>CM068965.1:20295927-20313427 GCA_035128595.1 Eptatretus atami
CCGGAGAGATGCTGCACGTCTGCCCCAGAACAAGAAAACGAGGAACGTTGTTTTTAAAAATGTGCTGCAGTAGATGACCGAAGAGACCGTTCGTAACAAATTGACTTCACAGTAACTGTGAGCAACCGACATAGCTTTCATTTATGAATTACCCGTCTAAGATGGGTACTTTGCTGGTATATATATATATATATATTATATTTATATATTATATAATATAATAATTATATTATATACATATACATATATGTATAATTCATTGATTGTGTTAATATCCTAAAATGATGTTTGTTTACATCAAGGTGTTCATTTTATTTTGACAGAAACTGTAAAAGGGGACACGTGTGACACTCAACTGTAAGTCAGGAGGAAGTCGTGCAGTGCAGATATTAGTGGAGAGATTAAGATTAGATAAGAGAGAGAGTTAGAGTTAGTTAGTGGAGAGTTAGAGGGTTAGTGAAGAGTTAGTGGAGAGTTAAGATTAGTGAGAGATGACCTGCGCTCACGCGTTGAGTCCTATCGGGGTGGAGTTGGGCAGTTGTACACAACAGTTCGCACAAGGCAAGTGACATGTGCAGATACACAGATACACAAGCCAGAAAGAGAGCTGTTGCATTGTTCTTTTACCACCTGTTTATATGTGCCTCACCATCTGCTGCACTCGTGCTTTTGAACTTGATCGGGCACAGCTGTATACACCACGTGACTTGCTTGTAGAGCGGGACAAGACCCCACCGTATCACCCCCCCCCCATTCTTTTCTCATCATTTAATTTCTCCACCCCTCACTTGCTGTTCTTCCTTTGCTCCGATCGTCTCTCTACCTCACAAGGTTTCTCATTATTGGGTCAATGGGGAATTGTACCCTGGGAGCATAGGGTGGCGTTGAGCTATAAACTGTTGTATTGATTTATTGCTTGTTGTGCTTATCTATAGAAATACAAGGATGCTGTTTGTCTGTGTCTGTTTTCATTTCCTATCTCCTCTATAACCACTTCACAAGTGGTCACCGAACTTGGTCGGAATCATTCACAATGTCTTGGAGTTCTCTTTACGCTATTTAAATTTACTTGCAACTCATGCTTTTGTATCTCCCTTTCTGCTCAGTTGAAAGTAAACTTTTCTCAAAGAGTTACCATGCTGGATGACTTCACAACGTTCCAGTGAGCATGGCTTCCAGTGCCATTGGGATCACAGGATTGTTACCCTGCACACGAAGCGCAAAGGAGGGTTAAGCAATTGGTTCACTCTGTCTGCCGGTCTGTCTATCTACACATGTCAGTCTATGATTGAGGACCCATTTGATTTCGATTGAATGTTCGATTGTGAACACTGTAGAACAAGAATTTGAACATGAATCTGAACACGAACCTGCATTTTCGAAGGACTTTGGCTCTGAATTTGGCATGGTATATGAAGGACTTTGAAGGACTTTGGCTATGGTAAAAAAAATAATGCAGAGTATGGTAATTTTTTTTCGTCAGTCTGCCTGTCTAACAAAATTGAAAATCATTCCAAACGGGAACCTTACTGTTTTTAGGAACATCATAAAGGACACAAACATCAGGCAACGCGTTAAATAAGGTGGTGTAAAAAAAAAAAACTTTTTCTTTTTTCTACAGCCTTCAACACCTATATTTTATTTTAATTGAATTATATACTTAAACCTAACAATGCAGAAACAACAAATCGCATTGTTTATGCTTCAGTCACATTTGCTCGGCGGCCGTAGGGTCTAAAAAATCTACGGCCACTAGCAATTATAGGTCAGGTCAGGTCAGGTATGGGAGCATGTGCCAGAACAGCGCGTCGCTGCGTCCACTTTCCGCCGGTACTCCAGGGGCCCGTCTGGCCATCCCCCAGGCAGATGCCAGGCCCATCCCCATCTCCTTGAGATGATGGTCAACCTGCTGCAACCACGAGGCACGTGGTCGGCCCACTGGCCTCCTCCACTCACGAGACTCCCCCGCTGAGAGAATCTGGTGAGCAGGATCAGCGTAGGAAAACGAGCACATGTCCATACAGCCGCAACTGATGCTCACGGACTATGCAGGTAACAAATCTCATCCGAGTCTCTCTCAGCAACCGCTCGTTGGACACAAAATCCGACCAGGATAGCCAAGAATTCTCCGAAGAGACCTGGTACCAAAGGAATTAAGTCTCCGTCTCAGATCTTGGTCAGAGTCCAAGTCTCGCATCCATAGAGCAAGACTGGAAGTACCAAGGACCTGAAGACTCGGACTTTCGTCCTCCCGCACAGGTACCGCAGCGCCACACCCCATGATCCAGTGAATCCATGACTCCGCAGGCCCGACCCAGACGTCTATTGACCTCTGACTCACAGCCAGCAGAGACATGGATATCACTGCCAAGGTAAGTGAATGTCTCCACGACCTCTACATCCTCACCACAAACAGCACAGACAGGACAGCAGCATCCAAGATGTCACCGAAAGCGGATCTTAGTTTTGACCAAGAAACCCGTAATCCAGCGGCTCCGACTCCTCATTCAGCACCTCGAGGCCCCAAAAGGATATCTAAAGTCTCCGCAAAGATGACTGCATCACTGCAAAATCAAGGTCCGAGATCTTGACATTCCCAAACGATGCACCGCAGCTTGATCTCTCCGACATCCTCCCTAAAATCCAGTCCATACAAGTGCTGAAAAGTGTGGGGGCCAGTACAACCCCTGACGAACTCCAGTAACACTGGAAATAAGTCAGAGATGGTACCACCACACTTCACGCACTCTCAGTACCAGAGTAGAGTTCAGACATCAGATCGATCAGTTTTGGTGGACCCCACGAAGACCAAGAATCCTCCAGAGGGCATCCCGATTCACTGAATCGAACGCTTTACAGAGATCAACATAGGCTTCAAGCAGCCCTGCCGAAACTCTCGTCTGCGTTCGGTGAGGACACGAAGAGCAAGGATAGCGGTCAATCGTTGACCTCTTTGGTGTAAAGCCTGACAGCTCTGGACGCTGGTGCTCAAGCAGATGGTGGCGAACCCTATCAAAATTATCCGAGCAAAGACCTGCCCGGCACTGAGACAGCGTCACCCTCGGTAGTTGTTGCAGTCTTGGCGATCACCCTTCCCTTCCAGAGAGGAACAACAAGCGCCCCTCTCAGTCAGTTGGGATGATGCCTGTGTTCCAGGCAGAGCACAAACTGCATGCAACGACACGAGTGCAGCATTTCCACCGCCTTGAAGAAGTTCAGCATGGATGCCACAGATCCGGGAGCTTTGCCCGTTTCAACTGGTTCACCGCAGCCCGTGTTTCCACAAGCGAAGGTGGACCACAGTTGATTTGAGGTCAGCAACAGGGATTGTAACACCTTGACGTCCAACTCGACAGCTGGGGATCAGCTTGGTACAACCGCTCAAAGTAACCAGCCCAGCGGCCTTCACTTCAGACTCCTCTGTCAGAGCCTACCACTCTCTGTCTAACTGCAGTGCTCCGAGGGATGGGCTTGGATGAACGCAATGCGCGAATTCCCCTGTAAGCGGGACGAGATCACCTGTCCACAGGTGATGCTCTACCCCTCACAGATTCCTCGCACATAGCCTCCTTGCCACCCTCAGTGCACGTACGTTTTACGCCTCAGCTCCCTGAACAGCTCAGCTTTGCCATTCAGCCTGGCCCTGCGACTCTGGTCAATGGTATCCAGTGTCCCTTGAGAGACAAAATCTTCTTTGCCCTGCGGTGAGTTCCAAGACATCCACCGGCAACATCAAGGATGGTGGTCTTGAAGGCACTCCACAACTCTTCAGGACCCCCAAGCACCAGACCCCCCAAGTGTCCACTCAGCCTGTTCGCAAACTCCTCAGCTACTCTCTCATCCCTGAGCTTGCCAACATCCAGCCTAGCTGGGATGGTACCATTCTCCAGGATTTAGGTGCAGCTTTAGAGTTGCTACAACAAGCTGGTCAGTATTGAGGAACTGAGCACTCCGGTAGACCCTGCAGTTCTGGATCATCCTCCAGCGACCGTCAATGAGGACATGTCAATCTCTTGCCGCACCGCCAGCTGTTGAATACCAAGTCCAGCGTGAGCTTGTGGGCGCTGAAACCATGAACCAGCACCCTAAGTCCATGACTTCTTGCAAAGTCAAGGAACTTAGTGCTATTCTGGTCATAGTTCCTGACCCATGGGGACCACACACATCTCATAACCATCCCTATCAGTTCCAGTCGATGCATTGAAATCCCCAAGACTAGAAGTGTATTCGTCTGGGGCACTGATCAACCACAGACTCGAGCGTGGCGTAGAATGCGTCCTTCACGGTGAGATCACTCGCCTCAGTCGGAGCATAAACAGAGACCAGGGAAATGACACTAAGGAGTGACGAATCCTTAATCTCATAATACGCTCGTTGACCGGTGTACCTCAATTATCATTGGGGTCAGCTTATTGGACACAGCCACAGCAACTCCTTGGGTATGGCAACCATCAGAGCGACCAGACAATAGTAGGTGTAACCACCCCCCATTATCTCGCCGCATCCGGTCTCCGAACCTCAGAGAGAGCTGCAATCCCGATGTCCAAACGCTTGAGCTCAGATGACAACAGAGACAGGTGATCATCCTCTCTTAGGATAGGACATTCCAGCACCCACCCGAAGGGACCGCCTCAGTTAACCAAGGAGACCGCCGTCTGGTGAACGAACCTCAGCACCACTCCGACACACTCTCCCGCAATCTGACCAGGATGTTACCCGTGGTTTCCCTCCTATCATCAAAGATTGGGGGTCCCGAAGGCTTTGCCCCAATCCCGTCATCCGGTGAGCTGCCCTGCGAAGGGAAGCTGCACAGGAGGTACTCCCACGGAGTGGGTTTTCAGATTTTTTTGCGTTTTTGTGTTTGCGGAATGAAGGATTTTACGGTGGCCGGAGTGCAAATCTGCCACCAACCTCCTAATAAAAAAGTAACCCAACTGCAGGAGGACGTCCGCAGACACAGTTGGGCACTAGATATGGATGGCCGTTGGCTCACAAGGAGCTCCTCGCCCTTTGACAGGTTTTGTTTTTAATCCTGCTGGGTTCCATATCCAACACCCTCCTCACCAGAAAACTGGTAGGGGAGACGGTTTAGTCGCGACAACCCGACCATGGAACAGGTTAGTACAGGTTTACATGGTACCTGTAGCAGGTCACAGATCTAACCTGACCTGACACCAGGTCTTTGGTCCTCTGACTCACAGCCAGCAGAGACATGGATGGCCATACAATTATAGGGGCCACAGTATTTCCACGGTCACACATGTGCAGTCACACATGTTTTTATTTTTGGTTAGCTGCACGGGGTATAGAAATTGTGGAGACCGAAAACGTGGGGTGCCTACGGTCTTTGATTTATGTCGCACTGGTGACCTTAGGGCGTCCCTGGCGGCGAATGAAATTTTCAAGGCAGACACAAGGTAGCCTCAAGGTGCCCGCAAGGCGACCGCAGGGGCCCTAAGGCGAACGTGGAAATAGTGCGGCCGCCGTAATTTTTTGGGGGTTGGCAACATCTTTTCATTGATAAGAGTACGGAAAACGCACGAATAACGCAAGCCCACCGTACGCCCTACGTACGGTCGACGTGGAACACATCTACGTCATGGCTACGGCTTGTCGAATTGCTAGGCCAACCTAGAAATGAAAAAAGTTATAACTCCACGCTTTAATTCCACGGAGACCCCTACGGCCTGTAAAAATAGCCATACGGCGTAGGGCCACCCTGAGGCAATCTCAGAACTCTGTGGCCACCGCACGTTTCTGTCATTCAGGGGGGGGGGTACGGCCGCCGTATCCTAGCTGTAGAGCAAATGTGACTCATGCTTTACTTGGACAGACAACAGGGGAAAACATAACCTCGTCCACCACCTTCGGTGGCGGGGGTAAATATATTTTCATGCACACCACGTGATGCGAACTCGCCTTAACAAAAAATATAGATTGAAATAACTATTAACAACAGAGAGAGAATGCTTTGCATATAAAAAAAAAACAAGAGAGAAAATTTAGATTAACCTAAGGCCTGAGGCCGCCTCTCTGTGCTGCTTCATGCAATGGTGGCAAATGCTTTATTGGGGTGGAGTCAAGCCAGCTGTCTAGACAATGGGTGTAAAGCAGTGGGGTGGAGTCAGGGCAGCTGAACATTGACCCTATGATAATGTGATATTTTCTAAATTTAAAAGAGAATCACTCTGTGAAAAGTTGACAAAACGCCCTGAAACTCGAAATGGTTCTGCAACTTGTCAAAATAAATCCATGTACCAAGTTTCATTTGAATATGTTAAAGGGTATGGGAAGGAATCTGAAAACCACAGTTGGGACGGACAGGCGGAGAGTAAACCTTTCGTCCCTTTCGGTGAAACTTGTAGGGGACTAATAACAGTTGGAGGGATGCTATAATAGATGGCCAAGCTATCATAGGAAAAAGCCTGGTTGGTCATGGTCAGACCTGTTGAGTTATCCCATGAATTATTTTCCTTTTAATCCTTTTCTTTTCACCCTTTCTTTATCTCCTTCCTGTGTTAATGCTGCTTTTGTTCTCTTCTGCAAGCTGTGTCTCATTTGTCCTTTTTCACAATATCAACAACATTTCTTAAAAATTGTAATCCATTGTTTCAAACACAGAATGGCTTGTTATCAAAATTACAAAAAACACAAATGTAATGCATTACTCCCATTTTACGATAAACAGGCTGGAGCGACTGACAGCTTTCTCAAAAGCAAGCCACCCAATCTCTAAATCCCTGAGAAGACCACCATATACTTTCAGTCAAATGTTGGACCCGTTTTTTTATATGGTGACATATTTGGCATGCACACAAATTGTACAATCTCCAAGTCCCAGGAAAGTCCCAGGAAAATGCCTCTTTGCTGCACTGCATTTTTACCCTCACCGAAGGTATCGGAGAGGTGTTGCATTTGGGTCCGTTTATTACTTACGAAATCTTTAGATTTCGTAAGTATATTGATCACTCCGTCCTCTGTTTGTTTGTTTATTTGTTTGTTTTGTGTTTGTTTGTAGGCACGATAACTCGAGAACGGAAGAAGCTACCAATGTCAAATTGCACCACGTGATTCAGGAGGCTGCTGGCTAGCGCTGATTAGATTTTGGTCAAAATCGGTCAAAGGTCAAGGTCACAGTGAGTCAAACATAATTCCGTAAATTCATGTGGAGAATTGGAGTATTTTTGCTTCGCTCGACGTTACGAGTTCGTTTTAACTTCGATTTTAATTTTGTCTTCGGTTTTTGCGATCGCTTAGGACGCTTAAAACTCGGTTGTCGAAATTCTGGTAAAAATCGGTGTTTTTGGAGACGTTTTAAGATTGTATAATAAATATTTCACTCGACGCGTCACGGGTCGTCCCATGATGACAGTGCGCAGGAGCAGACGCGTCGTTGAGTCACGTTAAGGTTTTCCGTGTGCGCGGTGACGTTTTTTTCGATAAAGATGGTGTTTAAAAGTCATTTTTTTATCCCAATAAAGGTTATCGTCGCATGCCTGACTCGCTGAGCCGTCGATTATGTAAAGATTGTTGGTGGATGGCGCGAATATTACGGTTTTGTGACTTTGATAAAATATATTAAATAAATGCGTGAAGAAATGGAGATTTTTGCTTCGCTCGACGTTACGAGTTCGTTTTAACTTCGATTTTAATTTTGTCTTCGGTTTTTGCGATCGCTTAGGACGCTTAAAACTCGGTTGTCGAAATTCTGGTAAAAATCGGATGTTTTATGAGATTTATGTCAGGTGTCGTATCTGAGGTATTATGCACTGAAGATTATGCTAATGAGGGGGATTGTAACACACAGCATTACGCGCTCGTTTGCGTCGCTACCTTCTCTAGAGACAGCTTTTATTAGACAAGGTCAGAGTCAAGTTGACGATTTCGTAAGTACCAGTCTATGACTGCTTGTTTGTTTGTGTGTTTGTTGTAGGCACGATAACTCGAGAACGGAAAGAAGCTACCAATGTCAAATTGCACCACGTGATTCAGGAGGGTGATGGCTAGTGCTGATTAGATTTTGGTCAAAATCGGTCAAAGGTCAAGGTCACAGTGAGGTCAAACATAATTCGTAAATTAATGTGGAGAATGGAGATTTTTGCTTCGCTCGACGTTACGAGTTCGTTTTAACTTCGATTTTAATTTTGTCTTCAGTTTTTGCGATCGCTTAGGACGCTTAAAACTCGGTTGTCGAAATTCTGGTAAAAATCGGATGTTTTGGAGACGTTTTAAGATTGTAAAAAATATTCACTCGACGCGTCACGGGTCGTCCATGATGCAGTGCGCTCGAGCAGACGCGTCGTTGATGTCACGTTAAGGTTTTCGTGTGCGCGGTGACGGTTTTCGATAAAGATGGTTTTAAAAGTCATTTTATCCCAATAAAGGTTATCGTCGCATGCTGACTCGCTGAGCCATCGGATTATGTAAAGATTGTTGGTGGATGCCGAATATTACGGTTTTGTGACTTTGATAAAATAATATTAAATAATTGCGTGGAGAATGCCGATTTTTGCTTCGCTCGACGTTACGAGTTCGTTTTAACTTCGATTTTACTTTTGTCTTCGGTTTTTGCGATCGCTTAGGACGCTTAAAACTCGTTGTCGAAATTCTGGTAAAAATCGGATGTTTTATGAGATTTATGTCGGGTGTCGTATCTGAGGTATTATGCACTGAAGATTATGCTAATGAGGGGATTGTAACACACAGCATTACGCGCTCGTTTGCGTCGCTACCTTCTCTAGAGACAGTTTATTAGACAAGGTCAGAGGTCAAGTTGATGATTTCGTAAGTACCAGTCTATGACTGCTTGTTGTTTGTCTGTCTGTTTGTTTGTTGTTTGTCTGTTGTTGTTTGTCTGTTTGTTTGTCTGCACAGAACTTTCGTGTTTTTCTCCGCAACCGCTTGTCGGATTAGAACGAAATTTTCACATTGGTGCGACTACTCATGTAGAATGTTTCAATGATAGTTATGATGTCATAGGTCACGGTGGTGTGGCAGGCATATAAGAAAAATGGAAAAACTTTGGACCTCTGTATCTGATACCGCACCAAGGAAAAATTTGAAACTTGGCACATAGCAAGTACTCCTAATGGGGAATGAGTGTGATTTTTATGATGTCATAGGTGCCCTCATTATGACGTCATAATTGCATATGTAGAACGCCACATCCGATCACTATGAAAAAATTTTAACGTCATTCTCGGGTTAAAATTGTCTGCAGAAAAAAAATTCATGATGTCATCGGTCACGTGATTCAGCAGCCATATTGTTTTTTTTTAAAAACCTTCAAAAAATCTTCGTTGAAATGGCTGAAAAGATCGAGGCAAAAATTTACACATATGACCGCCTATCCATGAGGAACAAAAGAATCACACATATGATGTCATAAGTCAATGGTTTGGCAGCCATATTGGATTTACCTGAAACCTATAAAAAATACACTCAAAGAAGTCCTGGCAAGGGTTTGCAATTTCTGATTGCTCTCTTTTCTTGTTTACTTATGGTTACCGTTCCCGAAGGATTGTTCAGATGATGGCTGCACACTCATGGAAAGCACATGGCTGTAACAGGTTTTCTTACCTTTTAAAGAGTTTATTTGCAAAGAAAAGGGAAGAGGGTAGACGAGGTGCTATCATATAGGTACAGACTAAGCGAATCAGAAGCCACAAAGAGGGAAATGGGGACACGCAAACTTATGTACAATGATGAGAAATAAAGGGCGAAACCAAACCCATTCTAGGCACCATCGGTCACACTTATACAACAAGATAAGAATGCAGGCAGGACTTCCCTTTGTCTATGATGTGCAGGGTGGACACAGGACTTCATGCAGCCCGCTTTAGAAACCAGGTGCGAGATGATGAGAGCCAGTGATGAAGTCAGTCCAAAGATGAAGTAAACCAGCGACGAGTCGCACTCAAGATGCAGAAAGACAAACAGAGCACGATGAAGTGAACTTGCACGAGGAGCACCAGCAACAATCAGTCCCTCAAACTGCTCTCATGGTCCTCTTTGTCCTTTCCAGATGAGGTCTCCTGGTCTGCCTTCCTTCTTCCTCCAAGCGCTTCTTAGCACTCCGTGCCCGTGGAGCTCTCCTGTCTCTCCTCTATCTCTGAGGCCTTTCTTCTTCCTCTCCAACGAAGTCACTTCCTCCTCCTCAAAAACAGGGTGATTCAAGCTTGGGTCAATCCCAAAACTTGTTCAGAGAAAACTACAAGAACGTTCTGCCTCTCAGACCTCCTCCGTGATCCCCTTCTCATCCTCCTCTTCCTCCTAGATGGAGTCCCCCCTCTGGAGGTCCCACGCATGATGCAGCCCCAATAAAAATAAATCCATATTGCAACTAACAGGCTCCACAGCCCACTACACCACCATGGCCAGAGGGGGCTAGGCTAACGGCTAGCGGAGAGTAAACCCATAGGCTAGCGAGATTGTGATCGGACACAGGCTAGCGAGATTGTGATCGGCCTAGTTGCACCATAACACGTGTGCCTTGGTGATGGAAAGTCCTCACTTGGCATCACCCACAAGCAAGAGGTGTTTACACATGCAATATTACTCTGAATATCCTGTCTATAAACTACATACGCTGCCTCCTCAGAATCATATGCAACAAACGACTTAATCTGACAGATCCCTATTACATGGCAATCTAACCTACTCGAAACACACGGACCATACTACAGTTACCACAGTCTAGCAATGAACCCCGCTCCTCCTTCCATGTAACAACACACGCACACATTGGTTAGAGTGTTTTTCTCTGAGTCTGGTAGGTCAGTGGTTCAAACCCTGGTTGAGTCATATCCATAAGACTTTATGAATATGTGCTGCTGCCTTGCATCATGCTCAGCATTTAAGAGGAAAGAGTGCAATGCTGGGAATGCAATAGCAAACCAACCAGTATAATCCTTGCCAAGAAACTGTTTCAGCAGCCACATTGCTCCCGAAAGAGTGTGAGATTAATTGATTTATTTTATTTCTTTACAGTCTGCCAAATTGACCCAGTTCCCCAGATTTATAATCTGGAGAGTCGCTTAGCGACTATGGCAGTCCCCTGCTGCAGAGATTTCCTGTCAGATCCTGTATCTAATGTCTTGTTGCCATGCAGATTGAAATCTCTGTGCTGGGTGAGTGGCCCACCGACAGCAATCACCGGACAGATCTTATCTTTGGCTGAGCAACCAAATCCTGTTGCTGACTGTGACCAATCTCTATCCAAATCAATCAACCCAATGTGACCAATCCAAATCCTGACCGTGACCAATCTCTATCTTCATCGGATTCCCCCAGAGCAGCCAAATGAAACTGTCATAAGCAAGAAGGATTAGCCAGAGACCAAGTCAGGTTCAACAAGTGTATTGGTGTAAGAAAAAGGCGTAAACAGTGATCGCTCTTTGTCAGATGTACAGCAGCGATCGTATGTATAAACAGCGATCAGGAAACTTAACTATCCCATGATTAAGGCCTTTCAGACACACACGATGGAGGTCATAAGGAGCCACAGGACGAGCAGAGTCGCTAGGCCAAACTCGATAATATAAGGGATGGATTCGGACAAAACTTGGTGGACAAGTTGGGTGTGTGACAGGGAAGAAATGAATCGATTTTGGTGAAGATCCGGATCTGGATCTGGATACGAGAAATTTTTAAGTGATTCTTCACCATTGAGTAAAAGGGCTAAAAACGATATATTGTTTTTTTCGGTGGCGTTCGGTGGAGATAAAGACCACTAGGTGGAGCAGTGGAGTCGTCTCCACCGAAACCCGGAATTTAGGTGGTGACTCTCGGACAACTCCGAAAGGTCACGGGTCACTTAGAGGACCGTGGTCGCCAATATTTCGACGGCGTGAGGTAGGGTCCACTTGTCTAATTCCAATTTACCTAAGTACTCACGCCGTCCAACTACCGGGGAAACCACACCTCGGCCGACTTTGTCCGAATCGAGTCGCTATCACCGACTCGGATACGGCGTAACCGAGCGGAAGCTACCAAAGCGCGCCGGACCAAATGAACAATTTACGGCCAAACGGCCTCACTAATTCTCAAGTCCGAACTATGCTGGGTCAATCAAAGAAAGGACAGAAACGAACTGGAACATTTAACACGGTGGTTTATTTTACAATAATAATCTGGGAGGGGAGCACACACAGCAGAGTTATCCGAATAAAAGGCAGGCAATGTACAATGAGCAAAAGCACTTAACAATCCGACTTAAAGACGGGGCCCACGGACATGCACACACACACAAAAGAAATGGACCCATGGGTCTTTAGTCGTAGAGCCGGGTACCTCCCCGCCTTGTGCGGTTTCACCGGACACCGACTTGTGGAGCTCGGAGTCCGTGGACGGGAACGGGGATCCCAGCTCGAGCGCTCCAACGCAAACCACCAGGTGGGCCACCGCAAAGGACTGCAGACCGCTCGACCATGACCAGAGACCGCGCACAATCGCCACCAAGATGCAGACCGCAATCGCCACGATCCTGCAGACACACACTTGTCTGCCAACCCCTCGTTCAACAACCACTCTGCTCTTCTGAGGTGGGAGGGGTCTCTTCTCCTCGCCACTCACCTCCTGATTGGACGAGGGGTTGTCGGATGACTCGTGGTCACCTCCCGATTGGCTGGGGCTGCGTGTCATCTCGCCCTTCGCTCATTCGCTGGAGGAAACGTCCGTGCCCTGCCTTGGGCGGAGCCTCGATCTGAGGCGATGGAGGCTCCGCCCACGCCTTCAGCCAAAAACGCGTGGGCAATGGCGACCGGGAAGAATGAGGGACGGTGGCGTTGTTGTAATGATGTAGTAGTAGTTGTTGTTGTGTTGTAAAAAACCTAGCTAAAAAATAACTCGTAGCGCACACATGTAATTCCATTAGACAGAAGGAAGGATTCTAACTATAAACACATACTTATCTAATAACTGAACTAGGGAACTGCTGACTGTCTGTGTACAGATGGCTTCCAAATCCGTAACAATATCTTACGATATCTCAAAACCTTAGAGATGGATTTGGATGAAACCTGGTGGACAGGTTGGGTGTGTGGCAAGGACAAATCAATTCGATTTCGGTGAAGATCCGGATCTGGATAGGATAAATTTTTAAGTGATCCTTCAGCATTGAGAGACGCGGCCATAAACAATATGGAGCATGATATTTCAAACAGTTATGGATGGGTGATCACAAAACAAGGTGGATGAATTAGTTAGGTGACACGAATAAGCCAATTAGATTTTGATTCAGGTCCAGGTCCAGATCCAGTCTATTAGTGGGATACAAGACATAAACTGTTCAGCCTGGCAGAGGTATGCGCTCCACCGAGTGCCATTCTCCCTTTCATCTGAGTTTCTGGTAAATGTGCAGACCAGTTGGCTGGGGAGATCTCCTTCCCACTTGGTGTTTCAAATGAGAAGGCTCATATATTTCCTTACTTATTTTTCTTTTGTCATATGCCAATGTAATGTGCTGCTCATATCATCACGAACAGCGCATTACATTGGCATTTGACTTTATTTGGTCTATTTTTATAAATCTCACTGAAGATATCCGAAGTTTGAGAGGTTTCAAAACTATAAAAATGAGAACAATTTTTAAAATGTTAACTTCTGCATTTTTAATACCAAAAACATGACTGCAGCCTTGGTTGTCCCTCCCTTGTATTAAATGTGAGGGCAGATATTTTTATACTTTTAAAGGAGCCGTGTATGTGGCTGTGTATGTGTCCATATGAGTTCCACCTATTGGTTGGACAGTTCACCAGACTCCACTCACAATTTGTGCACCACAAAAGCTATATTTCTATACTCCGGATACACTGTAGTTCTGTGGTTTCATAAGCCACTTTTACAAGGCTTGCCATTTCTGACTCCCCACAGCTTTATCTTAACTTGAAATCTAATTTCGTTTTTCATTGTGACCAAGATGATTTAAGACTTTGTTGCAAAAAACGGGAAGAAAAACATCTGAATATTGATGTTCTGAGGTTTATTCGGCCTCTTTTTTTCGGCTCGTAATTACTGACTCTCTCTCTCTCTCTCTCTCTCTCTCTCTCTCTCTCTCTCTCTCTCTCTCTCTCTCTCTCTCTCTCTCTCTCTCTCTCTCTCTCTCTGGGACAGAGTGAGAGCAGGTGGAAGGGAGAGACAGAGTCTTTGTTTCATATGCAGTCTGTAGCTGCTGGTTGCATCATTTTCTGGAAGCGCGGCTGTGCCGCTGATGCCGACCAATGAGCTGGTACCAGTAACCAGTAAGCCCATGAGTAAGCTGGCCCCTTTTGCAAGTAAGCTGGTACTCATTTTGCCGACCTCAGAAGGATGACAGGCTGAGTCAATCCACCTGGTGTTATTTCAACAGAATGACAGGGACTCAAACTCAAGACCCTAAGATCTTAACACCAGGCTGTGACAGAGTGAGGGATGCGAAGGGGGCGATAAAAGTGAGGAGAAGGGAGGGTACAGAAGTAAGGGGAGGGAGAGGGACAGAGTGAGGGGAGTCAGGGGAATTAAGGGAGGAACGAATAGAGTGAGGAGGGAGGAGGGGAATGAGTGAGGGTGAGGGAGAGAAGACCAAGTGAGGAGAGGAAGGAGGACAGAGTGAGGAAAGAGGTGGGAGGAGAGAAAGGGGTAAAGGGGGAGGAGGAGGATTGTGGGTGTAGAGGAGGAGAGGAGGGGAGGGAGAGAGAGAGAGGAGGGTTGATGAGGGGCAGGAGAGAGGTGGGGTGTGACAGAGATGAGGGGAGAGGGGAGAGTTCAGGTCCTAAAGTCACATTTTATACTTCGTGGAATTTCTATGGATCTCTGCTCCTATCCCATTTGCCACAGGATATAGCCTACTCTTTCATTATCCATTCTTCACTGGAATCTGCTACATTTAAAACTAGACGGCATTCATAGAATACTTACCCCGCGCAATCTTAAGAAGTACTTGGTGTGAGTAGGGGTGGCCAAGAGGGGGCTTGCGGGAGGGGGTGTTAACTACCAGGGTCCGGACCGACTTGGGACCCGTAATTGTCACGAGTCAGTAAGTGACCACTATATTCTTATGGGTGTCTGTCTGTCTGTCTGTCTGTCTGTCTGTCTGTCCCGAGACATAGCTCCGTGGTTTTGATCCGATCCTGATATAAATTAGGGTGCGAGGTTTGTATCATGATCTAGTTGTTTTTCCTGAGAATGGGCGTGCTGCGCCCATTATGGGTGGAGCCACGCCCAAAACATGTGTTTTTAGGGGGTAGCGGTTTTCAAGTTAATCTTCTCCGAGGAGGTTTGTCGAATCTGGCAGGGTTTTGTATTGTGGTTAGCCCAATGGCACCTGCATAGCCCAACGGAGCTCGATTTTTCATTTTCGTCCCAAGGTTCAAGGTCACAAGGTCACGAACTTAGAAAATGTCAAAAAATCAATAAATTGGGCATCGAGCTCCTCGGTTTTCAAACTGTTTCGAATGAAAGTTGGTATGCAGGTAGTGCTCTTCGAGTACTACAACTTTCATCATTTACGTTTTTCCCGATTCCCGCCAGTTTGCCCGTGGCGTCGCCTCGGAGGTCAAAAAATAAAAAAGGCGAACCGTGTACAATGTACATTGCTCGTGAACCATCGCCGTCTCCAGTCTTGTTATTCCTATATTTATTTTGTTTCATATAATGATTTTTTGTGATGATAAAACACCGGGGGCAACTTTATTTTGTGTCTCCCTCTAAGCCACTCATGATGATTCCCCAGCATGCTACTGCCAAGGACAGACACCCTCCCTTATAAAATAAACTACTGTGGGAACAATTTACATAATCACAATCGTGGTAATGACGTAAATGAACACAACAGTGTTAGCTTAAACGTGGCAAGTGTATCTGACAATGAAAATATAGAAACCTTTGTATAGGTTGTTAGAAAGAAGAAAATGAAGGCGGCCCGAATGAAGGGGGCCCAACACTTAGTATTGCCCCGGGGCCCATTCTGGCTCTTGGCGGCCCTGAGTGCAAATTTGTAAAATTGCATCTATTGACACGTCCTAAGGTAAATGTGTACAAATTATATTTGAAATTTTCGATGTACGCTCAATGTGCACTGTATTAAATGGTCATGTAACATGTGGTACAGTTTCAATTTCCTCTATTGAACAGTTTTCAGTGTACGCTCTAAACAAAATGCAGACACGTATGGACATACATACACTCTACATACTACTTACGTGGCCGATTGCTTAACCCCGCTTTTCGCTTACCGAGCAAGGGGTTAATAAATCACAGATCTACACTTCAAACAGCAGATAAATACTTAGTAAAATACACATATAGTAAACATTTGTACTGTCTTCATCGTGTCAGACTACACATACCTCACTCTGTGTGTACTACAGTAATGTGTTCAGAACTGTTGTCTGCTTTGATACATCGACCACGTAACATAAAGAAGTTTAAAAGTCCGTTTCGCTTCAGTACAGGGCTAACGGACGACTTCGTTGACATTGATTATCTCTAAAACTTCCGATAAGGTAAAATGTGTTTGTGGCGTGATGTATGTGCACACTTACAGCAAAGTGATGTATAGTTTGTAGTGTAGTTTGTAAGACAGTGAATGATCACAGGCATACTTCATCATGCCAAACTTTAAAACAAGAGATCACTTCCTGTGTGGATGGCAGTGCTGTATTCAGATGTCTAATCCATCCATCCATCCACTGTGCAGAGCGTTGGTGCTGCCGAAGCAGTCTCCTTGGCTCTTGGACACAATCCTGGACGGGTCGCCCACTCCTACACAGGCTCCCGGCAAGCTGGTACTCATTTCGCCGACCTCGGAAGGATGACAGGCAGAGTCAACCCGACCTGGTATTAATTAAACAGCCGAGCAGGATTTGAACTCAGGACCCCAGGATGTCTAATACTGTGTGATACATCTCCAAAAGTCAATTTGATACCTCTTTGTATGAATCGTTCTGCTTTGATCCATCGACTACACATCACAAGTGGGATAAACAGCGTATATTTTTGGCCTCAAAACAGCACTGATCGAAATAACTAAATATATTGCCTGTGAATGTAATAACTCCAATAAAGTAGGATGTGAATGTTTGATCGATCGTCTTATTGCGTACACGAGCAGAGTACCTGCCCGACGGGCGATCTTGTTCCAAGTATGCAACATACTCTTCTGATGCATACCTTTATTTGGGTGGTGCATAGGCAACAACAAATAACCTGGGTTTATGTGCATGAAGCAAAAACAAACCTCCTATTTATAATTCAAAACACCTCACTGGACGGGAAAACGTGGGGACAGGAATGGGGGACGGTAAATGGTGGAGACTTGTATATCCTCCTACACCTGGAGGCGGCGACGCGATACATATTTACATGGAGAATTAGATTCCCCCCGACCCGCCCTCCAAGTAATACTCAATGAGAAGCAACACATGGGCCTCACAGGTGTGTTGTGTGGTGTGTGTGTGTATGTGTGTGTGTGTGTATGTGTGTGTGTATGTGTGTGTGTTGTGTGTGTATGTGTGTGTATTGG
>CM068965.1:20319914-20332604 GCA_035128595.1 Eptatretus atami
GGGTCGCCACAGCGGATCATCCGTATGATCCGCATAGTGATTTGGCTTAGTTTTTACGCCGGATGCCCTTTCTGACGCGACCCTGGTCGCCTCTTACGACACAGGGATATGGTACACCTATTCTAACCGGGGCATACGGCATACACCGGCCATACACGGTACTCACTTCGCCGACTCGCGAAGGATGACAGCTGAGTCAACCTCTTTGTTGTATTAATTCAAGCGCCAAGGGGTTTGAACTCAGGACCTTTTGATCCCCACCGCTACCCTAACCACTACGCCAACACCATCTTTATATATATATATTATATATATATATATATGAATATATACTGATATATTATTACATATGTATTATATACAGTATATAATACAGCACAACACGACTATATAGTGACCGAAGCTTTTCTGCTGCACTCTTCAGGGTAAAAATAGCAGCAAGTGAAGGAGGAAATGAAAGCACATGCTTATATATATATTAGTTATACATAAGACATTATACATTAATATATATGTTATACATAATATAATGTTATACATAGCACGTGCTTTCACTTCCTCCTTCACTTGCGCGATTATTTACCCTGAAGAGTGTGTGTGTGTGTGTGTGTGTATATATAATATATAATATATATATATATATTAATATATATTAATATTATACACAGTATATAATATATATATACACAGTATATAAATATATAATACAGTATAAATATATATAGATACAGTATATATAATATATACTACATATATATATATAATATACTGCATATCTGTACTGCATATACTGCATATATATTAGTATATATATATAATATATATAATATAATATAATATTATATATAATTATATATTATAATATATAGATCCAGTATATATATCTACAGTATATACTATACATTTATACTGCATATACAGTATATATACATATATATATATATATATATAGTATACATACTAATACAATATACGTAGTATATATATATACATTATAGCGTATATAGTATATATATATATATATATATACAATATATATATATATATATATATACAGGATATATATATTATATAATATATATATATATATATATGTATATATACAGGATATATATGAGGCCCCCGAGGAGTTATGTAAGCGACATTTTTATATTATGATGTACGATATAGGCTCGTGATATATATATATATATATATATATATATATATATATATATATATATATATATATATATATTGTCCCGAACTCTCAATGGTGAATCACTTTAGTAATTTTTGAAAAATTCTTTTATCCGGATCCAGATCTTCACCAAAATCAAATAATTTGCCTTGTCGCACATCCAACCTGTCCCCAAGTTTCATCCAAATCCATCTGTAACCTTTGATATATGTACTGTATACTGTATAGTTTTTCCCTATCTCTCCATGATGAATAATAATCACTTGAAATTCTCATAAACAGATCTGGATTGGATCTTCACCAAAATTGAACCAATCGTCCTTGTCACAATCACAATGTCTACAAGTTCATCCGAATCCGTCATTTTAACTTTCTAGAATCCTGTTCATAAACAGACAAACAAACAGGTGGAGGTAAAACGTAATATAAATTTTCTCTTTAAAAAAAATAATAATTTTTTTTTTAATTGAGTTTCTTTTTAAAAAAATTTGAAAAATATTTCACGGCAATTTAAGTTGGGACTCTCTGAGTCTACTTGAAATGAAATTCTGGTGTCGATCGCCCAGGGTCTGAAGGTAGTACTGGACATTACAGACATTGTGTGTGTGTGTGTATAGAGTGTAGGAGGAGAGAGAGAGACTGGGAGTGAGGAAAAGGGGGGGGTGGGGTGGAGAGTGAGCAAGAGAGCGAGAAGGGGTGCAGAAGATGGGAACTAGGAATGCAGAGCGGAGATGGAGGAAACGAAAAAGGCTGGGGAGGTGGAGTGAAAGCAAAGGTACCCGGAACACTGTCTCCTCCTCACATCCATTCCACTCAATTCATCCACCCTATCCCTGCCTCCTCCCACCATACCTCCTCCCTCCAGACAACACATCTTCCCCCTCCTCAGACACCATCCTCAGACTCCATCCTTCCCCCCCCCTCTTCTCTTACCCCACCCCCTCCCAACCCACCACTTCCCCACAACAGGTGCTGGCTTTTTTGTTCATAAGTTATGCATTGTGAGAAAATGACTGTTTAAAACTTCTAGTAAGGTGTATCATGGAAATAAAATGTGATCCTGTAAAGTTTTGGCACGATTAACCTTGGGAGTTCAGAGGAGTAGCATCACAAACAAACAATGACTCATTCGCTTATACATAGTATATCTGCAGGGCACATACGTTCCACCATCAACCCCCATCTGGTGAAACTAACTAAATTCAGGATCACTGCTCACCTCCACTCATTCATTCCTCTCTTCCCCCACCCCTCTGTGAAACCAACTTCCACATCCTATTCAATCTCATTCTTCCCTCCAGGTCTTCAAGGCCGCTGTTCACCACCATCTCAGATCGTCCCATGATCTTTTCCACCCTTGCTAACTCCCCCCCCCTCCCCAACACAACCCCAAGTTTTCCCTCCTGAGAGTTTCTTTCTGTATCAATCAACCCATGCATCGTCTCCTGCCCCCCATTCCTCCCCACACCCATTGTTTGTCCGCCTCCCTCTGCCTTGGCCTTCAGCTCTGCTGTTGGTGTTTCTCCCCTCTCTCTGCTGTTCTTTATGTCCTGTTGCTCCTGTTGGTAGGGGAGAACCTCACGTTAGGTTCATGTGCAAGATATTACAATTAACAATGGCTCTTCCTTCCTGCTCTGTCCACAGATCCAACGGATGCTGAAATCCTAAAAACATGTGGGTTTTCCCTCGCTAAAATACATGGTAAGACAAACACACAACTGTATCAGTCAAACTCATGTATGGAACGAAGTGGGAAATATTGACAATGCTGGAATAAGAATAAGAAGAACACAGAAAACAAGCAAAAGCTCATCTAAGAAAACAAAGCACAATTTGAGATGACAAAACAATGTATGAAAACATAATTGTTGTAAACAATGATTCAAAAACATTCAGCCGTTAGCATTTGATTGTTTATCACATTCTTTAATGAATCCTAAGTGAAGCGTTGATATATTGAAGAAGTGACACTGCAATCCAGTTATAACCATCCATCTTGTTTCTAAGTGCAGCATGTCACTCAACACAGCCATTGTAACCTAAAATGTCACAGAGGTCTTTGTGCAAATTTTTGTGAAATAAAATGCAAGTGAATAAGTAATCATTTCCGGAAATGAGATATTCCTATTATTGATAAATAAAAATGTGAATTCAGAAATAGTTTTGTGGATGTGACACACTAGGCATGATGACTATATGAATATCATGCACAAACCACCACAAGTTATTTGTATGTCTAATGTACATGATAATTGTAATCTATAAAGGTCTACAAGTGTGTATGTGGCATCTCTAATCATAATCCTTGAGTTTGGCTAAACCGTTTGTGGATTGTCAGCAGTGCTTCGGACGAATGCCGAACTCCCATTGTGGATATTGTTGTAATGAACTCAATCTGTAATTACCTCATCTGCAAAAAGGCCACAAAATAACAAACAATAGTTGTAAATGATAAAAATAAGTTTTTTTTAGCTCGCCTGTTCGAAGAACAGAGAGCTATAGCGATACCCCCGGCGTGAGCGTCAGCGTGAACGTGAAAATGTTAAAGTTTTTGGTGCAAGTTATTTCCTTTCTAATGTTTTTATCTACCACACTATTTTTTTACTGATTACAATATACAAATACATATATTGCTTTAAAATTATTTGGATCAGACTTCACTGCAATGCTTTATAAAAAATATTATTAGACTAGTCTTTTAAAAACGAAAAACGATAAATGTATAAACAGGCGAGCATTGGGTGGCTTTGACACCACTCTGGTTTTATATATGGTGCATACATGAATGTGTTTCTTCAGATTGCAAGTTCCGTGCCTGTCTCGCTGGGAACATAAATTGTGAACAGGAAGGAAAAAATCCAACGGAGATTGCAGGTCAGTTCACATGTTGGTGCCAGTGTCATAACCTGAACACAACATCCTTTTCAATGTCATGTATCCTTTTCAATCTCACATTAACACTAATAACTTAATGGGAGCTTGTGATCGCTGTGCAATTAGGCGGACATCCTTTTAATCAATTGATGCAATGGAATACCTTCAGACTCTAGTGTTTGTGAAGACTGGTGTTGGTCTGTGTCAATGGAAGAATTAAACGATTTTAAACTATAGTTTATTGAACACCTTTCCCTGTGCAGTCTTCAGAAAAAATGCATGGGAAAGGTGTTTTCATCTCTTGCTTTGCATTTCTGAGCATGGTCTATATTTAGCTTTGTTTGTGAACTTTGAATAACAGACGTGATGGCAACCATACGAAACCGATGGGTCAAAGGGAACAGCCCAGAACTGAACCTTTTACAAACTCCGCCCTCAGAGCCTCAGAGCGCACGGCAGGTTTGAGTGGTTGAGACAACAATAATTTGGCCAAGTACTGCTGAACTGAGGATTTTTGGAAGTGCAAACAAGGCGATTTGTGTTTTATAGTGTTCAAGTATATAAGTCAATGAAATAAAATAAAAGTTTTAAAGGCTCGAGGGGGAAAAAAACTTTTTCGGAAGTTTACCGTCGTTGATGCACCGTCTTTTACACCACCTTATTTAACACGTTTCATTAGTTCATCGTGCCTGTTCTTTGTGTCCTTTATGACGTCCGTAAAAACAGTGTTTCCTGTTTGGAATGATTTTCAATTCTGTTTGACCGCCAGACAGGCAGACAGAGTAAAAAAAAATTACTTTACTCCTCTGTGCCCATGTGTGCTCGGGACGATGCTCCGTACAATTTGCCAAATTCAAAGCCAATGTACTGCTAAGCTGCAGGCTCGTGTTCCGATTCATGTTCAGATTTGTGTTCTACAGTGTTCGAAATTTTAAATTAAATTTGAATGAAGTAGTTCCTTTAGGCAGACGGTGAACCAATTGCTTAACCCCGCTTTGTGCTGTGTGTGCAGGGGTGGCAAAGGATGGAACATGGGGAAAGGAGGAGGAGTGGGTTAAAGAGTAACTCTTTTTGCATATTTATTGTCTGCAGATGGTCCCACTCAAAACACAACTTGCTCATTAAAAATGAGCATTTTTTTCTTAATTTGAGCAGATCCAGTATGTGCATGTTGGTTGCATTATTTTTGGTAAGGCACAGCTGATCCAATGACACCAAGAGGTTATCGCGAAGGATTTTCAAATATCGGCCAGGGTGTGATCAATAAGTCACCAACTCTTCATCAAAAGACACAGTGGGATCTCTAATGACCATCAGCAATCAATGCTAGCAGAATGGTTCAACGCCCTATCTAATGGACGGCACACTTTTTGATGAAACACTCCAACTGTTAAAAAAAAATAAAAAACAGTTTGTAATGGGGGTCGAGAATCAAATGCAAACGACACAACTGATAGGTAAGTGTGTGACTTATACACCATTCTGAGAGACATAATATAAAAATAATGCCATTCCTTTCATGCCATAATGGCACATAAGGCTGCTGAAGCAGTTTTATTGGCAAAAAGTACAGTCCTGGATGAGTTTCCACTCCAACACAGGTCATCCCAAATGGTTATTCCTCCAGTACACTGGTACTCATTTCAACAACCTCAGAAGGATGATAGGCTGAGTCAACCCCATCAGGTGTTAATTCAGCAATTGACAGGGGCTTGAACTCAGGACCCTGAGGTCTCAAGCCAGCCACCTTAACTGCAAAGCCAACACCAGGCTTTTTGATGAATATACCAATATATAAATATGTAAATCCCCTTCGGAATATGGCCAATCAGCAAAAGCATTAAAATATAAATAAATTCAAAATAGACATACAACAACCAAAAATATCAAACGGAAACACACACGTTATCCAATAAATGTGCGGCCTCTGCATTTCTTCCGACTAGTGAAGCTAAACAAAGAACATACCATCTCTTCCTTCTTATAACAATAGGTTACAAGTAATACCAACTCCTTCTCAGAGTGAAGGGTGGTGTCAATACCCCCATTCCTCCGGCAGGAATCGGTGGCTAAATAACTTGCACTATTCCACATGTTCAGGCCAAAATCACAAGTCATCTCCCAACCATCACAGAGATGGGGGGAATATTTATTCACAAGACCTGACGGCTGGCACTGGTTACCCCAAACATGCATCCACAATTTGGTGGAGACTGGCCAAGCTGTTTACAATTCTATAAGGTTCAGACATACATATATACGAGTATATACATACATACATTGTACATTTGCTTAATTTTAAAATGATTTCCATCTGAATATCATGAAATATACCCACTGCTAATCAACATAAACTTATCAGTACCAATGCCAAAGACCAATAATTACATGAAAAAAGAAGCAGTTATGAAAATTTAATTAGGCTGCTTCCCCATGATGAGAGATCAAACAATGGCACGCAAATTAAAATATCACCAGAAAAGGCAGAAAATCAAGGTTACAGAAACAAACAAGAATGATGAAAAGAAATATTCCTCCTTGTCCACCCTCAGTGCACGTACAGTTTTACGCCTCGGCTCCCTGAACAGCTCAGCTCTGCCATTCAGCCTGGCCCTGCAACTCTGGTCAATGGTATCCAGTGTCCCTTAAGAGACAAAATTCTTCTTCGCCCTCCCGTGAGTTCCAAAACATCCACCGGCAACATCAAGAATGGTGGTCTTGAAGACATACCACAACTCTTCAGGATTCCCCAAAGCATCCAGACCCTCCAAGTCCACACTCGGCTTGTTCGCAAACTCCTCAGCTACCCTCTCATCCTTGAGTTTGCCAATATCCAGCCTAGGCTGGGATGGTACCATTCTCCCGGATTTATGCTGCAATTTCAGAGTTGCTAACACAAGCCTGTGGTCGGTATTGAGGAACTGAGCACTCCGGTAGACCCGGCAGTTCTGGATCATCCTCCAGTGACCATCAATGAGCACATGGTCAATCTCCTTTGCCACACCACCAGCATTGGAATACCAAGTCCAGCGATGAGCCTGGAATAAATACCAAGTGCAGCGATAAAGGTCAACATCGGCCAAAAAGTCGACATGGTCATTTCTAAAATTGTCAATATTCATCCATTTGACTTGACATGTGAAGAGGATTTGTATAGTTTGTCATTGAATTCAGCCACCAATTATTTTTGAGGTCAAATTTGTTTTATGGATTTCGCAAGTATCGTGCTATGCATAACATCTTTCTTGTTTGTTTGTTTGTGAACAAAATATCTCAACACGTTGTGGACGGATTCGGACGAAACTTAGTGAACCTAACATTATGGGTATGTACGAAACTTACATAGTGGGGATGTAACAAGGAAGAAATGTTTAGATTTTGGTGAAGATCCAAATACGGATCCAGATCCGAGAATTTTTTCAGTGATTTTTCACCATTGAGAGATGGGGCCAAAAACGATATATAGCAAGATATCTCAAAGTTATAGACAGATTTGGACAAAACTTGGTGGATGAGTTGGATAAGTGGCAAGAACAATTAAATTTTAGTTGAGGTCTGAATCCAGATCCGGCCTATCAGTGGGATACAAAAGGTAAACTAATCAGCTTGGCAGAGATATGCTCTCTACTGAGTGCCCTTCTAGTTAGATTCTTCTCCATTTATTCTGTTCATCACAGGAGTGCTATTGTTGTTGTTGGTGTTATATGGCCCTTCCATCCTATCAAATCCTATGCCATCCCATTACTCTTCCTAGACACACATATCTGCAAGTTACTCATTAAAATAATGTTCATATGACACACGAACACTTTATCCCCATCACTCCTGGAAATGACCAACAATGTGAGATGAACCCTGACCTTGTGAATTTTTATCTCTCATTCTACCTCAGACTGCCAAGCAGACAAGTGCATCGAAGCGAAGAAGGAGTGCGAAAAACCTTTCATGAAGTACCTTTCCAATGAGGAGAGTAAGTACGATCTTTGTGCTGTCTGTCTGCACAATTTCACGATTTGATTGGCGAAGAATCTTTCACTCACATTACTGCTCTATAACACTGGGCTGCATTTGAAAAACAATTTTCAGAGGTCTAGGTTTTCTCAATGGTTCTTGTATGTTTTTTTGCATGCTGAATTCAGAAATGTATCTCATTTCGCTCAATCAGGTTAAGTTTTTATGACCTTAAGGAAATTTTTGGTGCGTCATTTCATATATAGTTTGTACATTTTCTGTCAATGTAAGTCTGATTTTGAATTTTAAAAATGCTAAATATTAAAAAAACAAAAATTTTGATTATTTTTTTTTTTCCTTAAAATTGAGATAGCATAAAAACTTGACCTGAGTGAGTGAAATGAGATAAATTTCTAAATTCAGCATGCAAAAAGCATATGAGAACCGTTGAGAAAACCTAGACCTCTGAAATGACACAGACCAGTGTAATCAGTGATGTTACATCATGAGTAGGGTGAATATACTGATTCTGGCTCACTTTTCCCCATGTAAATGAATGGGGGATTTTCAGCGATTCATATTTTTTTTCCCTTAAAATTACACCCCCTTTTATCCCAGGGTATATTTATTGTCTCCCCTTTTAACCTAGGGACACTCTTTTTCAAATAACCAATGCATATTGTTTAGCTCACTCATTGAACCTATAAAGATTTGTTCATTCTCATATCCTTTAATAGTTTAATTTTCTTTGCACAATAATCCCCTTCTAAAATATTTAAAAACAAAACATTTGAATCTTTATATTTTTCAAATACCCCTTTTGTGCCATTACGAAATGATAAACTTCTCTTAATGATCTCATCTGACCACCTCCTGAGCCACATATCATTTTGAGATTATAGTAAATTGTTTTTCCAGTGTTCAATTGATAACCATCGAAGTTTTCAGTCCATTGAAGGATATTTATTTTTTTTTTACATCCTCTAACTTACTAGTTTTTAAATTGATTCGCTATTTGTTTATTTACCTTTGTTTTCGTTATTTTTTCAATAAGACTTATTTGATATTTTCACATTCATTATGTTTTCCATTTATATACCAAGACTGAGATTTTCTCCACTCTTTAGTTTGATTAATACTTGGTTTAACCATTTATATATTGTGAAAAAACGCGCGGTAGCCCTTAAAAAACCCTAACCCATCTTCCCAGTGTTAAAACACAATCTATTCTATACACTCTTTCATACAATATCCATATGGAACACAATCTATTCCATTATCTAAATAAATCTCTTATCATCAAAGGCTCCTAATGCCTTTTTATTTACTTCTTCACTATATATGTTATGTTTATAACTTCTTATTGTATTCATTTTCCTATATTCTTCTTTCTTATTCATCAAACAATTATAATAATTTCTAAAAGTTATTGATTTCTTTATTACATATTTCTTTATTCCCTTTAACCTCTTATCAATCTGATCCTGATCACCATACTTATAAGCATATGCCTTTGCTCTCAATCCAATAAACTCACTCTACTTTTCCACCCAACTCATCCTTAAACTTACCAATAACCTTTTCATTCTTTTTGGAAAATAACTCGCTCTTCTTACTAAAATTACTTGTATCATATACTCCAATATTTTTCTTCATATCTTTATAAACATCATCAGTTTTTATATCTAGGATAAAACTTCAGTGTCCATATACAACAATGAACATTTTCACCATACTCTTTCTTTAAGCCATTATACAAATAATCATACATCAATATCTTTGATAAATCAAGAACTGCTGTTCCAATATAAATTGGTTTATCCATTACAATACTTTCCTTTTCCATCTGAATCGCAGAAAAGTTCTCTGAAAAACCTCTTCTCTCTAAAACTTGGTTTATTTATTAATCTCGAAGCTTCTTTCCAAGATGTTGCAAATCTAATGTTTTGCCTGTTTCTAACATTCTCCATTGTCTTTCCAAAGACAGCATTATTCATCAATTTATAGAAATCCCCTTCAAATTTTACTTTTGTATTTGCTCTCATATCTGTATTGAATTTAATATACTTTTTCATCCAAGGACTTTGTTTAAATTTTAAAACTCTATGAATTTTAGCTACTCTCAATCCTTCTCTCAAAAACTGTTTTAAGCTTCTCTGATGCAAAACATATCCCTCTTTATCATAGAATGTTGTTAATAACTTTCTGTTGATTTGCCTTTAATATTAAAACTTTTATGATAATCACTTAACCATTCTTTCTTTGGGTTTCTTTCTCACATGCAAAAGGAAGGTCTTTATGCTTATTATGAAGATCACTCGGGTACCTCAAATCAACTTCAAAATAATAACCTTCTTCTTCCTTATTCAATTCCTCTTGAGAAGAAATAACAATATTCATCAAAGCCTTTTCATAATTCTTTTCTTCCACCCACTCTAATTTACCATAAGGTAGAGATTGAGACATTGCCCATCCATACAAATTATTAGCATCAAAATACATCAAATAATTACTATCTTTTTCACTATCATAATTTGGAAGATATTTATTATTTGCTTTAGCATATCTTTTGAACATACTTGTGATATTCACCTCTCTTAGACTTCTCAATCATCAAAAGCATATCTACATCACTGATTAAATCAATATCTTGTTTTGTCATTTTCAACATTGCACTCTCAAGCTAAACCAGGAGCTGTGAAATAGTGAGCAGGATCTAATCCATAACAATTTTTATTATGACAGAGTGATCTAAAAGCTTCAAACACATCAGCTAACAATAAACAATCTGTTTTAGATACAAATCATGATATTCTCCAAGGTTCTTTATCTTAAATATTTTCCAAATTTCTTGTGCGTGTTTATATTCCTTATCACTTATCTCTTCTTCATAAAGGTTATTATAGAAACTTTCTTTTGAAGGAAGTGTGTGTTTCTTTAAATCTCATAAATGAATTCATATAATCATAAGGGGTAAATTCCCTTCCTTGTAAGAATTTTCTCTTTATTGAATTTCATTCCTTGTTTGAATTTCCTCTCTAGTTAGAATTTCCTCTTTAATCAGAATTTCATCTTTAATCAGAATTTCCTCTTTAGTTAGAATTTCATTCATGTTTGAATTTTCTTTACAATTAGAATTCATCTTCAGTAAGAATTTCTTCATTAATTTCCTCATTATTAGAATTTCTCTTTACTTGAATTCTCTCTTTAATCTGAATTTCCTCTTTAGTTAGAATTTCCTCTTTTGGAAAGAATGAATTAAGATTTGGAAAAGAGCCTGTGGAGCTTAGATTTGATGCTAGGTTGGCTAGTGGTGTTCCCATAAACTTGTAAGAATCTAGAAACCTAATACGAGTTATAGGTTTGTGAATATCATTTTTGCAAATGAAATATACTTTTGACTTGTGTTTGTTATGGCAGAAATATTCCCTGGTGTTTTTGAAAGTTCATTTATAAATAGATGTGTATCATAGTTGGCGCTGTTGTGAAGAAACACTGGAATAAGAAGTAATTTATAATTAAGATATACAAACAGGAATGAGCGGGACCTCTATATTTACCAGTAAGATGACAATGATCCCTAACTTTAGACTCCTCAATTTCCTCCTCACAAATATGACAGATATTGTTCTTTCTAAATTCTAATTTTTCTTCTTTGGTTAATTTCATCGGTTCATTTGTTTCTTTCATTAATTTAGTTAGTCTTATACAATCCTTTCTAATCATTTTACAAACTCTTTGTGAAGCATTTTTTCCACGATAATGTTCAAGTTTATTATACTTTTCTCCAACAGATGATTTGATATATAATACAGAAACCACAAGGAATATGTTTTTGATATTTATTTGTATATGATTTTTTTGGATTAGGAGAAGCAGTCATTTATCTTTTTTAGGATACATTCAAAATCAGCGTATATCACAATGGGTGCATGATAGATTTATTATAATCTTCAAAATAAATCTTTTTACCAGGTTTAGGCATTGTAATTACAGCTGATTTATGATTACTACAATATTTGAATGTTGTTCTAATCGTTCTTTTGTATGAAATGAATTAAGACATCGCTTACAAGGATATATTTTGTTTGCTGTTCTGAATACCTGAGAAGAGATTAATCTTGATAAATTATTGATGTATGTGTAATGTGAATTCTTTCCAACACTAAAATATAAAAGATCAATGTGTGTTTCTTCATTTTTATAGTTGTTTGAAATATTATATTTGAACTTTGTTTGTATCCGTTAATCCGTATACATTAATAGAAAGATTATTCTTTTTCTCAAATTTAGGAATATCTGTTAGTGGCATTGGAATTTAAAATCTTTAATTCCAAGGTATTCTCATATTTCATATATTGTTACTCTTTCTGAATTACATTTTGTGTGGATGTAAGTGAGCAAGAACAGACCAGAGAAAAACATTTATTATCATTGTTCTTAATATTAACAACTGCCTTCTTTAGTTTTATTCTTTTGGTAATTCAATATAAGAAGAAGCTTTCAGATGATGTTTAGAATGTGTATATATTAAAAAGATGATTTTTTAATGTTAAATCCACTTCCTACCACTGTATTATCAACATCCTCCTCTTGTCTTGATAGTTCTTCATAAACCCCACTATTCAAAAAATCTTGAAATGATTTTTAAAATAAAGATCTGTTCTCATATAAATCATCTCTCT
>CM068965.1:20333604-20361073 GCA_035128595.1 Eptatretus atami
AGCGATTCATATTTTTTTTCCCTTAAAATTACACCCCCTTTTATCCCAGGGTATATTTATTTGTCTCCCCTTTTAACCTAGGACACTCTTTTTCAAATAACCAATGCATATTGTTTAGCTCACTCATTGAACCTATAAAGATTTGTTCATTCTCATATTCCTTCAATAGTTTAATTTTCTTTGCACAATAATCCCCATCTAAAATATTTAAAAACAAAACATTTGAATCTTTATATTTTTTAAGATACCCCTTTTGTGCCATTACGAAATGATATACTTCTCTTAATGTTCTTGTTTGACCACCTCCTGAGCCACAGATTATTTTTTGCATAAGCCCCGCCCACTTTTCCCTAAGCCCCGCCCACTTTTCATGAGGTATTTCCGTAAGCCCCGCCCACTTTTTCATAAGCCCCGCCCACTTTTCCATAAGCCCCGCCCACTTTTGCTAAGCCCCGCCTACTCTTACATCATTTCCAGTTCATCCCTGACTCACAAGGAAATCACAAGAAAATTCTGGAGTGTTATGGTTTTGAAGGCCTACCTAGGCTTGCTCAGGGAATTTCCAAAGGAAACCACACCCACCAGTCTTTCCCTATAAAAGCCTCAAGCCCAGGCTCCATTTTAAACATTTTTCTGCTGGCAATGGTGTGCTGTGTGCTTGCCTGGAACTCTATGACTTGAATGAGAACTAAACCTTCAAGTTGATGAACTGATTCAAACCTATTATCTGTTGAGGTAAGATCTAATTTTCCCTATTTTCAGTTCTTTTAAACATCGACTCATTTAAATTAAAATTATTAAATTAATACATTATTATTTTCACTCACAGGAAATTGTATCTGAAAATACCGATTTTGCCACAACTTTGGGCGAAATTGATGACTTGGTTGAAGACCTTGTGAGCGACCAAGACCCACAGAACGAGCAAGACCTTGAGTGGGATGACTTTGGGGTTCCTTGGAGATTGACTACTTGTATGGAACTAAACCTACAACTTGATCAATTGGATTCAAAACTCTTATCTGTTGAGGTAAGATTTTATTTTCCTATTTTCAGTTTGATTTAAGCATAGACTCATTTAATAATTAAATCACTTAATTAATACATTATTATTTTCTCTCACAGGAAATTGTATCTGAAATACGAAATGAAAATACTGCTTTTGCCACAACTTTGGGCGAAATTGTTGGCTTGGTTGAAGACCTCAAGAGCGACCAAGACACACAGAACGAGTTCGTCCTTGATGACCCAACCAAAGAGTTATACCTTGGAGACCAGCAAAATCCTGAAAAAGAGTTTTACAGCAATAGTACTCATTGCGAGTTATCAAGACAATACCCACTGAACAAGTTATACCTTGATGAGCCAGAATACAAGTTTTGCCTTGGAGACTCACAAATTTTGAAAAAATCAGTAAATGAGTTCTGCCTTGATGGTTTAAATAACTACCTTGGAGACTCAGGAAAAGGGTTCTGCCAAGATGGTTCTAAATATGGGTCCTACCTACCTTGGAGACTCCAAATTTTGAAAAATCAGTAAATGAGTTCTGCCTTGATGGTTTAAATAACTACCTTGGAGACTCAGGAAAAGGGTTCTGCCAAGATGGTTCTAAATATGGGACCTACCTTGGAGACTCACAAATTTTGAAAAAATTAGTAAATGAGTTCTGCCTTGATGGTTTAAATAACTACCTTGGAGACTCAGGAAAAGGGTTCTGCCAAGATGGTTCTAAATATGGGTCCTACCTTGGAGACTCACAAATTTTGAAAAAATCAGGAAATGAGTTATCTTCGAGACTTTATAAGTTGGTTTTATTTGGGAGACTTGAAATGTGGGTTCTGGCTTGATAACTCACAATGTGATACGTATCTTGGAAACTCACAGGAATGTGGTTATACGAAAATCCCCCATTCATTTACATGGGGAAAAGTGAGCCAGAATCAGTATATTCACCCTACTATCATGCATTCACTGAGGGTTAAGAGCTTATAGCAAGAGCATGATTAATTTCCAGAAGATGTTAAATGCAAACTCCTTCGACATTACAAGAATATCCTTTTTCTATAGGACTTGCTTTCTGAGCATTTCAAATATTTCTTTCGGGCGGAATACCTTTTCTTTTTCAACAGAAATCTCAAATAATTTCTCCCACAAATGTATCAAAATGTTGAGAATATCTGTGGCAATATCTCCATTACCCCGACCTAACCCAATTCTCTTACTTGCAGGTAACCTTGTTTACTCCCCTCCTCTCTCTCTCTCTTCTCTTTTCCTGTTCATTCATTCCTTGCTTATTTGTCCAACTGTGGCTGCATTGTCAATTAGTTGCCTTTTTACCCTCTTCACTCTCCCATGACCCTCACCCTTCTATAGAAAATAAATAAATACACACATTAAGTTTGATTACAGTGGAGTTGTTGCTGGTGGGCTGTGATAGGTGCAGGTTGTGTTAAGATTTAATCGTATAGCTTCTTAATGTTCTGCATTACAGCGTCTTCCTCTTTCCCCCAGTAGTTCTCATTTTCTTTCCTCCTTTTCTTTTTTCAGATTGTGAAGGAGACAAATTTTCAGCAGTGGACGGAGATTGTTTGAAAAATCATCGTGACTCGTCGACGAATCTCATAGGTTTTCATTGCTCAGCACCTTACCACATTCATATAACTCTGTTGCTCAACCTCCCATGAGATGCACAGACATATCATCAGGGATTTCAGTTTTTTCAAACTTCAGCATCACTTTGATGATCTGAACGAAGCTGAATGTTCTATGAGCCAACTTATTCATCAAATTGTTTGTGTATGCACATGACATTTTGTTTGTTTGTTTTTCCATCTGCCAGACTGTAAAACTAAAGGATATCTGGAGGCAAAGAGAAAATGCTTCGAGTCTGAATATCATAAACGCATTCAGGAAGAGGGTAAGTCAGAGAGAGGACGATAGATGGCTTTAACGTGGACAAGGCTTTGTTGGGAGGAGGAAGGGGAGAGGAATGAAAGATGTTTATAAAATTTTGGTATGCACAAGTAGTTTAATTCACCATATATAAGGTATAAGATTGGGGCGGTTGGGATTACACATTTCAAAAGAAGAAAGGCGCTTCTAACCAAAAGGTAAATGAGATCTACTCTGCTAATTTGAGCAATAAGCAAGAGCAGACCCAGTCTCAGGTGATGTTTCACTTGCTTCACAGCAGACTTGCTTCCTCGGCGAGAGTTCGGTGCTCCTTCTTCTTCATCTACTTGCGGTTTTATCTTGAGGAGTGCAAGTCGAAAAGCTTTTGATAATGTCTATTTTATTGAAATGCTTATTTAAATTTTGTTGTACTAATCGAATGTGTGTGTATGTATATTTATATACATATACATATACAGTATGTTCCTGATGTGTAAATATGTTGAAAGAAATGAAGATCAAGTTGTGACGAATTTCTGCTATTTTACAGCTAAGAAAAAGTTTGGAAAAGAGACATGCCCTGAAGCCTTATGTGAGTTTTTTCTCTTGGAATTCAAAGTGAGGCCATAGACTTATAGGTGTAAAAAAATAAGTTATTGAAACTTGGATGAGGAACGTCTTACTCTTCAAATTCAAATCATTACCTTATAAGGTCATGTACTGAGCCGATCATTGTTGAAGATGTTGGCAACAAAAATGGAAAACCATCTTCAAAATACTGCACAAAATACTGCCTTAAGTGTCCAGATTGTTCTTCGATCGATAGCCTTTACCTGTGTTTTTCTTTCGCCATGGAACAAGGAAAAGGTCACTCAGTGGCATATCAGGGTAGTTCTGTGGAATTCTGAGATGCTTGGGTGTTATAAATGTTTTGTGATGACTGAACTTCGCATCAGTCACTTAACCATACTCTGATTGTGCTTTCAAAGTCTCGGTAATCATTTCCTGCTGCACATATTTTCATCTTTCCCTTGTATCTTATATTATTAACTTGTCCGAGAACTTTATGGTCATCACCAAAAAAATTCCCCTGTTCATTTCATTCCCTCCGCCACCTAAGGTGGACGGAGGTTTTGTTTTCACCCCTGTTTGTCTATCTGTCTGTTTGTTTGTCTGTGAGCAGGATATCTGGAATGGTTATGGATGGATTCAAATGAAGCTTGGTGGACAGTTTGGGTGCATGACAAGGATGAATTGATTAGATTTTGGTGAAGATCCAGATTCGGATCCAGATGCTCGAATTTTATAATTTCTCATTTGATTCTTAACCAGTGAGAAATGGGGCCAAAAACGATATATAGCATGATATCTCAAAAAGTTGTGGACAAGCCATGAGAAAACTTGGTGGATGAGTGGGGTAGGTGATAAAAACAAGTCGATTCGATATTGGTTAAGGTCCAGATGCAGATCCGGCCCATCAGTGGGATACAAACCGTAAACTGTTCAGCCTGGTGGAGGTATGTGCTCTCCTGAGTGCCGTTCCAGTTTTATATTCTCTTCTGTAATTATTCACAAATGCTTTGTACATGCATCCTTACATGCTAATTGTTTAATTCTACATTGCTTGTTTTGTCCATCAGACTCAGTCGGTAAAAATGAGGAATAAAGGAGAACCAGGGAGTGATGTATATCTCAGGGTTGTTGCTTTGTAGTCCAACCTTCTACACTACGTGGGAGAACAAAGGATCAATCAGTGTTTCCTTTGGATGTCACAGGGATGTGAGGGCTCTAATAACCATTTTCTATCTTGTGTGTGTGCCTTCTTGAACAAGAGGGGGGGGTTGGCATCAGGACCTACATGTGCAATGCAAAATACTTATTGTTATGCCTAAGCCTTTTATGGCATAATGTTTCTTTTTATAAATAAAAAAATACACGATCCAAGTTCAGGGTAAATTGGTTAGGTTTCCGCATTTATCACATCCGATATCTGTGGTCGACGTGTTCCTGTGTGACTAACATAATGTATACTTCTCACTGCAGCATGCACTCTGAAGAACTGCTACAATGACATAGAGGAATGTCTGCGAGAATACCATCACAACGTATCCATCAACCCTGGTAGGTAGAAACGACAGCGCCTCTGCTAAATACGGAAGGCGGACGCTTGTGTCGCCAAGGCCACACAGCAAATTTAGCATGTAGACCAGTAACCGTGTGAGCATCCATAAAGTAATTCACAATTTTTATATTTCACTGTAGTAAACGCACATTAAAATGGAAATACCAAACAAACTCATATTAACTATTCCGTAAGAGTGTGAGATTAGAGTGCTATGTGTTATTTATCCAACTACAGCAGAGTAAACTCATTCACCTTTAGATTCAGGTGTTTGTTTTAATTTTTCATGACTTATCTGGCTTTAGAAATCACTCAGCATTAAGTTGTTGCCAAAGGTGTTCATCTCGCAATTGAATTAGGATATTATTCTGCAACAAAAACATATGTACCAGTCGTCTAAAATTGTGAAACCTTTTGTTGTTAAGGACAAAGGTTGCTTTGTTGTTGTTATAGTAAAGAACTTAGAAGGTGGATGCGGAAAGCGATGGAGCTACGAGTGAACCACTGTGTACGACTGTGTGTAGTCACCGTCTTATTAAAATATTTATTGGTTTTTTTAAATTTTTACTCTCCATAAAAGCTGCCAATAAATCCTCATGCCATTGTCCGACATGCATTCATGTGCAGAACCTGTCTGCAGGTTACATAATCTCTGGGATATAAGATCTCTTAGTACCCCTGTAAACAATAGTAAGGCCTTTGGGCCAGTACAATTGTTACATACCAGTATACAATAGGGTCCGGCGATATATCGATGTACCGGTTACATCGATATAATTTTTCATATCGATATACCGGTATTGAAATTCTGAATATAGCAGTATACCAAAAAATAATCAATATGAAAAAAACCCGGTATATCACCAACAAACTGAAGAAAGGTGTTTACAATCCTTAATACCGTACATGGACTACATGATTTAAAAAGCTTTGATGCACTCAGCTACACATGAAAGGGTGGAATGTATGACATCAAGATAAGATGTACCAGGAAGTAAGTACAGTATGTTTTAACTTTTAACCCTCAGCATCCGAGCACCGTACAAGCAATCGTGTTTTTCTTTGCCCTTGTGGCTGGTTTTAAAGTGATTGCCAATTGGTTATTATTTTATACGAATCATATAAAATAAAATAAATTATACGAATCGTATGAAAGCGGTACCGGTACGAAAGGGGTACCGGTACGAAAGGGGTACCGGTAAGAAAGCGGTACTGGTACGAAAGGGGTACCGGTAAGAAAGGGGTACCGGTACGAAAGGGGTACCGGTAAGAAAGCGGTACCGGTAAGAAAGGGATACCGGTAAGAAAGCGGTACCGGTAAGAAAGCGGTACCGGTATGAAAGGGGTACCGGTAAGAAAGCGGTACCGGTACGAAAGGGATACCGGTAAGAAAGCGGTACCAGTAAGAAAGGGGTTCCGGTAAGAAAGGGGTTCCGGTACGAAAGGGGTACCGGTAAGAAAGCGGTACCGGTAAGAAAGCGGTACCTTTTTTTTTTATGTTCGCTTCCTTGGGGCGTATCGGTCGGAAGGCCTCCCCAGGTTAATCACACAATGAGCTTTGTTTTTTTTTGGTTTTTTACGAATTTTAGATAGTTGCGAGGCAGTCACTCATTCAGGTGGGTTGTTTGTTTCCACCTTAGTTTTCTTCTTGCCGTATGGACTTTTATTTGTACATGCCACGGACGAATAGGGATACCGGTAAGAAAGCGGTACCAGGTAAGAAAGGGGTTCCGGTAAGAAAGGTTCCGGTACAAAGGGGTACCAGTAAGAAATGCGGTACCAAGGTAACGAAAAGGGGTACGGTAGAGAAAGCGGTAAGCCGGCGGTACCAATGTAAACACGCGGTACAGGCGTAGGGACGGAAAGGGGTACGGTAAGGAAAGGGGTACCGTGTAAGAAAGCGGTACCGGTAAGAAGCGGAACCGGTACGAAAGGGGTACCGGGGAAAGCGGTACCGTAAGAAAGCGTAAGGGTAAAGGCCCTGTCACACCTTGACGATTTAGCCAGCGTATGCCTGACGTATGCAAAATTTGGCTAAAACGCTGGCACACGTCGGATACGTTATGGTAAGTTTGTATACGTTAAGAGCACCGTGGCAATCGTCGTAGTACGCTGGCTTTTTTTCGTATACGCTGGCATACGTCTTTGTACGCTGGCATACGTCGTAGTACGCCGAGGTGTTAGACAAATTTTCCATGCTTGAAATTTTTGACGTATGCCAGCGTATGACTCACACGTTCCGCATAACGCTGGCCAAAAGTTGTAGGCACGTTACGCGATCGTTGACACACGTCGACACACGTTACTTGTAAGTTACTCATAAGTCGAAACATGTCGAGGTAATGTTTAGCGTACCCGAAACTTATTTCTAACCTATGAGTAACGTGTTGTAGCACGTTACGCGATCGTTGACACACATCGACACACGTTACTTGTATGTTACTCATAAGTGGAAACACGTCGAGGTAATGGTTAGCGTCAGTATTCCAGACTCCCTGGTTTTTTTTTTTTCTTCGGTATAATGGTGATGTTAACACTTCGATTTCTAGTGTGGTTATAAATAATATAATTAATAGGCTGCCGCTCACGATTTAAATCATAACTGCACTAGAAATTGAAGTGTCAACATCACCGTCATACCGAAGAAAAAAAAAACAAAAACCAGGCAGTCTGGAACACTGACGCTAGCCATTACCTTGCCGTGTTTTGACTTATGAGTAACGTACAAGTAACGTGTGTCGACGTGTGTTAACGATCGCGTAACGTGCCTACAACTTATGGCCAGCGTATGCGGAACGTGTGTCATACGCCGAGTACGTCGAGAAATTTTCAGCATGTTGAAATTCTCGACGTACTCGGCGTATGACGACGTATCAGCGTACTACGACGTATGCCAACATACTACGACGTAGCCAGCATGCTCGTAACGTATACAAACTTACCCATATCGTATTTGACGTGCCAGCTTGGTTCGGCAAATTTTTCATACGTCGGCATACGCTGGCTAAAACGTCAAGGTGTGACAGCGGCTTCACACTTCGATGTCGAGTGCGGTTATGATTTGAATCGTCGAGCCGCAGCCTATGAATAGCCTACGCCACGTGATCGTCGGCGATAAGCTGCCGCGCGCTATGCATAAGTTAGACTATCGTTGGGCATAGGTTGTGAACGCCGACAACACGCTCAGCATTCGTTGGTATAGTTATCTATAGTGGATTGAAACGTTCTGTGTACGTTACTAATACGTTATGCATACGTCCAACACGTATTTATACGCCCAAAACTTAAATAAAAAAAACATCAATAGTTCAGCGTACGCCAGCATTTTACATACATTTTGAGACCTTGCCATACGCTGGCTAAAACGTCAAGGTGTTACAGGGCCCTAAGAAAGCGGTACCGGTGAAGCGGTACGGTACAAAGCGTACGGTGTGAAAGCGTACCGTGCAAAGCGTAACGTGAGAAAGCGAACGGTACGAAAGCGGTACCGGTCACGAAAAGCGTACGGTACAAAGGACGGTACGAGAGGGTACCGGTAAAAAGCGGTGCCGGGTGAATGCAGTCCGTGTATGAAAGCGGTAACAGTGTGAAAGCGGGGTAAACCGGTGTGAAGCGGTACCGGTAAGAAAGCGGTACCGGTAAGGAAAGCGGCGTACCGTAAGAAAGCGGTACCAGAGACGCGTAGTGAACAGGTACCGGTAACGAGAGGGGTACGCGTAAGAAAGCGGTGCCGGTGTGAATGCAGTACCGGTTGAAAGCGGTAACAGTGTGAAAGCGTGAACCGGTGTGAAGCGGTACCAGTAAGAAAGCGGTACCGGTATGAAAGGGTACCGGTAAGAAAGCGGTACCGTGGTGAAAGCGGTACCCGTACGAAAGGGGTACCGGTAAGAAAGCGTGCCGGTGTGAATGCAGTACCGGTATGAAAGCGGTAACATGTGATAAGCGGTAACGGTGTGAAAGGCGGTACCGGGTAAAAACGGACCATAAGGGTTATGAAAGGGGTACCGTGGAAGCAAAGCGGTAACAACAGGTGTGAAAGCGTAACGTGTGAAAGCGACGCACAAGTGTGGTGGACCTGAAAGCGGTAAGAAAAAAGCGCGGTGTGAAAGCGGTAACGGTGTGAAAGACGGTAAACGGATGTGAAAAAGCCGGTAACGCGTGTGAAAGCGGTACCGGTATGAAAGCGGTACGTGTGAAAGCGTGGTAACTAGGTGATGAAACGCGATACCGGATGGAAAGCGGTTACCCCGAGTATGAAAGTGGTACCCGTATGAAGCGATACCGGTAGTAAGCGTCCTGGTAGAAAGCGAGTACCCGGTATGAAAGCGGTACATATCTTAAGCCTGGTGTGAAAGCGACGCGTCGGTGTGAAAGCGGTACCGGCGTAGAAGGCGGTAACGGTGTGAAAGCGGTACGGTGTGAAAGCGGTACCCGGTATGAAAGCGGTAACTGGTGAAAGCGGTAACGGGTACGAAAGGGTACCGGTACGAAAGCGATACAACCCGGTGTGAAAGCGGTACCGGTGGACGAAAGCGATACCGGTGTGAAAGCGGTACCCGGTGTGAAAGCGGTACCGGTGTGAAAACGGGGTACCCCAGGGGTGAAAGCGATACCGGGTGACGAAACGCGATACCGGTGTGAAAGCGGTATACCGTAAAAGACGGGTGAAGAACCGGTGTGAAAGCGGTACCGGTGTGAAAGCGGTACACGGTGTGAAAGCGGATACCGATGTATGAAAGCGGTCCCGGTATGAAAGCGGTCCCGGTATGAAAGCGATACCGGTATGAAAGCGATACCAGTATGAAAGGCGGTCCCGGTATACAAGAGCGATACCATGATGAATATCGGATACCAACGCTGTGTGAAACGGTACATCCACCGTGTTTCGACTTGGTGTCAAACGTAAGGACGAGGTGTGAAAGCGTACCAAGAGGTATGCAAAGGGTACCGCTGGTGTGTGTGAACAGCGTACCCAGCCTTCATCACTCGGTGTGAAATGCGTAACGTGTGAAAGCGGTCACTCGAGGTGTGAAAGGGTAAACTGGTGTGAAGCGGTAAGGTACTGACACGCGATACCACTGTAGATGAAAGCGGTCTCTGGGGCACTTTAACCTGAGGTGTGCAAAGCGTCACCATGGTACAAAGCGAATACCCCCGGTGGGGAACAGCGGTTACCGTGTGAAAGCGAGTACACGTGTGAAAACGGACCGGTGTACAAGCGATAACCGAGTAACGGCAATATAGCATCGGGTGTGAAAGCGGACCTGTGTGGAAAGTGTATCCGGTAGAAACGGTGGACACGTGGAGTGGAAAGCAGAGGTAACTGTAACGAAAGCGGACGTACCGGCTACGAAGCGTACCGGTTGGTGATGAACGAGTACCGGTACGAAAAGCGGTCCCGTTATGAAAGGACCGGGACCATTAAAGCGCTCCCGGTATGCAAAGTGATACCGTAGATCATCAGTTGAAAGCGAGTACCGGTGTGAAAGCCCGGAAGTGACCGGTGTGAAAGCGGACGTACGGTATGAAAGCGGGTACGGTGTGAAAGCGGTACTGTAATGAGACGGTAACGGTGTGAAAGCGGTAACGGTGTGAAAGCGGTCCCGGTATGAAAGTGGTAATGGTGTGAAAGCGGTATCGGTATGAAAGCGGTACCGGTATGAAAGCGGTCCCAGTGTGAAAGCGGTAACGATGTGAAAGCGGTAACGATGTGAAAGCGATACCGGTATGAAAGCGGTCCCGGTATGAAAGTGGTCCCGGTATGAAAGCGATACCGGTATGAGAGGTACCGGCATGAAAGCGGTAACGGGACAGTGTTCTGTGATAGTCACACTGGCATGGTGATAGCGATGAATCTTGATTGTCAACCTGTGTCGATAATACCAACACTTATCTCGCTTTAAAACAAAATCATTTTCAACACAAGTTAAATTTGGAAGTAAAATAACCGTTCTCATCGTAGGAATACTTTGAAAAATGACCGTGTGTCAATGATGTGCACGTCATATATGAATACGTAATGGACCATTGCATATTTTTGGAACCTGCGTCAAAAAAAAAAAAACATTTTTAAAAATAATATCGATAAACCGGTAGGACCCCACTGGTATATCAATATCGAAAAAAATCGATACCGATGGAGCCTAGAATGCAATGCCAATAAGAATGTTGATATGACACGGGCATGTTGTGTTTTTGTTTTCCAGGTAAATACAGGAAGTTTTCACTGAAGGAATGTTCTTTTGTGGCACTCAACTATCCTCACAGTAAGTTTTGCCGCTGTGCATGTTACACTCTGGCTTAAGTTAACCTGCTTTTTGATTTCGTCTAAAAAGTAATATTTTATCGGTTGTACTAGAAAATGATTTACAACTGCCCAGATAGCACACCGATGTTGGGCCAACATTGGTAATAGATCAGAACGGTCGTAAGCAGATTTCCGACGTCGGTCCAACGTTGTTCATATTGTGTAAAAGTGACGTTGATTTGCCAACGTTGGGCCAACATCTGTGTGTCAGCTGAGAGGAGCCAAGTTTGCCCTCAAATCCAGATTATTATTTTGCTTGAACGAGTGAAATCATGAAGAATGACTGAAATTATTCAATTATTAAATATTAATGAAGGGGAAAATGAAAAAGCAATAAATTATGAAAAAAGTAAATAATGTCAGATGAAGTAAGTAAATAAGAAGTAAATAATGTGGTGAGAAGGAATTAATGTCTGGAATATATTCCGTTGTCGTTGTGCCTTTGATGGAGCAGATGGAAGTGAACTTCGAGTAAACGACGACGCCCCTCGTACCTCTTTCTTGTACAGTCGGCTTAATCTATTCCATACTCAACAGTTCAACTTTCCGAATAATTCCCAATAAAATCCTCCCCACAGTCTTCACAAAAGATGGTCGTGTTTTCGGAATGAGGTGTGTCACTGTGCTCCAAGTGTTTGTGATGAAGCCGTTACTCGTCTCCTCTCAATAAGTTTGGTTGTAGTTCTTGCAAGAAAAGAAAATGTTAGGTTACAATGTATTGGGCTGACTGAGTTGACTGGGTGTGCTGAAAATAAAGTACCCAGGTGAGGTCAGGAAACTCCTTTGGAAGTCAAGCAGATGGCAGATGTACTGCACCGATACAGCCTTGGTTTGTCCTTGTTTTTAACCTTATCACCGTCACGCCTTGTCCCATCCTCACTCCTGGACAGAATGTGAACGGTTTACAAAGGTGAAAGAAAACTCATGTGCAAACGAGCTTGAGAAATGTGAAGAAAAATGTGTTGCGGGATCAAACACCGGTGAGTTAAACGTGATCCTGCCATGCGGGTCATTTTCATGAGCCTACACTTGTAAATTAATAAGACAATAAAATGAGCATTTACCTTGAGTGTGGTCTTTCCAGGGATGATTGTGGGTGCATTGGTAGCAGTCGTGATTATTGCACTAATCGTTGGAGGATTCCTCTTTTATCGAAACCGTAAGTGAACTGGGGTTGCATTGACACATGATCGGTTAGCATAAACCGTAGCTCTTGAGGGTCCTGGTTTAATCGATAATCTAACTTGTTTGGTTCTGAAATCAGTGTTTATGTGTTAGCATATTGTGTATCCACGTGGAGTGAATCACTGAAATTACACACTGACTTCTGAACATTAAATCAATCAAATCTCACTTCCTTCTTTGGGTCAAACAGGAGTATTAATGCAGCAGCTTATTCAGAAGTAGTTGCGTAAGTCAACGAGTCTATTTGCTTTAATCTTTCGACGAATCATCGTATATTGGAAACACTGTTTTGTATACAAAGCCGAGGCTCATGAAAGAGCTAGAACACTGAACGGATCAGGATGCAACAGAACAAAAGGCAGAGAGAGCGGGGAGAGACACCAACAGCAGAGTTGAAGGACAAAATAGAGGGAGACTTGGACAAATAATGGGTGTGGGGAGGAGTGAGGGGTACAAGTCTGAAGACGACGATGGTTCACGAGCGGTATTTGACGATGTAGATTGTTTCAGAAGTCAAGGATGAGACAATGTGATAATTTTGACCAAGTTATAAAAACTAGTGCGTGCCCGTACGTGCTGGCCGTACGTGCAAAAAAAAAACTTTCAAAATTTGACCTTTGCTTAACCTTTAAAGGTCACAAAACAATGTGTTGGACATTAAATAAGGAAACAGGATACGTGCTATAGCTTATTGGAGTTAGTTCGTCGAAGAAGGTCGAAAACCCGGTTCGATTCCCACAACTTTTTAAAATTTGACCTTTGTGGCCTTTAAAGGTCAATGGTCAAGGATTATGACCTTTGGTAGAAACTTCCTCTGGAACATTCCAGGAACAATATAACGTCATATAGGCTATATGGCATTTCACACTCCTCGGATTATCCATACTTTGATGAAATCGGCGTAAAAACAACTTGAAGGGGGCGCCACGGGCAAGGTGTTCGAGATAGAGCAAAATGGTTTCAAGACTTTAGGTGGAATGACCTCAAGATTTTGCATAAAAAATATTGTCATCCTAGCTCTCAAAGTTTGGGCAGTCGTATGATTTTGTGTCAAAATTCGCAAATTTCTAAGTTTTGACCTTGTGACCTTGACCTTGGGATGAAAATGAAAAATCGGACAACGACAAGTTTTAGATAATTCATTTTGCTATTCAAATACCGAAGAACCCATTCCATTCGATTCAGTCAATTCCCTCGGAGAAGATAGATTTTTAATCCGACTACCCCTAAAATGGCTATTTTTGGGCGTGGCTCCGCCCATAATGGCGTGGCACGCCCTCATCCAGGAAAACACAACTAGACATTGATATCGAACACATAACCAAGTTTCATCAAGATCGGATCAAAGTCCACGGAGTTATGCTCTGGACAGACAGACACACAGACAGACAGAAAGACAGACAAGCCGGTAGGCGGACATGGGTAGTCGACTACCCAATAGAACGACGCGATGGGGCCGTTCGATGGGGAATGACCTGAGGATTAAGCACAAGAAAATTCATGATTCTAGCTTCAAGGGTTAATGCTGCAGATTGTTTTTTCGTTAAAATACCCCCACATTTAGAGGTTTTTCGGCCGTTGCTCGGCAACGGGAGGGTCCATAGCAACGGTTCTTTCTCACACATAACTAGGACATACCATGAACCTACATACCAGTATCATGTATATCTGACTCATAGTCTCTGAGATATAACGAACTTCGTTTTTAGGTCATCTCTTCGAGCATGACCTAATAATATGGGTGTCAATGTCCTTCGATCCGTCCGTCCGTCCATTCACAATGAAGTTGAAGCGGGAGATCTGGTTATTGTGATCCTGATAGAGGTCGATGAGACGTACACGATGGTATGACTTTCAAGGTCACCGAAGGTCAAGGTCACGAGGCCTTTGAAGTTGCGAAAATGACGATTTTCAAATTCTATCTCTGCCATTTCTCAAGCGATCTTGAATTTGATTGTAGCATATGAATGTATGGGACAATATCTAAATTTGGTCGGGCCGGATTTTCGATATTCGCTTTCGTTTTCGTGTCACGTGACTTCAGATTTGGCAAAAAATGCGAAAATGACGATTTTCAAAATCTATTCTCCTACATTTCTCAAGCGATCTTGAATTTGATTGTAGCATATGAATGTATGGGACAATATCTAAATTTGGTCGGGCCGGATTTCGATATTCGCTTTCTTTCGTTGTCACGGACTTCAGATTTGGCAAAAAAATGCGAAAATGACGATTTTCAAAATCATCTCCTCCTACATTTCTCAAGCGATCTTGAATTTGATTGTGGCATATGAATGTATGGGACAATATCTAAATTTGGTCGGGACGGATTTTCGAATTTCGCTTTCGTTTTCGCGTCACGTGACTTCAAAGTTTGCAAAAACTGCCCTACCTTCAGGAGGCTATATATTCTCTGCTGGGCATGGTAAAGTTAGTGAATGGTGTCATTGCATAGCAGCTGACCTTGTATATTTATACATTTTCCGCCGAAGGTGCAAAAGTTTCAAAACCCGAAATGTAAACGTCGGCATTTATTTTCAAAATTAATTCCGTGCGCGCGCGCCAAATGCCGAGTCATCTTTAACCAAACTGCGCAGTCGAGATGCGCAGTAGTCTTCGGTCATAACTGAACATTGAGAACTTGTGGTATTATAGAGATGACCGTCACCCCCACACGGGGTATTTTTTTTTATTGTTTTCGACCAGGGTTCATTCAAAGTCTATCTTCTCCGACAGTTTTCATAGGATCCGGCTGGAAATTTTTGACAATATGTGCTGATGTACTGCCCACAGTCGGTCGTGGCCCGATTTTGATTTTCGAAAAAATACATTTTTTATGATTTTCAAAAATTTCAAAGTCCCGTTGCTAGGCAACCAAAGGGGCGTTAGCAACCAGTACCTACACGGCACAACGAGGTCATAAACTGGTCCTACCACCAAATTTCATCAAAATCGAACAACTGCAAGGGGTCAAAAACCCCCGACAAACACACACACGGACAGACCGACACCACGACCAACAAATAAGGCTAGATCAATAGATCAATAGATCAAAAAATAGATCAATAGATCAAAAAAAATTTTGAATCGAAAAAAAAAATTTTTCGAAATTTTTATTTCCGACTCGATCGACTACCCATACACCACAGACAGACAGACACACAGACATAACGAATATAGTGGTCACTCTGGCTGGCGCTCGTGAACCAATAGGAGGATGCACAAGTTGGACAAGATGGATACAGATGCAAACTCTCAGGAAGGAAAACCTTCTTGATAACCTTAGGAGGAATGTGATGCACTCAACTGAGATTTTTGGTCATTCTGTGCATATGCTTCATTGTTCGCTAAACATCTGATAGTGGTTCAACTGTGTGAGAACTTTCTGGCCTGGAATTTAAAGGCAACAAACAAAACTTTGCCATTTCTCTCTATCTTTATCATACGATGATTTGAACTGAATTTTTGCATAAACGAATCTACTAAATGTTAAACATAAAGCTCAGTTCCTGTCTGTGTCACAAGCACCGCCCATTCTCCAGGCCATACCTTCCTCCCATTCCCAAGCTCACAAGCACCGCCCATTCTCCAGGCCATACCTTCCTCCCATTCCCCAAGCATCACAAGCACCGCCCATTCTCCAGGACATACCTTCCTCCCATTCCCCAAGCATCACAAGCACCGCCCATTAGCCATGCACACCTTTCCCTCCAGCAGGCCAGAAACGTGCCACACAAAGCCGCGGCACATTTTGCGACCTCAAGTGAAGTTACCTTCTGTCTGCCGGCTACCCGGACACAGTGGCGTGTCGCTTTTAACTCAGATTTCAATTTTTTCTCACCGTAATTTGAGAGGCATGAAAATAACTGTTACAAGCAAAATGATTACTTTATGCTTCAACAGTATCCAGACGAAGGATGGATACCTCAGCTATCTATATAAATGGGCAAGGTGTGTGTGGGGGAGTTGGGGCTATTGGGTACAATCCTGGACGGGTCACCACACCGACACAGGATACCAACATGCTGGCACTCATGTTGCCAACCTCGGAAGGATGACAGGCAGAATCAACCCCACCTGGCATTAATTCAATAGCTGAGGGGGATTTGAACTCAGGATTGTCGGATCCCAAGCCCACCATCCTAAACATTAAGCCAACACCGGGCATATATGTGGGAAAAAAATTACAGGCCCAGACCAGGAATTGAACCCAGGTTCTCTGGCAAACTGCACCAGTGCTCTGCCATCTGAACTATCAGTGACCCAGCTGGCTTTATGTCTTCCTTTATGTAAAGTTGGCTTCTTCTTTTTTTTTTTACCTAAATGTAGAAAATATTTTTTAAATAAATAATACAGAAAAAAAAACTCCATTGTGTCTTTCAAAAGGAGTAGGCCATTATATGCTGGGACACTTTCCAAATTCCAAATACCTGCCCCCATTTGAGGGCTGCTTTGGCAACAGCGTGCCATGGGGCAGCACTAACCTGTCAAAGGTAAATTCTCAGCTTTCAAAATGCTTTCGAAGCACAGTTGCAAGTGTCCCCTTCCCCTCCCAAGCGGCAGTAAAGGAACAACCACAACAAGTCAAGCTGAGGATAACTGAAACAGTTGAAAGTTGAGCAGAAGGATGATTTTTTTTTCTGTTAAAATGCCTTTGTGTTTGTTATTCTAGTTTGAATTACTTTGATAAGAGGGATTTTCATTTTTTTTCTGAAGACACCCATTTTCTTATCACTTACGTTACTCCCCGTTTCTTCTTCCCCTTCCCCTGATTTTCTGTCTCACATCATTACTCTTCTTCCTGTATTCCACACCACCCTCAGGGAAAGCGAAACAAAGACATGGCACAGCTTCCCAGATGTTTGGAAACACCAATAATCCAAGTGTTTCAGCTTGAAAGAGTAGGATGGATGCCTCATCTTACAGAAGAAGAAAAAAAACTCTCATCCCTGTCGAAAGTGTAATTTTTAAAAGCAAAGGAAATGACAAAAACTCTGTCTACAATATTGGTTTTTTATGATCATCCCAAATATTTCCAAACTTTTCACAAGCTAATACATGCCTGCTTGTACTGATTATTACAATTTACCTTTGCTAGCATTTATGATGTACATGATTGTAAACACAGAAAACCAGGTGAGTGTAGGTAAGTAACTTTCTGTCGGTGAGTTACAGTGGAAGTAAATATTTTAAAGGTAACTGACAGTAGATAGTTTTAGCAGTGGATTGAAAGAATCCCCTTGAAAAAAAGTCAAGTTTCTTGAAGCATTTTTTAACGATAGAATTGCACATGGTATATGTAAGGAATACACAAGGAAACCCAAACACAAGAGATGACTTGGCCGATCTAGCCCGTGTCATCTCCACGTCCCCAAAAAGCCGGGGCCACAACTCTATCTCCATGCCTTTTTATTTATTTATTATTATATCTTCCAGAACTACTGTACACACACAAAAAAAGTAACTACGAATTTCCACTTGAGATGACACGCACAAGCAAAATGATCGGACATCTCCGCCATATTACAGATATTACAACTAGATCACACCTGGCTAATCGTAAGCAACCGAACCTACCATTCCTGCCAATATTCCTGTACCCTTCTATGCCACAATGCTTCTTCGTACTTATTCAAATCCAGTTTAGAACGATCAAGCATTACACCAACGGTACTCTTCGTAAGCAAGTGTACTGTTGTGTTTTGAGAACCTATTGTGTCATCTTCAATAATGCCAATAACCATCAGGTTGGCTTGTTTGGAATTCCAATCTGTTTGCAGAGCCCATGATGCTTGAATCCCAGGCTAAAATTCCATTTGTTATGTTGATTCCTTTCTTGTCTACTAACATTCAAGCTTGCAATTGCCGTCTGCTTACATACCTGTCCTGCATGTGCAGATAGACGCATATCCTTGGTGGCTGAAGGATTCATGTTTATTATTGTATGTTAAATGTGTGTGAGAGTGATGCTGATTGGCTAATTGAGTATCTTTAGCCAATCAGCAATGTGTTGTTTATGTGTTTACACTTTTATTTCACTCAATTTGTTTTTTTCCATACATATTTGCTTCGATGTATAAATTTCGTTTAAAATTCATTTGCTTCTCAACTCATTCTTTCAATTTATTTCTTGTAAGTTCAATAAAACACAAATTGTTAAACAGTCCAGCAGCATCTGATAACCTTCATGGTTAATGACGATGCTATGCAAGTGTGATGTGTTTTGTTTTTTTTTCTTGTAAATTAGTAAAAACTGCAGATAATCATACAACTACAATGAATAATCTGTTGTAATTGTAGCATGGTAGTGAATTGTTGTTAGCCAGTGCAAGGCTAGTTTAAAGGTCCCATGACACCCAAAGTACTGAAATTGCATATATATATATATATATATATATATATATATATATATTATATATATATATATATATATATATGTGTCCGATAGGAGTTTTTCATCGTGATTTCAGATCTGACAATGTTTTTTCACAATACTCGTTCTGTAAAATGTAAAATTAAAAAAACAAACTCTTCAGGAACCCCCTAAAAATTCTGCCGAAATCTACTGAAAGGGGCGTAACCACATGACGTCATCTCCAGAACGACAAAGGCTGCATGTAAATTACTCGGGTTGGTGGTCTACGTGATTCTATTGGCTTCCTGTGTGTTTCCACATTTGATTGGTCGACTCAAATGCTTCGTTCATTTCTGCTTTTAAAAAAATCAAACATTTGTTTTTGAATAATGGATGACATGGAGTTTGATTTGTCTGGTAGCGACAGTGAGTGTGAGAGAAATGAAGGATTTTGGTCTGAATCAGATGGAGAATTGTCGGATAACGTATTCGCGGGAGGTGAAGTTCAGGCAGCTGGAAATGGAATACGGCCTTACCAGTTCGAGCCCGAAGCAGGACAGAAGAGGAAATGGCGATGAAATTCCCGGCGTTCATGATGATCGGGAGGACATTGAAGGAAGACTTGGCAATAACAACTGGTTAGACTAAATCCTATTCGTAATTCAATAATGTAATTCTACTTGCATACTGCTCGATATCAGAAATATTTTAGTGAGGTGACGTGAACAGCGCAGTGGACATGTTGCACCGCGGCGAATGAACGCAAGCAAGGCCAGCGCATGTCATCGGCCGTGTCTCTCCGCGCATAAAACGAAGCAATCTCGCTGTCCGGATACGATGAAACTTGTGTGCAGACACACCTTGTGACACAATTGTCTAGAGTAGTCCGATAAATCTGACGTTCTGTTGCATTTTTATTTATTTTATTCCTACTGTCGTCATGTAGCGCCAGTAGAAACAAATGAAGAAAAGGGAATAATAAAAGAAAGCTACAGCACGTCAGATTTATCGGACTAGTCGGACGACGACGGATTTATCGGACTAGTCTTGACTCTAGAGTTGACAAGTAACTTGTATTAGTATGCAACACATGTATAAGTCAATGCGTAAGAGTCCCGAGGCTATGAGTCCGTGTAATAGGACAGATAAATTTGTCTTTCATAGTTGTGCCAACATATTTTTCCCTGTTCATTTATTACAGCATTTTGGCTAAATGTTAATGAATAGCAAGCCAATGGAAGCAGTACCTTCACTTTAGAATAAACCCATGTATGTCGAGTGCAGCATACCTGGCTTGCATGTATGTGGAATCGTACCTATCCAGCAGGCTGGTTTCAACGAACAATTCAATAAGCTGCAAAATGTGGGTGCAGGTTTTTCACATTGTTTGATTTTAAAATTACCTCCTTGCACCTTGAAATGATGCAATATAAATCTTTAGTATTTTACTTGTATGTCCTGTAAGTTTCTTTTAATGAAAGGTTCAACAGTCACATTTTATATTTTGTGGACATGGTATAGCCCTTTATTGTGCATACATGTATTGGATTTGTACACGACTACGACAAGGTAGTAAGGGATAAATAATTGCCTCGTGATTGTTGTGCATACACGGCTCAGAAGCGGAATTTCTTTTCCGCGAAACAATCACAGGAATTAAGACGATCAGTGAAGATAGGCAAACACAATGCATTTGTACGTACTTTATACGGCGTGCGACATCTAATCAATCCACTCTGTGCAAGTTGCGTTCTGGAGATGACGTGAACGGTCACGTGACCTGCGGTTCGCTGAACTCAACTTTTTTGAGGGGCGGCGGCAGTGAGCAATTGTTGTGAAAGCACTAGAAATGTTCGAAATATTGGTCCTATATTATCCATTGTTGATTTTAAAAAAGAAACATGGGTGATTTTCTTCACTAGAAAGGTCAAGTTAATATAATAAATAACCAGAAAGTTTTGAGGTGTCATGGGACCTTTAACGTCATAACGACCTTTGAGCCAAAACACATTGAAGTTCTGATACATGAATTGAACCTGTACCCCGGATTGGTCGTCCGAAGGTTTTCTGAAAAATGACAATTTTAATAGTCATCTCGTAAAACATTACTGAATGCTTCTTTGGAAGGATGATTAACCCAGCTGGTTATATTGTGGATATTAAAATTCCCTTTCTTTCGCAATAATATACCTGAATATCGGAATCAGAGACAGTTTCAATTCCACATAAGATAGAGCATGAAATTGACCAACTTAATGACCCGTAAGACCTTTTCTGGACAACAATCATTGACATTCTGTGAACGGTGAGTCTCTCATGGGAGAGTTCAATAATAAACTTAACAATGATTTTTCACCCGAAACTGATTTTTTCTAAATAATTGCTCTTTCTATGATTAAAGTGTCTATTAAGTGTCAGTGTTCTCATTCCTCAATGTTTTTACCATCGATACTGGTTAAGTTATGCTGTCTTTTTTGTTGCGTTGTGATAACCACCAATAAAACCTTTTCCTTTCTTTCTGCTTTCCTCTACCTGTCTAGGAAGATAATTTCCACATCAGACCGCATGACCTCTGCTCCCAAATGTGCTACCGTTATGCAAATGTTGCTGTTTCTTATCGGATACTCTTACAGTATGAGAGAACCATAAATAGTAGCATGACCAAATATATACACATCAAGAACACGTCATGGGATGGTGTGGCACGAGTCAGAACAACTACCCCGTTAAGGTTGGACTTTAAGTGCCAGCTACCGGAATGCCATGACGTCGTCGTTTGGCGTGGCGATCACTTTGACAAAAGTCGACTTTTGACTGGGCCGAACAAAATAAATTTAGATGTAAGTACAATTGTAAGACTGGTAATGGCGCACGAAGTAGTGAGAGAGGAGACAGGAAACCAGCCAAACAAAGGTACAAGCACGATCACGTTATTTGCATAATAGTTTGTGACTTTAATAACTTTACTGTATGGCATAGATTATCCATTCACATCATCTTTTTTTAATACCCACAATAATTCCCACGTTCTTGTGGGGTTGACCGGGGGAAGCTGAACCCAAGCCTTTCATGAACTGGCTTGGCAGGCTTGACGTTCAACTAAGATTAGGGTATGAATTTATAATTTGCCCATGCTGCGGGAAATTGCTCGCCAACTCTTCACGAAGGACACCGTGGGATCTTTAACATCCACCAGCGAATGCCAGCAGGTGGGATGCCCAGTTGAACGCAACACCAGGATGACAGTTTGTAGCTGGATCGGGATTCAAACTCAGACTCGACAGCTTCGGGGTGAGTATGCATACCTCGAGGCCATCCTGCCACCTCACCTAGATTCTCCTTTCACGTGATTTACTCAATTTGCATGTGGCATAATCAGTGGGTGTTGGCAGATGGGAAACGAGTCAGACTGTAAAGCAAGTGATAGGCACCTTATTTCAGAAAGGTTTTTTTAAAAGGACTGAAACAAAACTGCACAAGTCTAAAGAACTAGTTCTAGTCCGATCATAAATCTCTCATTAAAAGTTCAAAATATATAAAATTGCATTCAGTTCTGATCACCAGATAGCTAATTCCATGGCAAGAATTTAGAGTAGTCCCGAAGTTAGAGTAGTCCCATTCCCTCTCCAGGGTGTTGGGGAGGGAGTGGCAAAGTCAGGAACTTGGCAAGGAAATACACCAGGTCGTTAGCCAGAGTGCTGGCAAACCTTTATGGAGAGAAGACCATCGTCAGAGGTGGCAATTTTGAATGAAGTATTGGTTGCGACTGATGTTCACAAGGTCGTCTTGTAGTTAGATGATCTGTACTATGAGAACCTTTGTAACAGCTGTGCTTTCACCTAAGGTTCCTTTATTATTGAGATAATAAGCAATGCATATGGTGTCTTATTTCTACGATTTAATCAGCAGTGGGAAGCCAGGGGGTTTCGTTGGAGCTTCTGTTTTGTGTGAACAGAATGTTGAGGTAGCTTTCAGGGAAACTCCCTAAAATACAAAGAACAAAAGGCAAGTTATGAGTGATGCAGTTACTTGTGGGTTTTTTTTTTAAAACCATTTGAGGACCGCAAGCATCTTGAACGTACTTTTCAGATACGAGTTCAACTTTATTATTAGTTTGGATGTAATAATCACGAATAGGAGTTAAAATTCAAGAGTGTGCGTGACGAAAAATACAAGTTTTTCTAATCAACAACAAAAAAGGAAAAACTATGGAAATGACAAAAGCTCTTACCCAGTGTTAGCTACAATGTTTGCCAATGTACAAACATAAAGTATTATAAAATAGCAGGGAAAGTATTGGAGATACGCCACTTTAAAGTTTAGGGCCATACGCATGCGTCCCTTGGTCCTTAAAGGGTTCATAAAGAATCCAAAGGATTTTTCCATAAAGTTTGAGAGTCAAAAAATTTCTATGCCAATTATATTTGGAAATGCTACAACTGTGAAACACTTGTGACACTACTGTATTGGCATAATAGAAAGGAATTACAAATTACAGTATATAAAGGACTAACACGAATCCAGACGGTATCAGCCCACGTGTCCTAAAAACCTGCTACTCTGCTCTTGCTCACCCGGCTCTATCCGACTCGCTTACTAAATTCACTCGCTCTCCTTATGAGCTGCATGAGGCTCAGTCTTGCCCATCTGCTTCGGAAATCTCAGAACACAGGCAAGTGACATATACATCTGGGCCCCTATGCATACAACCACAATTTGTAGCAAAAAACAATATACCCAACATAGCCATACTTTAACAGCGCAGCGCTATACGCTCACGCCTAATCTCCGCAGAATCAATCTAGCACACTAAGAGGTCTGTTTACTGGACAAATATACCCTTCCAGCATCCCAGACCGCGTCCGTAACACTATATGAAATCACGATTCCCCTCTCAATGCTTTGATTTCCGATCAGATCCAATCTTGGTTTGCAGAACCAGGTCATCTCTACACTGGATATGCTGCTGCTTGCTCCCAACAACGTGATGGAGGTCCACATGCCAAACATCGTAATCCGAGCCAGCATCACCGGTGGAATCATCACGTGCTTGTTGACACTGGTATATCTCTGGCACCTGCATCTAACTTCCACAAAGCTCTTTCTTCCTATGGTATCCAGGCGTCTTTCACTAAATCGCGTCGCTTCGACTCTCTCTCCATCTTGTCGGGCCAGAACGTGTGGCCTAAAGTGGAGATCGTTAACATCCCCATCGTCTCCTGCCACGGCTGGACGTTCCTTCGATCTTCACGGCATGTTTGTCTCTGAGGCCCTGATCTGCTTTCGTGTCTGGGTTTCTCATCAACGATTCTCTCTCGCACGATCCTTCCCACCCTAGTTAGAAGTGCCGTAAGATCATTCCCGCTTCCTTATCTCTTCTTAGCTCTTGATGACCTCACCCTCTGCGATTTACCAAGTTTGTGCCATCCCTCTAGACCCGCGACCCAGCACGCAGCTTACTTCCCTCTGCAGATCGGTTAAAAATCACAACACTATGGATACTCCCACTCTGGCACTTCAGTCAACCCTCGCGTGCCCACTGGCCTAAGAGCTTGGACATCCCAAGCCAGTAACACCATAATCATTCCCGCTACCTGTCGCCGGACTACCGATCATGAATCTAAGCCGTCTAGGCACGCCACGCTCGCAACCGCATAAGCTAGCATGACGAAGTCGGCCGCGAGTCGCACGCGCCTTACTAATGGCGCATCATACCGCTGCTCCTCACTCACCAGCACTATCACAATTACCACCTGCCGTATCGGATCGAAATCTCCTGGTATCATTATATCGATCAAATCAGAGCATGGCCAGTTGCAAGGCCCCTCTGCGCTCACGTCACAATCACTTGCTCTAACCGTATTCTTCGCACCGCTCCTACACAAATCTGACCAGCTACCCTAGCCTACCCCCGACCGCCTGAGCTAACTCAACACGTGGAACATGTCTTTCAATCCGGACAAATCTCACACTCTCCCTATGTCTCTGAAAGGACCGTTTAGAACCCCCCCCCACCCCCATCCACTTTCTCAACAATCCTCTGGACGAAGTCCTTTCATTCAAGCTTCTGGGTCTCACTATCTGCCATGATCTTTCCTGGGAAAGCCACATCTCCAACCTGGCCTCCAAAGCCAGTCGCCGACTGGGAATCCTCCTTTGTGCAAAGTCCTTCCTCGCCCACCTGAGCTCCTGACCAATGCAAGCTTGTCCACAGCCTATGGAGTACTTGCTCTCCCTTGGGCTGGTGCTCCTGCCTCTATCCTTTCTCAGCCATTTAGGATCATTTGTAGTCTCCCATGATTGAAACCTGTCTAGTCTTTGGCGCCTCACTCTCCACCACAGGCAGGTCAGTGGTCTTTCTGTCTTTCACTGTCACCTCTACGGTCTCAACCCCCCCCCCCCACCCCCGCTCTGTTCCTGATTTGTTTCCCCACCATATTTTCCGCAGGGCCCTCAGGTCTCGCCTATACTAACCCTCTTTTTGTTCGTATAATTATCTTATCCCTAATATCTCTATATATCTAGCGGTGTCTCACCCACTCACCTTTCCCGCCTTTTGTGGAATATGAAACTCCCCGACACTCTGTCTCAACCCTATTCTTCCTCTCTAGCTGGAAATACAGCGTTGTCACCGATCTACCTGTCTGATTCTTCCCTCTCTAGTGGTGCGCAAGTATCCTATTCTTTTCTACCCCCGTTAATCCACCCCAAACCCACCTCCTTCAAATCCCTACTTTCCTTCCTGAAAGTCCCTGTAATATCCATCTTGTATTCCCCATGTTCCCTGCCCCATCCCTCTCCCTTCCACAGATCTCCTAATGTCTCTGGTCTCTGTTCCTCACTGTTTTGTCCTTCCCACACCCCTCTTGTCTCATGCCCCCCTTGCTGTGCGTTGTGTGTTCGCTCTCATATGAGCCTTGACAAAGTATACAAAAACAAACAAACACCTACTGCTGTTTCCCTCATGTCAGAGTAACATTTATGGTTGAGAGAAAATTTCTTTACTTCCTCTTATGTATCCATTTTAGGCTGTGGATGATATTTGTGGAAGTCTATTGATGCCTTTTGTCATGGTTAGCATTTTGGGGAAGGTCAGTCGAGTTTATTTTTATAGTGCTATATCTCCATGGTGCTCCATAAATAGTGCTTTTTATGTGAACACACCAGGGTCGACCATCCCCAACCATCCTCGTCCCCCACAGGTTGCGGACAGTGCAACGACCCTCAGATATGAGGGTTAGCTGCATAAGCAATCAGCTAAGGTCTTGCGGTTTGATTTTTGAGGTTGATGTGAGTTAACCGATGGAATGGTTATGCTTACAAAATGCTTCAAATACCCAGTGATGGATTCGTCACTTGGTGAGTCTGAGGGACCATAAAACCTCACCCGCCCTGTCTTTTTTTTGTATACTTAGTCAAGGCTCATATAAAAGCTAACACACAGAACATATAACCAAGGGAGTAGGTGCCAAGAGGTGATGGGAGAGGGAAGCACAACAGCAGGGAATAGGAACATTAGATTTGTGGAATGGAGAGGGATGGGGCAGGGTACATGGGATAAACAAGATGGACACTACAGGAACTTTCAGTAAGGAAAATAGGGAATTTGAAGGAAGTGGGTTAACAGGAGTAGAAAAGATCAAGGTTTTGGATAGGGGAAGACGTGAGATGGTGAACAGCTGTTTTAAAGACCTGGATGGAGGGAAGAGTGGGATTGAAGAGAGTGTGGGAGTTTGTTCCAAAGGCGGGAAAAAAGAGGAATGAAAGAGTGAAGGTGAGCAGTGATTCTTTATTTTGGTAGTTTTACCAGAAGGGATTGGGGGACCTTGAACATTCTGCAGAATTATAGGGGGAACAGAGCACAGACAAAGCAGGGGATGCAAGGCCATAGAGGAGTCGGTAGAAGACCACTGACCTGCCTCCGGTGAGAGAGTGAAAAGACCCAAAGACTCAGCTTTCATCGTGGGAGATACCAATGATCCTAAAAGCTTTGGTTTCCACAACGTGAAGCCGAGCGGGGTGTGAGACAGGAGCACCAGCTGTGAGGAGAGAGCAGTACTCCATCAAGCTGCAGATGAAAGCTTTGTATGTGGTTAAGAGTTCAGGTGTGCCAAGGAAGGACTTTGCACAATGGAGGATGCCCAGCCAGGGACTGGCTTTGGAGGCCAGCTTGGAAACGAGCCGTCCTTTTTGAGAGACACAGTGAGAGTGTGAGACTTATCAGGATTGAAAGACATGTTCCAAGTGTTTGGTCAGCTTGTGATTTTATCCCGGTCTGCAGAGAGTGAAGAGGCTACTGCCTGACAATCTGAGGAATGACAGATGGTATGGCAGAGGGTGCGGTCATCAGCAAAGATAAATATAGGATTTTCCAGCGAGTGTCAGAGATTGATTATTATCATCACACCATTTTAAAGCCTTTTTCCCTGAGTAGGGGGTCAGCTTTTTGCGGGCTCCAAACATGGTACCCTTTCTTGTGGCAATGTTTTTACGTCCGGATGCCCTTCCTGACGCCAACCCTTTCGGCGCCTTCGACACGCAGGGATAATTACCAGTTATCTGGTGCTCATTTCACTGACCTCGGAAGGATGACAGGCTGAGTCAACCC
>CM068965.1:20371932-20382424 GCA_035128595.1 Eptatretus atami
AGAAGAGAGATATTAAATTGCTCTTTCTATGATTAAAGTGTCTATTTAAGTGTCAGTGTTCTCATTCCTCAATGTTTTACCATCATACTGGTTAAGTATGCTGTCTTTTTTGTTGCGTTGTGATAACCACCAATAAAACCTTTTCCTTTCCTTTCTGCTTTCCTCTACCTGTCTAGGAAGATAATTTCCAACATCAGACCGCATGACCTCTGCTCCCAAATGTGCTACCGTATGCAAATGTTGCTGTTTTCTTATCGAACTCTTACAGTATGAGAGAACCATAAATAGTAGCATGACCAAATATATACACATCAAGAACACGTCATGGGATGGTGTGCCGAGTCAGAACAACTACCCGTTAAGGTTGGACTTAATGCCAGCTACCGGAATGCCATGACGTCGTCGTTTGGCGTGGCGATCACTTTGACAAAAGTCGACTTTTGACTGGGCCGAACAAAATAAATTTAGATGTAAGTACAATTGTAAGACTGGTAATGGCGCACGAAGTTAGTGAGAGAGGAGACAGGAAACCAGCCAAACAAAGGTACAAGCACGATCACGTTATTGCATAATAGTTTGTGACTTAATAACTTTACTGTATGGCATAGTTATCCATTCACATCATCTTTTTTAATACCCACATAATTCCACGTTCTTGTGGGTTGACCGGGGAAGCTGAACCCAAGCCTTTCATGAAACTGGCTTGGCAGGCTTGACGTTCAACTAAGATTAGGGTATGAATTTATAATTTGCCCATGCTGCGGGAAATTGCTCCCCAACTCTTCACGAAGGACACCGTGGATCTTAACATCCACAGCGAATGCCAGCAGGTGGATGCCCAGTTGAACGCAACACCAGGATGACAGTTTGTAGCTGGATCGGGATTCAAACTCAGACTCGACAGCTTCGGGGTGAGTATGCATACCTCGAGGCCATCCTGCACCTCACCTGATTCTCCTTTCACGTGATTTATCAATTTGCATGGCATAATCAGTGGGTTTGCAGATGGAAACGAGTCAGACTGTAAGCAAGTGATAGGCACTTATTTCAGAAGGTTTTTTTAAAAGGACTGAAACAAAACTGCACAGAGTCTAAGAACTAGTTCTAGTCCGATCATAAATCTCTCATTAAAAGTTCAAAATATATAAAATTGCATTCAGTTCTGATCACCAGATAGCTAATTCCATGGCAAGAATTTAGAGTAGTCCGAAGTTAGAGTAGTCCCATTCCCTCTCCAGGGGTTGGGTGAGGAGTGGCAAAGTCAGGAACTTGGCAAGAAATACACCAGGTCGTTAGCACAGAGTGCTGGCAAACCTTTATGAGAGAAGACCATCGTCAGAGGTGGCAATTTTGAATGAAGTATTGGTTGCGACTGATGTTCACAAGGTCGTCTTGTAGTTAGATGATCTTACTATGAGAACCTTTGTAACAGCTGTGCTTCACCTAAGTTCCTTTATTATTGAGATAATAAGCAATGCATATGGTTCTTATTTCTACGATTTAATCAGCAGTGGAAGCCAGGGGGTTTCGTTGGAGCTTCTGTTTTGTGTGAACAGAATGTTGAGTAGCTTTCAGGAAACTCCCTAAAATACAAAGAACAAAAGGCAAGTTATGAGTGATGCATTTACTTGTGGGTTTTTTTTTTTAAAAACCATTTGAGGACCGCAAGCATCTTGAACGTACTTTTCAGATACGAGTTCAACTTTATTATTAGTTTGGATGTAATAATCACGAATAGGAGTTAAAATTCAAGAGTGTGCGTGACGAAAAATACAATTTTTTCTAATCAACAACAAAAAAGGAAAAACTATGGAAAATGACAAAAGCTCTTACCCAGTGTTAGCTACAATGTTTGCCAATGTACAAACATAAAGTATTATAAAATAGCAGGGAAAGTATTGAGATACGCCACTTTTAAAGTTTAGGGCCATACGCATGCGTCCCTTGGTCCTTAAAGGGTTCATAAAGAATCCAAAGATTTTCCATTTAATAAAGTTTGAGAGTCAAAATAATTTCTATGCCAATTATATTGGAAATGCCTACAACTGTGAAACACTTGTTACACTGACAGAAACTGTATTGGCATAATAGAAAGGAATTAACAAATTACAGTATATAAAGGACTAACACGAATCCAGACGGTATCAGCCCACGTGTCCTAAAAACCTGCTACTCTGCTCTTGCTCACCCTCTCTGTTCTATTCACCCTCTCTTTGCTCAAGGTCATCTGCCATCTGCTTGGAAATCAGCAAAGATTACTGCCTGCACAAAAATGTGCAAAAACAGATTCCTGCAACTACAGACCAATCAGCCTTCTCCCAATCATCAGCAAGGTTATGAATCCATCATCGCTTCAGACATTAAATCCTTCCTCTTCTCCAATGGTTGATTTCCGATCATCAATTTGGTTTCAGACCAGGTCACTCTACCTGGATATGCTGCTGCTGCTCTCCCAACAAGTGATGGAGGTCCACAATGCCAAACATGAATCCGAGCCGTATCCCTGATATATCAGTGCTTTGACACGGTCTGGCACCCTGCACTACTCACCAAACTCTCTTCCTATGGTATCCAAGGCTCTCCACTAATGCTCGCTGACTTCCTCTCCTTTCGCAGGCAACGTGTGGCCTAAATGGAATTCGTTCATCCCCTCTTCCTGTCCAGGCTGGAGTCCTCGAGGCAGTGTTCTGGCCTGTTCTTTTTTGGTTTCATCAACGATCTCTCTGACTCTCCTGGAAAATCCTCTTTATCTCTTTGCTGATGACTCCACCTCTGCTTACCATCTGTCATCCCTCAGACCGGCAAGCAGCAGCTTCTTCGCTCCTGCAGATCTGGGTAAAACACAAACTGGTTCAACACGTGGAACATGTCTTTCAATCCGGACAAATCTCACATCTCCCTATGTCTCTGAAAGGACCGTTTAGAACCCCCCCCCCACCCCCATCCACTTTCTCAACAATCCTCTGGACGAAGTCCTTCTTCAAGCTTCTGGTCTCACTATCTGCCATGATCTTTCTGGGAAAGCCACATCTCCAACCTGGCCTCCAAAGCCAGTCGCCGACTGGAATCCTCCTTTGTGCAAAGTCCTCCTCGGCCCACCTGAGCTCCTGACCACATGCAAAGCTTTTGTCCACAGCCTGATGGAGTACTGCTCTCCCCTTGGGCTGGTGCTCCTGCCTCTCCTTTCTCAGCCATTTAGGATCATTGGTATCTCCCATGATGAAACCTGGTCTGAGTCTTTGGGCCTCTCACTCTCCACCAACAGGCAGGTCAGTGGTCTTTCTGTCTTTCACTGTCACTCTACGGTCTCAACCCCCCCCCCCCACCCCCGCTCTGTCTGTGATTTGTCCCCACCATATTTCCGCAGGGCGCTCAAGGTCCGCCAACAACCCTCTTCTGGTAAAACTACCAAACTCATTAATCACTGCTCACCTTCACTCTTTCATTCCTCTTTTTTCCCGCCTTTGGAATAAAACTCCCACACTCTGTTCAATCCCATTCTTCCCTCCAGGTCTTTAAAACAGCTGTTCACCACACCACCTCTTATCTTCCCCATCCAAATCCTCGATCTTTCTACCCCCGTTAATCCACCCCAAACCCACCTCCTTCAAATCCCTACTTTCCTTCCTGAAAGTCCCTGTAATATCCATCTTGTATTCCCCATGTCCCTGCCCCATCCCTCTCCTTCCACAGATCTCCAATGTCTCTGGTCTCTGTTCCTCACTGTTTTGTCCTTCCCACACCCCTCTTGTCTCATGCCCCCCTTGCTGTGCGTTGTGTGTTCGCTCTCATATGAGCCTTGACAAAGTATACAAAAAACAAACAAACACCTACTGCTGTTTCCCTCATGTCAGAGTAACATTTATGGTTGAGAGAAAATTTCTTACTTCCTCTTATGTATCCATTTTAGGCTGTGGATGATATTTGTGGAAGTCTATTGATGCCTTTTGTCATGGTTAGCATTTTGGGAAGGTCAGTCGAGTTTATTTTTATAGTGCTATATCTCCATGGTGCTCCATAAATGTGCTTTTTATGTGAACACACCAGGGTCGACCATCCCCAACCATCCTCGTCCCCCACAGGTTGCGGACAGTGCAAACGACCCTCAGATATGAGGGTTAGCTGCATAAGCAATCAGCTAAGGTCTTGCGGTTGATTTTTGAGGTTGATGTGAGTTAACCGATGGAATGGTTATGCTTACAAAATGCTTCAAATACCCAGTGATGGATTCGTCACTTGGTGAGTCTGAGGGACCATAAAACCTCACCCGCCCTGTCTTTTTTTTGTATACTTAGTCAAGGCTCATATAAAAGCTAACACACAGAACATATAACCAAGGGAGTAGGTGCCAAGAGGTGATGGAGAGGAAAAGCACAACAGCAGGGAATAGGAACATTAGATTTGTGGAATGGAGAGGGATGGGCAGGGTACATGGATAAACAAGATGGACACTACAGGAACTTTCAGTAAGGAAAATAGGGAATTGGAAGGAAGTGGGTTAACAGGAGTAGAAAAGATCAAGGTTTTGGATAGGGGAAGACGTGAGATGGTGAACAGCTGTTTTAAAGACCTGGATGGAGGGAAGAGTGGATTGAAGAGAGTGTGGGAGTTTGTTCCAAAGGCGGGAAAAAAGAGAAATGAAAGAGTGAAGGTGAGCAGTGATTCTTTATTTTGGTAGTTTTACCAGAAGGGGATTGGGGGACCTTGAACTTCTGCAGAATTATAGGGGGAACAGAGCACAGACAAGCAGGGGATGCAAGCCATAGAGGAGTCGGTAGAAGACCACTGACCTGCCTCCGGTGAGAGAGTGAAAGACCCAAAGACGCTCTTTCATCGTGGGAGATACCAATGATCCTAAAAGCTTTGGTTTCCCAACGTGAAGCCGAGCGGGTGTGAGACAGGAGCACCAGCTGTGAGGAGAGAGCAGTACTCCATCAAGCTGCAGCTGAAAGCTTTGTATGTGGTAAGAGTTCAGGTGTGCCAAGGAAGGACTTTGCAACAATGGAGGATGCCCAGCCAGGGACTGCTTTGGAGGCCAGCTTGGAAACGAGCCGTCCTTTTGAGAGACACAGTGAGAGTGTGAGACTTATCAGGATTGAAAGACATGTTCCAAGTGTTTGGTCAGCTTGTGATTTTATCCCGTCTGCAGAGAGTGAAGAGGCTACTGCCTGACAATCTGAGGAATGACAGATGGTATGGCAGAGGGTGCGGTCATCAGCAAAGATAAATATAGGATTTTCCAGCGAGTGTCAGAGATTGATTATATCATCACACCATTTTAAAGCCTTTTTCCCTGAGTAGGGGTCAGCTTTTTGCGGGCTCCAAACATGGTACCCTTTCTTGTGGCAATGTTTTTACGTCCGGATGCCCCTTCCTGACGCCAACCCTTTCGGCGCCTTCGACACGCAGGATAATTACCAGTTATCTGGTGCTCATTTCACTGACCTCGGAAAGGATGACAGCTGAGTCAACCCCCCTGATGTTAATTCAGTGGCCAGCAGGGCTCAAACTCAGGATCCGAGGATCCCAAGCCACCACCCCAACCACTAAACCAACACCAGGCTGGCAGAGATTATTGATGAAGATAAGAAAAACACTGAGCCCAGAACACTGCTTGAGGAACTCCAGCCTGGACAGGAAGAGTTGATGAGAGAATTCCACGAAGGGCCACATGTTGACTACGACAGGAGAGGAAGCCTGTGAGCCATGAGTGGATACCATAAGAAGAGAGTTTGGTGAGATTGCCTTGGATACCATAAGAAGATAGCTTGGTGAGCAGTGCAGGGTGCCAGACTATGTTGAAAACTTGTGATATGTCTCGGGAGATGGCTGTGATCTCGTGTCTGGCATTGAGGACATCATCCATTGTTGGGAAAGCAGAAGCAGCATGTCCAGGGTAGAATGACCTGGTCTGAATCCAAAATGATGATCGGAATCAAGCCATTGGAGAAGAAGAAGGATTTAATGTTAGAAGCGATGATGGATTCCATAACCTGCTGATGATTGGGAGTAGCTGGGTGATGGCTTGGGATCCTAGGGTCCTGAGTTCAAGCCCCTGTTGGCCGCTGAATTAATACACCAGGGGTTGACTTAGCCTGTCATCCTTCCGAGGTCAGCAAAATGAGTACCAGTGTGTACTGGTTGAGGGCCACTGTATCAGCGACACAGTCACGCTTCCAAGAATGATAGCTACCCCGGCGGCTAAGCTGCCATACGCAAGAAGAAGATGATTGGCAGCAGGCTGATTGTCTGCAGTTGAAGGGATCTGTTTTTGCAACTTTTTATGTGAAGCTGTAAGTGGTAATGATTCCTGATTTCGAATGGATGGCAGATGACTGAGCAAATGAGAGGGTGAATAGAACAGAGTGTGTGCAAGAGCAGCAGAGCAAGTTTTTAGTACACGTAGGCTGACGCTGTCTCGTCCGCTTGCAGAATCAGTGGGTTATCCATGGTCAGAGCAAGACTAGAGAGAAGGAAAAATCTGATGTAACATTAATGGGCTGGAGAAGCTCATCATAGAGGTCGTGGAACCCTTGATGGGGCAAATGCCATTAAAAGGCAGATAGCTAGTATTAGCCAACAGCAACCGTTAAACTACACCCATACCATGGGCAGGGCCAGATACGATTTTGTAGGCCCCTGGGCTGCAGATACTGTGAGCCCCCAGTGATAATAATTAACAAAACACGCAAATCGAATTTCGGATTCTTGAAATCAGTTTATTCAACTTCTACAACATAACGTCAACATTATGCCCCTAGATGGGTGCAAAGTGTAACACAACAAAAAGAGAAGAGATTTGTGATATTTTCAAAACTCAAATAAGTTTTTGAAATATTAAATTTATTTGACAAGGCTGGACAAAATTAAAATTCAAACATTTGCTTTGCGTAATTTCTTGGTAACAAATTTCTCCAAAACATCAGTAAATTGTAAAATTTTGAGAACATCATTTTCAATTGCCATGACAGCTCGTCTGTCAAGTCGTTCTTGTGTCATTGTTGACCTGAGTGCATTCTTTATATGTTTCAGTCTGGAGAAACTTCTCTCTCCAGTCCGCATTAGTTATCATTAAACACAAGTAAATCGTTAGTGCTATTTCAACATTCGGGAATGAAGAAGTTAATCCATTTTTTTTAGCACAAGGGTGTAGATATCAGAAGCTTGTGGTGTTTCATGCTTGTCCCTGAATTCATCAATTTGCCCAACAAAGTTTTTAAAGTGAACAATTTCTGGCCAAATTCAGGCTCGATGTCATCTGAGTAAATCTTCTGAAACTTGGCTGCTGTTGTTGAAATGTCTGCATCGTTCATTGTTGGAAATTCGACCAGGAAACCAAACGATGAATGAACATTTTTATATGCTTCAATGCGATGAGAAAGAGCTGAGCATAACTTATCTATGATGGGTAAAGATATGTTTCCACCTTAAACTTCTGGCTTCCTCGCAAAAGCACCATCTTCAGCATTACCATCATTGATTTGTTTTCTTCTCCTATGCTCTCGTTTTTTGTTCGTCGTGGTATTCCGTATTTCTACTTTGTTTTTTGCTTTATTTTCAAAACACTTCAAACTGATTCCGCAGTGACATCAAAAACTCCAGTAGTTATGTAAGAAGTTAATAGCTGATTGAAGCTCCAGTGTTTCATGCTGATGTGATTTTCTGACTTGATTGAACCTCTCTAGTATGACAGCCCAGAAGTCTGCCAAGAGAACTGTTTCCATTTTGATAGCTGCTTGAGTATAGCTTTTGCCTCATAACGTGTGCCGTCAACCTTCTGATTTACATTTTCTGAGATTAACTTCCAAGCTTCTTGAAAATAGATGTACCCTTTAGACAAGGCTTTTGTGGCATCGGCCCTTGCAGACCATCTAGTATCTGATGCCTCTTTTAAGTACCAAGTAGATTCACTTCCACTTTCAGCTTTAAGGCACTGAAGCATTACTGACCAACATTGAGTTGAGCAGAAAATAAATTGTAAAGTTTTGTATAAGACCAAAAATGAAACTGCTCCAGTGAGCTTTCCGCAGCACATACACCTACCAAATTAAGTGAGTGTGCAGCACATGGAATGTAATGGACAAGATGATTGATGCCGAGAATTGTGCCTGAAGCCCTTTGTAGCATCCTGACATGCTTGATGCATTTTCATAAGACGTCCTCTTAAATTAGCTACATCAATTCCAATTTATTCAAAGAATTCCAAGACAATGTTGGCAAGAGCTTTCTCCAGTGTGACTTGCAATGGAATGAAAGTAAGAAAACGTTCAACCACCTTATGATCTGATTTTCTAACATAGCGAATAATCACAGTCCGCTGATCAGTGTGTGTATGTCTGGCGTTGAATCAACACTTTGAGAAAAGTACTTAGCTTCCTTGATTTTTTTACAACAGTTTTCAATACTTCGTTTCCCATAATCTCTATGACTTCCTCACATATTGTTGAAGATAGATATGAAGCTTTTCCTCGTCCTTGATTACCATATTTTGCTATATGAGAACTAAGAAAAGGATCATACTCAGCAATAATTCAAGAATCCCAAGGTAGTTGCCATTCTGTTGAGAATTGAATACTTCTGTATCACCACGCATACTTATACTTTCATTCTGCATTTACAAATGAAGGAACTTTCACAGTAAATTAATTTCACTTAATCTCTGGAGGCCCTCAGCTGGCGGAGGCCCCTGGGCTGCAGCCCATAAAGCCCATGCCTTAATGCAGCACTGCCATGGGGAAGAGGGTGGGTACACTGTTTGCTGAAGTCGTGGAAGGCTTGTTCCTTATCTGGTGGATTACATTGCGGTCAAAGTTGTGCCCCAACCACTTTTGTAACATATTTTTTGGTACAAGTGGGCACAAGTTTCTGGTTTTCAGTGTTTATTCATTGCAATTTTTTTTTAAAGTGACATTATAAGCCAGAAAAATTCCATGCTCCATAATGCAGATTTGATTAAACTGGGAATCTAACTCAGATCCAGGTAGCTCAAAGCAACACACCATGCCTGAACTATTGTTACGAATCTGGCAGCCATGAGCACTCAACATTCAGGTCCCCGTAGCTCAGTTATTTCGTTAAGTAAATGTGGATAGATAGCTCCCTTTCCCCTATGTCTAATGGGAATTAAGTGTACATGCGCTGCGAAGTTATTTTATAGATAGCATTTTTACCACAACAACACAACCCTCTGCTCGCGGCATTGTCTGCACTCTTCGCGTGCTTGCCGGATGCGGGAGTGTGCGTGGGCGGAATTCCATGCCCCAGGCGGTGTGGATTTCGCACCAAATATGGGCACGAAGCGTTTTGCTCTGGCTTGGCCCAAATATGGGCATGAAGCGCTTCATTCTGGCTTCACGCCAAATAAGGGTATGCCAAAAAGGACCAAATAAGGTCCTTTTCAAGAAGGCGGAGCCGCGACACGTCGTCCACCCAATGGGAGCAGGCGATGGGGGAGCGGACCCTGCCCCCAAAAACAACGGAAAATGATTGATGATCGCGTCCCGTCTGCTCGAGCGCTCTTCTGTCTGGGTCTGTGGCTGACTGCATCCCGCGCATCCGAGGCGTCTCGTCTGGCGCATTACAACAAGCGGTCGACCATCTCATCACGGGAGATCACCTCATCTCGCATCCACTGGCTTCGGCTGCCCTGGTCCGTCCTTTGGCGCCTGGTGCTCTGGGAGTGTGCGGTCGTCCAGCTGCGCGAACGCGGCCCAGGTAGCCAGCCACGTTCTCTTCCCTCAGCTCGTCTTCCCTCCCGAGCTGAAGGGGCAATAAAGACCTCGAGATCCATCTCTTTCTGGGGTATTTGTGTGTGCGTGTGTGTGTGTGTCCGTGGACCCTGTCTCTAAGTAGTATTGTTTAAGGAATTGCTTGTACATTTGATTCCCTTCTTTATTCGGATAACTCTCCCTTACGTGCTCCCCTCATCCCCCGATTACTGTAAATAAATTTCCCTATTGTTGAATGTCCCAGCTCGTCCCGTGTCATTTCTTTTATTGGCTGCACGGCGCGTGTTGAGAATAGCGAGGCAGTAAAATTGTTCATTTGGACCGACAGGCCTCGGTAACCATCCGCTCGGTTACACACGTTTCGGGCACGTAACGGCTCGTTCGCTCGAGGTCTGTCGTGGTGTGAATTCCCCGGTAGCTTTGCCACGTGGGTACTTAGGTATATTGAAGTTTGGCAATTAACCCTACTCCACGCAGTCAAATTATTGGCGATTCATAGTCCTGTAAGGGACCCGTGCCTTTCGGACTTATCCAAGGGTCATGACCTAAATTCCGGGTGTTCGGTGGAGACAACTCTACTGCTCCCTCTAGCGGTCGTGCTCGCCACCGAGACCCGGCCCCAAAACACGATATCCAACCAGTCTACCTTTCAATTAAAGAATAAAATACAACATTTTGAAATTTTTAGAGTTAAGGTTATTTCCCACTGCTTTTTATTTTTCATGCTAAGTCCAGAGGTAATAAATAATGGATTTTTCTTGTTT
>CM068965.1:20412461-20436008 GCA_035128595.1 Eptatretus atami
GCCACACAACATACAGGTTCCTTGTAGTCAGTATGTCGAATAAGTGCTCTGTTCCCGAGATAGCGCTGCAACTTTTCATTGTTTTAAATGGTTCAGAAATCGATTAGATGGCGGCTGCGGATTGCGATTAGTTATGTTAGGGAACGAACAATGGAAACATCCCTCCCCCTCTTCTGCGAAGAGGGAAGACCATACGCGTTGCCCCCGGCTGCCGTGCACTCATTGATGTCAACAACTGCCCGTCCCACCCGTGGGTTGATGCGGGGGCGGGGATGGATCACGAGGGCATGGAGTCACGCCGGGCGTGAGGAGGGGGGGTAGAGAAGGATAAAGAGGAGATCGGTTCTATCTTTTGTTCAGTGGCAGAGTTGGAAGGCAGGTTTGGAGAAGTGGGTTGAGTGGGAGTCCTTCAGGTCCCGTCATGGTCTGCTTGGCTTGCGTGTAGGGGTGCGAGGACTGCGAAAGCTTTTTGCTGTGGCTCAGTGGAGCTTTCGGCTGAGGCCTGGCTCGGGAGGAGGTTTTTGAGGCTCTTTGCTTTGGACGGTTCCGTGAGCTTCGGCTTCTGCTTGGCTCGGGAGAGCTTTTGCCTTCAAGCTGCCCTGTTTGGGGGAGTTAAGCCGGATCGCTCGCTTCGAGCTGCGAGTGGTGGCCTTCTTCTTCTTGATTCTTGGAGTGCGGCTTCTATTCTCGCATTTTGTTCAGGGCTGTTGTGCACTTTCATCGACCTTTCTTGGAGGTGGTCCTCGGGGCAAGCGACGCATCGAACGGAAGATCTGGTGCCTCGTCCTCACCAGCAGCACGTGTTGAGAAGCACGGGTACGAGTGCGACAAGGTTGTGGTTTGGTTGAGCAAACACACCCGGGACTGTTTCTGGCGTTGTTGCCAGAAAATCAGTCACGCATCGGATTAGTCCGGTCGGGGTGATAGGGAGCGAAGCGCGATCGCTATTGGTTATGAGCGATGTCGTGTCGGCGACGCTGACGCGAGGGCGGGGAATCTTACAACACGTGGGTGTCAGGACGTTGGGGTACAGATTCGATATGTCTTCGTCCACACTAAATTAAATGGAACCCGGAGATCAAGGGTAGTGCGAGGGCGACCCTCCGGTTTCGCGATTAAATTCCGAGTTTAAATTATTTCCGATAACGCAAGATGGCAGAGATCAATGGCGAACCGGGTGCAGGGTGATTAGGAATGTGTTTGAATGTAGGATCCATGGCCCGGATCGGTTCCATTATTATTAATCACCACCCGACTAATGGGTAATCAGTGGGGGCCGCTCACAACCTATTACTGATGCACGAACTTGCGGCAAAATAAGCGGCGCGTGCGCGCATCTCAGCGCAGCAGGGCACGCGAGGCGGCTGCTAATAAAGTAGACACGGAACGGCACGAGATACGGGGAGGCGGGCTCCAACCAAACGATGTGAAACCTACGTTGAAGTGCAGGTGGAAGGCGTGCGCGGACATTTGCGGGCTTTCGGGCAAACAAGACAACTATAGGCGAAAACTTACACCATGCTGGTCACACGAAAATTTGACGACTCGGGACGAGTCTGTAAGAAAGGGGAGGGGTAGTGTACGAATTTGGGATTTGATTGGCACACAACATACAGGTTGCTTTAGTCAGCTGTGTCGATATTGCTTGTTCCTAGATAGCCTCAGCGCTTTCATTTGTTTAAATGTTCAGAAATCGATTAGTGCGCTGTGATCCGATTTAGTACTTAAGGAACGGAACAATGCAGACATCCCTCCCTCTCTTCTGCGAAGCAGGAAGAACCCTGCCGTCCTGACTCATGATGTCAACAACTCCCTCCCACCCGATGGTTGGGCAGCGGGGGGGTGGATCACGAGGGGCATTCTGAGTCCAGCGGGCGTGGAGGAGGGGGGGCGGAGAGGATAAAGAGGCAGATTGTCTCTTTTGCTTCGTGGGCAGAAGTTGGAAGTGGGGGCAGAGTTGGAGAAGGGAGTTGAGGGTAGTCGTTTCAGTCCGTCAGGCCCTGCTTGGCTTTGCGTTCAGGGTTGAGGCCTGTGAAAGGCTTTTTGCTTCGGTGGCTCAGTGAGCTTCGGCTGAGGCCTGGCTCGGGAGGTAGGCTTTTGTGAGGCTCTTTGCTTTGACGGTTCCCGCTGAGGCTTCGCGTTCTGCTTGGCTCGGGGAGAGCTTTTTTGCTTCAAGCTGCCCTGTTGAGGAAGTTTAAGCCGGTTCGCCTCGCCGAGCGCGAGTGTGTGGCTTTCTTCTTCTTGGTTCGTCCGAGGGCGTTTGTTCTCCATTTGGTTCCCGGCTTGGTGGACTTATCGACTTCTTCTTTGGAGGTGTTCCTCGGGAAGCCGACGCATCGAGCGGGAAGGATCGGGTCGCCTCGTCTCACCAGCAGCGTGTTGAGAAGCAGCCGGTAGAGTGCGCGGACAAGGTTGTCGGTGTGGTTACAATACAACCCGTGACTGGTTTCTGGCGTGTTTGTCCAAAAGCCGGAGACTGGATTGTCCGTTTCGGTGGGGCGAAGCGACCGCTATTGGTTAGACGCGGTCGTTCGCACGCCGACGGGCGGAAATCTTACAAAATATATTTACTCCCCATGCGCCATGTAAATGTTCTTCGCCAAGGGGTAACATGTTATGCTGGTTGAAATCACTGCATCTAGAGCAAGCACACAATAAGAGGACCTTTCTCAACCCCTGTGTTGCTGACTTTAACCTTACAAGTTCCATCTGGACTTTTTCAAAAGACCTCTCGCTTGTGTTCCGTTGTTTCCGTTTTGATGAATTGAACCAGGCCCTGGGGTGAGATACATGTACACTTCGCATGGTATCATGTAGAAATAGGGACTGCTTAGGATTGCTCCAGGCTATCTTCCGTGTGACACGTGCTGTCTGCCATTTTTTTTATTTGTGAGCTGAATAATACAGCTTAAAGCTGAACGATAAAGTTCTTTCTGTCTCGAGGCGGTCAAAAATTGCCACGACAATACCAAAAGATTTTAAGAATTTCAACATTTTTGGAAGAAATGAGCATTATTTGAAAAAGTGCAACGGGTGCCAATATTTTTGGCCACGAAGTAATCTATATGAATATAATAACGTTGGTATCTACTATGCTTATGTAATTCAGCGTGCAGAATGCTTTCATTGACATAATCTGCTGGAGAAACTCTTCAGATCTCGTCAAGCACAAGAGCGAAGACAGCTTACTATTAGAGGATTCCGACCGCAGTGCATTCAGTGGGTTCAGATTGTTAGGCTTGTTCTGATATTATATTATTATATTATTATATATAGTATATATATAAGTATATATAATTAATGATATGATTAGTTATATATATTGCCATAGTCTCTGAGGTTACACGACCTTCTCCATTGAAATGAAAGATAGGACAGAAAGTGCAGGGCAAACGTGTGAAAATAGAAAAGGGAAATGAAAATGAATACATTTTGCAATGTGGTGAACATTGGCAGTAGCGATGATATAGTATCGACAATGTGCCATCTGATAATAAGATTGCAATGCGGAAAAAGGCTGAGAAATGCAGGGACTATACAGGTTTTGACACGTCTATAAATATCTTGAGTGGGAGAAGGGCCAAATGAGCACCCATATGCATATGTTCATGATATGCAATGCTGTCAAGCAAAGATCATATTTCTAAGGCTGAGCAACGCTTAGAGAAAGAGAGGAAGGGGCAGGGGATAAACAATGATGTTTTTGAAATAGTCCCCACGCTTGAACCCAGTACTCGGAGAGGTCCGTTCACAAAAATAATTGTTGGGTATGGTGCATGAAGGTCGAGACTCTCAGCTGCAGCTCCTATCAACCACAGATGCATGGCATATCTTTAGGAGACATACAGTAACTTCTTGAGGATGAAACCATGTGAGACCGAATCTGCACATTGATAGATGCCACGCCCGGCCCATTTCGCACAGGAAATTCGCTGGTCGTCGTGGTTGATGGAAAAGTATAATCAGTTACAAAAACTGTTCACAGACAAACACAGAGGAGGAGAGAGGAGATTGGGGACCATACTCAGTGCAGAGCATTGGTGCTGCTTAAGCAGTCTCCTTGGCTATTGGGCACAATCCTGGACATGTACACAGACATCTCCAGCATGCAATTTCTTGAGAAGGCGCAGTCGATGTTTTGTAGATTACGTCCACCAGTAATCTCGCACAGACCATTGAGCTTATGCTTGCTGCAAAGTTCTCCCGGCTGATTACAGGAGCATTGTAAACAAATTTCGGCCATAATGCTATTTTTCAAATCAAGCTACTGAAAAGAGCTTCTTGTGAAAGAATTTGGGCCAAGCATCGAATTCATGAATGAATTCAGACAAAATATGAGTGAACTCATCCATGATACTGCTGCAGAGAGCTCATACATTGAAGCTGTAATATCTTCCTTTAGGTGTCATGATGAGCAGCTAGCTGCTCAAGAATGTTACAAGACAGCTTTGAGAGGGCAGGTCCTGAATACACACAGTACCATGCGCCATAATTCGTCAATGAGCTAAAGAAGGATAGACGCTGAGATGAGTTACTGCATGTTGAAACTCTTCACTGGATGAAAACACCCCAACAAACCATTTTGACGACAGCCCGACTCTTCGTTCAAAAACAATTCAAGAACTGATAATGACTAACTATAATTACTGGACGAGCACAGAACAATTTGAGACAAACCTACCTGAGATATGCTGCACGAATTGTCCATGAGTTGTGAGATTGTGACATGATGCATAAGGATGGTGTGGGATCAGCTCCAATGACGTCTTGATGCTTCGAGACTTCTGAGTTGTTAATGACTTACGTAATTGCTAACATGCTCTTTCATATTGCTGAAGGTAAACCAGTAAAAGCAATTGTGACAACAATGATCAGTGTGACACCTTGACTGGAGCAGACTAACCACATCGCATGAATGTGATGTATGTGCAGATGGAGTCTTTAGAAAAACCCGCAACTGTTGGTTCTGTGGGTGAAGATCACCAGTTGCAGATGCAAACTTGCATCCTCACTATCTACTACTCTTAAGCAGCTGGGACCGGAGATGCTGCAAACCAAAACCATTCTTCAAGAGGGCCACCATGGCAACATCTGGATTTATAGGTCAAGATAGCCTCCAAAGTATAAAATAACCCCCCATTAGAGTGTACATCATGAAATTAGTTTGAAAATGACACCTCATTCAATCATTCATGCATATCGCTCATCTGGTTCCGAAGATATTGTATTATGGTTTTTCAGTGGCCTTTTCTTCAGTGGTTTTCATATTTATGTATTTTCAGGTTTTCACCAAGGTGAGGCCTCACTAAATTTCCTGTGTGTTGCAATGTTTAACTACAAACACTTGATTTGGTATGATAAGTGCTGTAGCTTTCTTACCTCGCCACCAAAGGTGGAATGAGTTACCCCTCTCTGTTTGTTGTCTGTCTTTTGTGTGCAGGATATTCAAAAAGTGGTGGCGGATTCGAACGAATCTTAGTGGACACGTTGGGTGTGTAACAAGGAAGAAATGATTCAATTTGATGAATATCCGAATCCGGATCCGGATCTGATAATTTTTAAGTGATTCTTCACCATTGAGAGATCGAGCCAAAATGAGATAATGATCATGATATTTGAAAATGTATTGGGCCCGATAGTGTTCTCATGGATCAGGCATTGCGGGCGAGGTATGCGCTCGAACGAGTGCCTTCTAGTTGCTATGATTTGCTCCCGACTAAATATCATTATGAAGCAGATAGCACACTCTGCTGGCAAGCATTTACACACACTCAAAACTCCCTCTACTCATCTTGATGATAATGAGAAATGGATATTCATCACCAGGAAAATGTGAAGACTGGTGTGGCTAAGGACTTATCAGCAAAGTATGTCCAATAGCTTCTGTGTTTAGAAAATGGTGTGAAAATGTGATGTAGTTTGATGGCGAAACTAAAGAGTAGGAAGACTTGAATTATTCTTTTAAAGATTTTGCAGACCATTTGAAAATCTTGCCAAAAAGTTGGCAAAAAGTTGATAAAATAAGAATTGCCAGAAGAGTCACTTAGGCGTAAGGTTCAGCCTCTTGAAACTCTCGCGACTATCAGCCACGATCGCCTTGGCTGAACACATCACAAATCTAGCATGTAAAGTCAACCGCAGACTGAGCATCCTCCGTCATTTCAAGTCTTTCCTTGAAAAAATCATAATAGTTCACCGCCTAAAGTGATTTGTCCATAGCTCAATGAAGTATTGCTCTCACCAGATGAGCTGGCATCACACCTTGTCTCTCCTGGGTGGTGTGGAATCTAAAGCTCTCAACATCATTAGCATAACCAAAAGCATGATTCAAAATAATAATGGTGTTAATAATAACTAGAACTGTAGGCAATGCTGTCGGCATGCAAGCTGTCTGAATCTGCCACCACATCGAGCCCCTGTTAAGTTTTAGGTTTTCACATGTTTAGAAACAGAGAACATCATGGAGTTGCTGGAAATGAGGATGTGGTTGTTCCATTTGAGACAGAATGTTAAAGAGACAAGTCATGAGAAGTGCTCATGAGTACTTGATAAAGCAATTCATAAACGAGACATTTATAAATCCCAGTAAGTATTGCGTCCTTACTGCATGTAACATTATAGGGTCATTCCGTGCCAACTCACCTAAGGGTCCCCAGGTCACCTCCTCAGATTTTGCTGGAAAAATTCAAATGTAGATCTATATGGCTCTACCCCATGCAAAGATTAGCTTCAATTCCTCATAGTTTTAAAAAATAATCTATCTCTAGAACCTTTGAAATTTGGCCCTAAAAATGCAAATGTGAAAAACGCATTTTCCAACTTCAGTGGCTTATAATTTTATAATGGACTCCTCTAGAAAGCTAAATTGCAAATATTTACTAATTGGCATCCAAATTTTCAATTATGGCATCAGCTAGCTTCTGGGATGCATATTTCTCACTCTATAGGAAGCTAAAAATGGTTTTTTTGGCCAAACGAGCTAAAATAAGGTGAAAACTATAGTAGCCCTCCTGAAAAATATGAACAACGTAGAATTTTTCTTAACACAGTATTATAGGGTCATTATCATCCCAAGATACATTTTGCTGGGTAATACAGTTAGGTGATGAATTATAAAAAGTTTTAACATAAGCCCTTGCCTCCGAGGGCTCTAAAATGGACCAATTTTGCCCCGTTTGACCATTGGCTAGGGGTTAGGATCTTCATTTTTACAGCGATGCACTGTATACAATTGCACCGAGTTTGAAATGTCCCGGCGTCGTCTACCACGTCTCCCGTGGGTCGGTGTCCCCCGTCCCCCCGTCCCCCCCCCACGTGCATCAAGACAGCCAATGACGGCCGTCCGGTAGATGCAGTGCGTAACCTCGACGGAAATGGCGACAATTGACAGATAATACCCGAGTATTTCAATGGAAATTTGTGAAACTGAATGTGTTATATATGTGAAAACAATTTAATTTATGCTTGACGGAAAAAAAAGAAGAGAAAACGCTCCCCTCATGTACGAACGAACGAACGAAAAGCGTCCACCATGGCATTTCGCGCCGAATGCAGAAAGCTAATTCTTCTTATGCCATCATTCTCTTTAATAATAGCCATAAACAATGGTTTCGTCATGCATTAGTAGTTGAAATTTACTTACACAAGAACGAAAAAATAATCTCCTCAGATTCAACAAAACGAAAAAAAACCCCGAAAACATCACGTGCAGGACAAGACCAATCGAGCTGAGAAACGTACTGTAACTGCACTGCTCCTGATTGGTCAAAGGACAACACGTGTGCTGTGGCGGTGTTATGCACGAGGATTCCAGGCTAAGTTCTTCTATGCCATCATTCTCTTTAATATTAGCCATAAACAGTGTTTCGTCATGGCATTAGTAGTTGGAAATTACTTACAATCATTCTTTTGCGGCCTCCTGCCACGCTGTATCGAACGATTACATTCCTTCTGTTATATATAAAGGATGCTTATCACAAATAATAACAAGATTTTTACATTTCAAATATTAAGTATGCTTTTTAATTGTTTTCAACTGAAAAAGCATAAATTGCATATTTTAACATTAGTGTACTCATTTGATTCACCACACGCGCTGTATTGAGGATTTCACTTTTTCTAAAGATTGCCTCATATAAGATATGTCTACTGACCGAATAATTTTATCTAACGCCCATTGCTTCATAGTAAAATAAATTTTTATTTACATGAACGTTTTTTTTTTAATAATTATTCACTTTTTTCACATTCAGAAGTTTATAAATCTTAAATGGAACTATCCAGGAAAGAGTTACTGCAGAATTTTTATAAACTGGTATACAAAATTTCAGATTGTGGCATCAGAATGTCTCTAGAAAGCACATACTCCTAGTTTTAGGAAAGCCAAATATGGCAATTTGGCCCACTTGGTACAAAACAAGGTGAACTTGCAGGGTGCGCATGAGGTAAATATGCTTCTTATTAGACATTAGTGATAAGGATGTTATTTATTCATAAATACATGCTAATGACTTACTTTAGTAAAGTGATTGCAAATTATAAATTAGTACAAAATTGATTAGTTGAGTAGCAGCTTTTTATTTACAGATATACAGAGACAATGAATATTAGTAATTTTTAAAGTAATTCCTGATCTCCATGAAATCAATTCTTGTGACTTCTTCTCCAAAGCAGCAACTGTTAGCCCAACCTTCCTTGTATAATAGGTCTTGTGACACTCTCTGTCATTTGGTTCCAACAGTGCATCTACTTGTCAAACTGTGCCACTGGCCCAGGTTTTTCTGCCATCCATTTTCCTTTGTTTTCCTCCTTCCTTTGTTCTACAAAACAGACAAAACAGACAGACAGGTGACTGTGCTGCTCCTAGTGTTGTGACAGACCATTACTCCATCTAGTGGTGTATGTCATAACTAATGACTTTCAAATAGAGAACTGTAGGGACATGTTTTTTAAATTAAAACCCAAGCATATGTTTTGGATTATCATTACAAGAATTTATTTTTGAATAAAAAATGTACTTATAATTATTAATTTATGAGAAGAATAATCTAAGATGTTACATAACCTCAGTTAATGCCCCCTGCATATTCACCATTTTTGGTCAAAGTGGCATTTTCAACTTCCTACAGATAGAAACATATGCATTATCAGGCATTCTGATAACAGATCCTTAAATTTCATATGCCAGTTTATAAATATCTGCAGTATCACTTTGCTAGAGTGTTCAGTTTCAGATTTATAAGCTCATGAATATGAAAAAAGTGAATAATTATAAAAAAACGTGCATGTAAATAAAAATTTATTTTAATATGAAGCCATGGGCGTTAGATAAAATTATTTGGTCAGTAGACATATCTTATATGAGGCAATCTTTAGAAAAAAAATTAAGATCCTAAACCCCTAGCCACATGGTTAAACCAGGGGACAAAATTGGTCCATTTTAGAGCCCTCGGAGGCAAGGGCTTATGGAAAACTTTTATAATTCATCACCTAACTGTATTATCCCAACAAAAATGTATCTATGGATAGATAATGACCCTATAATCACTGTGTTATGAGGAAAGAATTCTAAGTTGTTCCATATTTTCAGGAGGGCTACTATAGTTTCACTATATTTTAGCTCGTTTTGGCCCAAAAGCCATTTTTAGCTTCCTATAGAGTGAGAAAATATGCATCCCAGAGGCTATCTGATGCCATAATTGAAAAATTTGGATGCCAATTAGTAAATATTTGCAATATTAACTTTCTAGGGAGTCCATTATAAAATTATAAGCCCCTGAAGTTGAAAAAAAAATACGTTTTTCACATTTGGCATTTTAGGGCCAAATTTCAAGGTCTCTAGAGAATAGATATTTTTTAAACTATGAGGAATTGAAAGCTAATATTTTGCATGGTGGTAGAGCCATATAGATCTACATTTAAGAATTTTTCCAGCAAAATCTGAGGAGGTGACCTGGGGAGGTTTTTGAAATTTAGGTGCGTTGCACGGAATGACCCTATAGGCCTTTTGAAATGACGAATGAATACTTAACGAGGCCTTTTGCGCATGTGCTGTGTGCGGTTTACACCGACTCGGTTCTGCTCACCGTGCACTTTTACCGACCGTTTCAAGCGTAAAATTTGTAATTCAAATCATCTTTTAAACAATATTTTCAGCATTTAGACGAAGAGTGGAAATTTCAAAATCGTTGACCAGATTTGTTCTGTTCCCGAATGCAAACCGGACACGTGGAAATAAGGAACGCGCCAAATATCTGTGGATGAGACAGAGAGTGTTGAGTCCTTATAATTATCTGTAACACAAGCTAGCTGTCAGTGATTATACACAAGTACTGCACAAAAAACAAAAACACAACATGGACGGACACTTCTCCTTCGAGTAATAGATGCAAAACAGGCTCACAGCTCTGGAGCTCCCACCTCTCCCCACCCCTCCCAACATGATTAAGAGTAAGTATCATCATTTTAAACTTACCACGTACATTCGCAAGCCCCAGGTATGTCCTTCCCATTGGTGTTCAGAAGTACCAAATCCGAATACACAGTCATTCACTGGTCGCCATCCATCGGGGTTTGGGTAGCACCACGCCCGTCCACTCAGGCCTCGCACGGCTCACATGTCGGGAGTTTGCATACAAGCAGCTTCCCGTTTGACGAGGCTGAGAAAGTTCTCCAAATCTTCATCGTGCAGAGGTTCAGCCCTTTCTCTCAGTTACTTTTCCAAGTATTTTCAGCTTCTTTTCCAAGCTTTGTGAGCCATTTTAGGTAATAACCTTATCTCCCACACAGGATATACTTTATGACACCCTGAAGCCACCATTTCCTGGGGTTTCGTGCATGAGCCACGAGCATTCTGGGAGGCATACATCATTTTGAATTATATATTTTGAACACTAGAATACGAATCGGAATGTGGATCTGAACATGAATCTGCAGTTTGCCATACTGTGCTTCTGAATTTCGAAAATAGCAAGGAGTCTTCCCCGAGCGCACATACGCACCCATGATAATGCATTTGGTTTTGTCTGTCTGTCCAGCATTCGTTTGCTGGTCTTTAAAGATCCCACGGTGTCCTTCGCAAGAGAAGGCGAGCTATCGCCGCGTGAACAAGTTAAAAACTCCCCGGTTCAAAACACTCTGGAGTGTTCAAACTAGGTTCAGACACTCATATCAAGTTGAAAACACTCCGCCATGATGTGTGCATTTCAATTTGAATTGACTGACTTTTGTCCGGCCCTATAATACATGTACATTGTACATACATTATATATCACATATCTAATGGTTTATCCATGTTACATTTTGCACGTTATGATGATTATGTAATCTACATATGAATGATTATATCCACATAGGCTGCTCGTGCTAGAAAGTGCCTTAAAACATAGTGTGTAAAGTTGGAATATGACACCCTGAATGTGTGTTGTGTGATGTAAAGTTAATTTGGAATAGGGAAAGAGGAAACCTTATGTCCCAAGGAGAAGGGTATAAACTAAGACATTAGAATGTAAAAGCACATTTCAAGAGGAACTTTTGAAATTAATCTTGGAAACGTTATGGTAGGAGAGGATGGAGAGTGTGTTGAGACACTTTAAAGGATGGGCTGCTGCGTGCTACTGATAGGACATGTGGCTAGTCGAAGAGCCCAGCTAGACATGAGGCAACATGGGTGGAAAAATGAGGTGGATATGGCGATTCAAAGAAAAAGAAAACTGTTTAGGATTTGGAAAAAGGGAGGGATAAGGAGGAATACTTATGGCTAAATGTAGGCAAGAAGGAAGTTTACAAGGCTAAAAAAATTGTACAGGATTCACTTTCAGATGTGATAAATAATGCAGATAGTCGAGGGGAGATATTTAGAATAGCAAAGCAATTGATCAGTCAAAATAAGGATCTCATAGGAGAACGATGTGTGAAGGATGATATGGAAAATATACTGGTTGACCATGGGGAGATCAGAAATGCTTGGAGGAGGGATATTCTGGGCAGTGGAGCCGGAGCAAGGCCCACCACCTGAGATAAAAAAAATAAATGGGTGAAGAAGCCATCGATGAAATGAAGAATGGTATAGCGGTGGCAGCATTGGTGTTGTCGCAGAGATGGTGAAGGCATCTGGTGATATGGGAGTGAAATTAATCAATAAATTGATCAATGCAACTTTAAGGGAGACATCTGTCCAGATGAGTGGTTGAAGAGTGTAATGGTGAATATTTATAAAGGGAAGGTGATGCCTTAGGTCAGAGCAACTACAGGTGTCTGAAGCTGCTGGACCATGGAATGAAAGTGTAGAGAGAGTCATGGATGAATGATGACACAATGTTAATATACATGGAATGTAATTTGGTTTCATGCAGAAAGGGCACGATGGAGGCAATTTTTTTTTTATAGTTAGACAATTATAGGAAAATATCTGGGGAAGAATAAACAACTGTGCTTTATATTTGTGATTTGGAGAAGGCGTTTGATAGGGTGCCTCAGGAAGTGGTGCAATGGTCCATGAGAAAGTTACGTGTCGAGGATTGGTTAGTTTAGGGTAGTCATGGCGATGTATGATGGTTCAAAAACTTCTGTGAGGGTAAATGGAGTGCAGAGTGAGGATTTTGAAGTGAAAGTACGTGTCATCAGGGGTCAGCCTTGAGCCCAATCCTGGTCATTATGATTCTTGAGCTATATCCTTACTATAATTAATGGATCAGTGTTTGTGTGCTTGTTATCTTGCCAAACGAAGTTTTTGCAAGATATGTTAGTTAGCTTGTATGTTTTTTTTTTTTGTTTTTTTTGTTAGTCTGTAATCACGTATAAAAAAATTCTGCGAGAGCACAGTTTCATTTGAAATTTTTGTAACTTCGCATATCAGAGGCCTATAGAGGTCCCTTTCAACGCATAAAATTTTGAAGGTCAAGGTCAAAGGTCAAGATCACTGTCGCAAATCAGGGGGTCGACGAAACCTTATTTTTTGAGTAATTTTGATCGGATCGTCTTCAAACTTCATGGGAATATAGTTCATGGTCTGGCGCTCAGCTGAATTTTTGTGGCGATTGGCCTTGACCTTCATATGTTTTTTTTTTTGTCCGTATATCACGTATAAATCACTCTGCAGAGCACAGTTATCATTGGGAATTTTTGTAACTTCGCAATCAGAGGCCTATGGAGGTCCCTTTCAGCGCATAAATTTTGAAGGTCAAGGTCAAAGGTCAAGGTCACTTTGTCGCAAATCAGGGAGTCGACGAAACCCTTATTTTTTGAGTAATTTTAATCGAATCGTCTCCAAACTTTATGGAATGTAGTATATGGTCTGGCGCTCAGCTGATTAGTTTTGGTGGCGATTGGCCTTGACCTTCATGGTTAGCGCCTGAGGTCAAAATATTGACCCCAAGGTCAAATTTTCAAGTTTTAGGAACCATATCGTGTAGTACCTCAAATTGAACACCTCGATGAGTGCTTTCTAGATATGTCAAGCTTGAGACATTATGACGTCATTTGGTGACGTTATGAGGCAAACACATAGTTTTCATGGTTACTCTGTAGAACGATTCTCATCGAATCTCTCGTAGGCAGATATTCCCAAGGAGTCGCTCCTGGTGGATAGCACTCTGTTCACCTCAGTGTGACCTTAAATAAGTCACACGTGGTCACCTTTTGGCAAGATACGGTACCCTCATCAGGGTGACATTGGTTTTTATTTGTTTGTCGCGCTACTCCTCTTACAGTTCTGGACCAATTACCAATCCAGACTTGCTATATAGGATCAGCATGACCCCAATTAATGTATAGGGGTGCTTTTTATCTTTGCCAGTGGTCTTGAAGGGTGGGGGTTAGAGGGAGGTGAGACGCCATTACAGGATGGAGGCCATTACAAGATGGACGCCATTACAGGATGGGTTTGAGTGTCGAGGGTGCATCGGCTTTTTCCGGTATTCTGTATCCTATCTTGCCTGTATTACGGTAGATTCTCAGCTCAATTGGCCAAGTTAATCTTCCGGGGTGCCAGGAGGAGGTGATCAAGGAAGATCAATGTGTCTGGCGAAGATGACGAGAGTTCATCTTGGTCAGTTAATCGACAAAGGAAGAGGGGCAGGCCACGGTGAGAGAGTACCGATGAGTCGGAACATCCCAAAGTGGTTAAGGCCACCGCTATCCCCGATAAGCACCATGCCAGACTATTGGTCATAGTTTCGGCCTCCAATGGCTCTAAACCCTTCAGCCCCGCCAACCCAATTAAAATGGCTACACCGATTAAAAAAAGATTTCAGAGATGTGTCCGGCGCCAAAAAGCTCAGATCCGGTGACCTTTTCACTGAGTGTAAATCAGTCGCTCAACAGGAGACGGTGATGAGAGCCTCGTATTTTGGCGGCGTCCGGGTCATGTGTCAGATTCCTCGGTCTCTGAGGGAGAGTCGACGAGTCATTTACGGGATTGATCCCTCCATTGAAATTTACCACATCAAGAGCCATTTAGCAGAAGTGGGAGTTGCTGACGCCCACCGTCTCACCACAGTCAGGGATGGAGGTCAAAGTCAATAGCACCTCGGTGGTTTTATCCTTCGGCAACCCAGTCCTTTCCCCAAAAGTTTTCCTGGGGTATCAAGCCTTCACTGTACAGGAATACATTCCAGCCCCCTTAAGATGTTACAAGTACCAAAAGTTTGGTCTTACTGCTCCAGACTGTAGGGGCAAACAACGCTGCAGCAGATGTAATGGAGAGCACGAATATGGAAGCTGCACTAGTGAAAAAATGTCTTGTGCTATTATTGTGGTGGGGATCACAGTGCAGCCTTCAGAGGATGCCTTGAATTCCAAAGAGCTGCCCAGATCTTTTTTTTGTACACCTTGTCGAGGCTCGTGTGAGAGCTAACACACAACGCACAGCAAGGGGGACATGAGACAAGAGAGGCGGGAGTGGGAAGGACAAAACAGTGGGGAACAGAGACATTAGGAGATCTGTGGAAGTGAGAGGGATGGGGCGGGGAACATCTAACAGGTAAAGATGCAGGGGAAACTGTCTGATGCTGAGGCTGTCCTAATAAGCCCCAAAACTAAGACCCCAGTAAACGTGATTAGGAGCAAGACCAAAACTGAGGGCCCGGTTAACGTACTAAATCGGTGGGAGTTCAGACTGAGATGAGAGATACAGAATGCCAAACTGAGAATGCAATTACCGACGTGGATATGAAGATTACAAAATTGGGGTTCATTGGTTTTTATCACCGGAGTCGTAAATTGTGCAGCTCGAGCAAAAAACCGATCGGAGAAAAATCAATATTATTTCCGCTGCAGCCATTAAACATTTGGGCTGGGAGGGGTTTTCTTCCAAGACATTGAATAAAATATTCAGCCAATCAGGCCAGAAACGCAGAGGGGTGGACTCCAACAGTCTCTGGATTCCCCTGCTGATTAATGAAAATTATCCAATGGAATGCAAAGAGCTCAGCTGCTCATGGGCCGGAGTTTATTAAATACTTCAGCGATCTCACATCCAAAACCGGATATAATCTGTTTTCAAGAAACCTGGTTAAAATTTCACAACCGATTTAGGATCCCCAGATACACCCATATACACAGGGACAGAGCAAGTGGAGATGGAGGTGGATGTGAGTCGTTTGTCAAGCTTGGTGTTCCCTTCATAGAAATCGACGTCAACACCCAGCTTGAATGTAACGTCATCAAACTCCCTCGCACAAGTGATGTTGTCACAATTATAAATCTCTACAATCTGTGCCTACCCCTCATCTACAACACACTCCAAGGGGTCTTAAGCAAGTGTGAAAGGATAGTCATTTGGTGTGGCGACTTTGACAGCCACAATATTCTTTGGGGCTCTAATCGTCACTGATAGAAATGGAGAATTCATCGAAAACATCATCGATAAATTTGACCTGGTACTTATAAACGATGGTAGTGGGACCTTTGTCAATCCATCCACTGGGCAATCTTCTCCTCTTGACCTCACCTTTGTCTCCTTCTCTACGGCTGTGAGGGGTGAATGGTATGTTCACTCTCACAGTCTGGGAAGCGATCACTTTCCAGGGATCACCAGCCTCAAATTGGAGAGGAACCCAGTTGATTTTGACAGATCCCCCTTGTGGAACTTTTCCAAGGCCATCTGGGTGCAATTTTCATGCCGCTGCTCTGAGGAAGTGACAAATGGGCATTCCAATGAGGACATTGACCATTTTAACAGTAATGTAGTCAATGCCATAAAGACCATTGCCCTGGGTTCAATCCCCTTCGGCAAAAGTCCAGTTGGTCGGAGAATCCAAGTCCCGGAGAATGTAAACAGACGATCAGGACTAGGAGGGCCGCTCTCAAAGGAGTAAGGAAATGCCTGTTGATTCACGATGCCTTGGAGTTCAAAAGGAGAAGAGTTCAAGCCCAGCGAGCAATCGAGCGAGCCAAGATTGCGTCTTGGCGTTCCTTTTGTGCATCCATCAACCCGGATGTCTCCCTGTATACCATCTGCTAATGACTCCACCCTCTGCCGTACCATCTGTCATCCCTCAGATCAGCAAGCAGCAGTCCTCTTCACTCTGCAGACCTGGATAAAATCACAAACTGGTCAAACATGTGGAACATGTCTTTCAACCCTGACAAATCTCACACTCTCATTATATCTCTCCGAAAGGACCATTTAGAACACCCCCCACCCCCCATCTATTTTCTCAACAATCCTCTTGAAGAAGTCTTTTCTTTCAAGCTTCTGGGTCTCACGATCTGCCATGATCTTTCCTGGGAAAGCCACATTTCCAAACTGGCCTCCAAAGCCAGTCGCCGACTGGGAATCCTCCGTCGTGCAAAGTCCTTCCTCAGCCCACCTGAGCTCCTGATCACATACAAAGCTTTTGTCCACAGCCTGATGGAGTACTGCTCTCCCCTCTGGGCTGGTGCTCCTGCCTCTCACCTTTCTCGGCTTCACGCTGTGGAAACCAAGGCATTTGGGATCATTGGAATCTCCTGTGATGAAGCCGAGTCATCGGGCCTCTCACGCTCTCTCACCGCAGGCAGGTCGGTTGTCTTTCTGTCTTTGACCGTCTCCTCTCCTGTCTCGTCCCCCCTGCTCTGTCTGCGATATGTCCCCACTGTATTTCCGCAGGGCGCTCAAGGTCCGCCAACAACTCCCTTCTGGAAAAACTACCAAAATCTCGAATCACTGCTCACCTTCACTCTTTCATTACTCTTTTTTCCCCACCTTTGGAATAAACTCCCACACTCTGCTCAATCCCATTCTTCCCTCCAGGCCTTCAAAACAGTTGTTCACCACCACCTCTTATCACCCCCCATCCAAATCCTCAATCTTTTCTACCCCCGTTAATCCACCCCAAATCCACCTCCTTCAAATTCCCTGCTTTCCTTCCTGAAAGTCCCTGTAATGTCCATCTTGTATTCCCCATGTTCCCCGCCCCATCCCTCTCCCTTCCACAGATCTCCTAATGTCTCTGCTCCCCACTGTTTTGTCCTTCCCTCTCCCGCTCTTCTTGTCTCCTGCTCTCCTTGTTGTGCATTGTGTGTTAGCTCTCATACGAGCCTCAACAATGTATACAAAAATAAAAAATAAAGTGGTAATTTGGCCTGAAGAAACGCCTCGCATCCACCTGGATCTATGGGGGAAAACCAGTCGGGACAACATGGTTGTAACATGTAATCAGGCCGTCTGAAAGCGTTACAGTCCCTACAGTCTGGATGTAGGCAGGACCTGGTTCTTGAGGTGCTTCACCTTCTTCACATGGCCATTTGGAGGGGGCACGGTCGTTGACCTGTGGTGGATCCCTGCACACGTGGGCATTCAGGCAGCAAAACGGACACCAAGGCTCTGATCTCGTGAACCCAATCCCCCTGGACCCATCAGAACTCTCCAATTTAATTATGGTCTTCATCAACAACAAAAAATGGCAATCTCAGCGGGTGACCTCCACCGAGGGTAGATGGTAGGGTCTACATCAACAACAAAAAATGGCAATCTCAGCGGGTGACCTCCACCGAGGGTAGATGGCTCTTTAAGGTCCACCCTTCGGTCGAGTCCTCCGTCTCGTTTCCTCAACTCTCCCGAAAGGTCCAGAAAATCCTCCACAGACTCAGACTTGGACACTGTGCACGAAAATCCCATTTACATGGGATAGGATGTCATCCGACGGGGTTCTGCGAGCAGTGTGGGGTTCCTGAAGACGTGGAACACATTCTCACTCAATGCCCTCGGTATGGAGAACCCAGATCGTGTCTGGTGGTCGTATGACAGCTTAGCTGCCGGGGTAGCTATCATTTATTGGAAGCGAGACTGTGTCGCTGATGCAGTGCCCCTCCACCAGTGCACACACTGGAACTGGTACTCATTTCGCCGACCTCGGAAGGAAGACAGGCTGAGTCAACCCCACCTGGTATTAATTCAGCGGCCGACGGGGCTTGAACTCAGGACCCTAGGATCCCAAGCTGCCCCCCGAACCACTGAGCCAACACCAGGCGACAATTGAGTCTGAAGCACCCTCGACTCTGAAAATCGGTCTTAAAATTCATAAAGGAAACGGGGCGTACAGTATAGAGTCCCTGGCATTTTTATGTTATTTTTTGAATGTGGCTGTAAACCGATGAGTTTAGGTGCGTGGCGTTTATGGAGCCTCGCGGCTCTGATAACACCAGCAAACAGAGGAGGAGAAGAAGAAGAAGAAGAAGAATAAGAATAAGAATAAGAATAAGAATAAGAATAAGAATAAGAGGAATGTGGGAAGAAGAAGAAGAGGAAACGTCTGAAGAAGAAGAAGAAGAAGAGGAAATGTCGTAAGAAGAAGAAGAAGAAAAGTTAGAAGAAGAAGAAGAAATGTTGGAAGAAGAAGAGGAAATGTTGGAAGAAGAAGAAGAAATGTTGGAAGAAGAAGAAGAAGTGGGAAGTTGGAAGAAGAAGAAGAAGAAATGTTGGAAGAAGAAGAAGCTTAACCGTATTTGCGATAATAACATCCAACATGCTTGTAGAGGCAAGTTTGGCGCAGGAAGCCGTTCCTCCCATCCTTCGTGCGCTGCACAAACCCCAGATACCATCTCCAATGCACACACAATCTGTATTTGCAGATCAATGATCAACCATCATCCGAGCGCACCGCATCACCATCTGTATTTCCCGCCTTCCTCGTTCTCTCACTCACCGATAAATGGACATGACTACGAATATATCGCTCGAACAAAATCGATGTGCCTCGACGGTAAAGAGAAACATTCAACGATGGCAAGATAATATAATGAGGAAGAAACAATCAAAAAAAAATCATGAGGATGAAACGTGTACTTCCGGTCACGTGACGCGCGCGCGCGCGCGCCGGGGATCTCGTTGGCGTTTCGCTGCGCGCGCAGCGCAGTCTCTTGTTTCCCCTCTCAGGATTAGGGCGACACCACCACACGGGATTCGAACACCCGAACGACCGACAATTGAATCGATATCGGGTGAGTTTACGGATAAGTGTCTGATCCGTTCATTTTTGGGGGGGGGGGGAATCATCGCCCAGCCTCTCCTCACGGGTCGACTCGTCCGTGTCTACCTGACTCGTCCGTGTCTACGTAATCTTGTTTTGTGACGTGTGAGCTCACAATTCCGTGGAGTTTCGTCATTGGACGATGAATGTTAAATGGTAAAATCCTTTTGATTGTGCTCCGTGGACGTCACCGCTTTATGAGGAAGTACTTTACTGGTGTTTACTTTTAACGTCCTTCAAATTGTGTGTGGTGTTTACTTTATGTACCATGAATTCCTGACTGGTGTTGTACCGTGCATGAGGTAAACTAATGTCTGTCTTCCTTTTATAACCCTGCTTACCTTCCCAGGAGCGACGTGGCATCTTGCATGGCTGTGAGCTCCTCCCCCCTCGTCGACTGAGCCAAAGGGCGGGGGGGAGGGAGGGGTTGGGGGGGGGACAAGTTTGTTGACCTTTCCCTTTTGTTGCACCAAACAGACTTTTTGTTGAACCTGAAGATCTTGTTTGTAATTCCACCCCCTCTGGATTTGACTTTTTCTTTGCCGGGATCTTTGTCCTCGTCTATGTCTTCCCCCATTTCCCCGCTCTCCCAGCCATGCGTCGCTCATGCCGCATCTTCATTTTTGCTGTGTTCGCCTCTCACCTTGCTCTTCTGTTGTTCCTGTTCTCGAGGGCCGGCTCTCCCTCGGCAGCCACCTTCCCTGAGCAGCATTTACTTTCCAACTCGTTTTCCCACCTCACCTCGCACCTCGAGCTCGAGCTGCAGCAACAGAAACGCATCTTGGATATGCTCAGGCCGATTACGAACAGAACTTCCAAACCGAGGAAAAAGTTTCCACGAGCCGACACCGGCGTCGCCATCCTGGTGGTCGCGTGCGATCGCCCGTCGATTTCGCGCTGCCTGGATTCGCTCCTTCACTCCCGCCAGGAGCTGGTGGCGAGGGGCAGGGACTCCGAGTCGCGCATCCTATCCAGGTTTCCAATCTTTGTCAGCTTGGGATGCAACAACAGACCCACCGCGCAGATGATCATCCGTTACAAGGATAAAGTGACGTTACTTCAGGCACCCGAAGAAGTAACGCAGTTTGAACCCAAGCTGCCTCCAACGCAGAAGAAGCTTACGGGCTATTACCGCATCGCAACTCACTACAAGTGGGCCCTCCAACAGGTCTGTATGCTCATTCGGAGAATCCCCGTGATGTCCCACAAAGTGCGCCTCTTACCTAAGATGCCCAACACGTCCCAGCTCCATTACTCAAGTGCATTGCTTCCTTCTGCCTCAGATTTTTAATGTGATGGAGTACGAGGCAGCAGTTGTAGTTGAAGATGACCTGGAGGTTTCACCAGATTTCCTGGAGTACTTTCTGGTAAGACCGGTGGACGACTGTTTCGCTCTTATCCACCATCTCCTTCCTTGCCGCCTCTGTGGTTGTGAATTGATATATTGAAGAAAAATAAATGAGCTGAGAGGTGATGATGGTTCACGGGCTTTATTGAACAATGCCACGATAGGTACAATTGAGTTTGAGGAAGCCCTACCATAAAAACCTATCTCTTCCGTCAAAATTGGCCAAATCAAATCGGATTTTTTTTTATATGTTGTACTTATGGACATTACGCACAGCTTCGAGGAAATGAAATTTCGAGTAAAAAAAAGTTCATGTGGGCGTGGCTCCACCCACAATGGGCGTGGGACGCCCCTCATACAAAAAGACACAACTAGACCATGATATATAGCTTGCGTCCAAGTTCCATCAAGATCGCATCAAACGTCACGGAGCTATGCTCTGGAGAGAGTCACAAACAGACAGACACACAGACACAACAAAATAGTGGTCACTGCTGTGCCTGCGAACCAAAAATTGGCAAATACAAAAGGTATCAACCTTTTCATCCAACTCAGAACAAGCTTGCAAAAGCACTTGTGATTGGCACGCACACTTTATGTTGAAAAACGGGGGGGGGGGGGGGGGGGGGAGGGAATGAGACGTAGCGGTTCACATTGATTTTGAGATGACGTTCAGTTTGCTTTGAATCTGCTTCACCATTTCCTATTGTTTAAAATTAGGTTGACCATTGTGGTTGTGTGTGTCTTGTAGCTTCCATGCGATCATCTGTTGCTTAATACAAGTTGTTCCTTGTTAACACAAGTTATTGTTTGTTTTGGGGGTTTTTTGTGTTATATTTTTACTAGTTATATTTCTGAGCATCAAAGGCAAAGTGTAAACTCAAATTCAATGTAATTTAACTGTAAATATCCAACTGAGTTGAAGCTGTGAGTAATTGAAGCTATGAGTAACGCCGCAGTCAATCGTAGGTCGGATATCGTGACTTAAATAATAAACCTTGAAAAGCAACTGAAGAATATGTTATTAAATGGTGTTTCTGCATCATTGTCATCATCATCGTACCCTGCCTGCTCTTTGGAGAGCGTTCTTGCTGTCGAATACTCATTTGACGGGGGTTGTGCAGGGTGGTTTGCTGTTGCCTTCCCAGCAGTCAATGATGACAGGTGTTGGTCATTTGTTTAAGGTGCTGGCAATAACTCGCCTACTCTTTATAAAATACACAGTGGGATCTTCACTGTCTACCAACGACTAGTATTGGCAGACGGTAAAAAAAATGTAATTGCTGATGGCAAAAAACAACTAGTGGTCTGCATTGGTGGCACAATAATAAAAACATGAGAATACGATAAAGAGTTCATAGAACACAATACCCCGCATACCCGTGGTCAACTATATACTTCAATAAAAAAAAAAGATTTTTCAAGATAGTTTTTAAAAAATCTAGAAGTTTAGCACTACTGAAGCAGTTTTATATGCCGATAAGACGACGTTGAGTCGCAGTTGAGGAGCTGGAGGCTTTATTGATGACCATAAAACGCAGCATCAATCGGCATCATACATAGCCTTATCGGCGGCTTCTTCTTCACCCATACATGTACGCTCTCGCATGCTACTCCTTCTCGTGCTATGTATCGATATATGTGTTTATTGGACGTATTATGAAGGTGATTTTTGTTCTCGTGGTTAAGTATATAATTCAATTTAAATAAAGGCTTAAAGAGGTTTTAAGGCGTACAAATAAATTAATTCTGGGTTTTACCCAGTGTCTATCACATCACCCTATCTAACATGTCACATTAGTTATTCGTGCCTGTTGTTTGTGTCCTTTATAACACCCTTAAAACAGTAAGTTTCCTGTTTGGAATGATTTTCAATTTTGTTTGACTGCCAGGCAGGCAGAGAGAGAGAGAGAGTAAAAATATTATCTCATTCCTCTCTACGCATGCGTGTTCCCGGGAAAATTAAAATTCAAGGCACGTTAAAACGGAAAATTTGTCTTCCTATCCATGTTCCGATTCGTGGTCAAAATGTAACGTTCGATTTGAATAAGTTGTTCCTCGATCATAAACTGATCAGACGGACGGACATGAACCAATTGCTTAACCCCACTCTGTACTTCACGTGTGCGGGGTAAAAACGGTTTGAGTTATTCACAATGAAGGATCACTAAACACTGACATTTTGGCCTTTACCCCTCGTCAAAGATAGCTTTCTTTTGATCTGATGTCTGGTAAAGCCAGAAACGTCGGTGCTTTGTGATGCTTTATGATTGATAACGCTAACCATTTTATTCTCTGGTAGCTGGGTACTTTGGCTTAAACTCCATCCAATTGACGATGCACACATAGATGTCTTGCCCTGCACGCAAGACACCAAGGTGACTTTTTGTTTTTTTTTGTATACATAGTTGAGGCTCGTAGAAGAGCTATCATTTGTACACTGAATGGATCAGTACACAACAGGACAAAATGAACAGCTGAGAGAGGGGGGGGACACCAACAGCAGAGTTGAAGGCCAAGATAGAATCAGACTTGGGCAAACAATGGGTGTGGGGAGGAATGAGGGGCAGGAGAGGATGCAGATCTGAAATTGTGGTGAATGGCTGTCTTGAAGACCTAGAAGGATGAATGGGATTGAAGAGAATGTGGAAGTTGGTTCCACAGGCGGGAGAAAAAAATGAACCCTGGATTTAGGTAGTTTAACCAGAAGGGGTTGGTGGTGGACCATGTGTGCCCTGCAAAAACCTG
>CM068965.1:20437957-20452193 GCA_035128595.1 Eptatretus atami
TTTTTAAGGATGTCATAAAGGACACAAACAACAGGCACGAACACCAAATGAAATGTGTTAAATAAGGTGGTGTAAAAGACGCTACATCTACTCTGGTAAATGTCTAAAAAAAAGAAAAGAAAAAATGATACGACCTTTAAAATCTTTATTTTATTTCAATTGAATTGTGTACTTGAACACGAAAGAACACAAATCGCTTTTTGGCACTTTCAAACCCCTTCCGTTTGGCAGTACTTGGACAAAATATTACAGCATTTTACATCATCTCGACCAATCAAATTTGCCGCTTACAGACCCCGCCCATGTCCTAGTTTCTCAAGACTGTGTGGGGTAAGGTGTTCTGTGTGCATGTACGTGTACGTGTACGTTCATGTGAATGTGTGTGTCAGATGGATGCATTTTCCTCATTCACGTTCTCTTCACCTTGTATTATTTAGGCAACGTTGCCCCTGCTTTCCACGGACAGCAGTTTGCTGTGTGCATCTGCCTGGAGCGACAATGGGCGCCCGGAGTTGGTTGAGGTTTCACGTCCTGATCTTTTGCACCGCACAGACTTTTTTCCTGGCCTCGGTTGGCTTTTGCGTCAGGAGTTGTGGCAAGAATTGGAACCGGTTTGGCCAAAGGTCTGAGTCATTTACTCTGACCTCTTCTCCCCGTCTCCCCCCCCCGTCTCTTGCATTTATCAGTTTTGATTGTTTCTTCATCGTTATCATTGTTCTTAAGCATCTACTTCAGTGTGTTCTATTTCCGCAGTGCAATTTCTTTTAACTGGGGTTGCTCATATCACCCTCCCCTATTTTGACTCTCTCATGGGTCCCATGTTACTGTTGATGCCACATTTTGCACACTGCGGAATGAAGTGAGCTGTGCCAAACTGAATCCTGCTACACACAGCAGGAGATAAATACACTGACAATTATAAAGGGGTGTATGGCAAACGGGGACAGCTAAAACTACAAATGATCTGCCGTACACAGTAGGATTTGGTATGCCACAGCACAGTTCACTTTGCAATGCCAAATGTGGTTGAGGTTGTTCCTCCATCTCTTCCCTGTATTTTACCTTTGTCTTCCAATTGGAGTGAACAAGTTATTACTTGTACAAAGAGGAGGATGGCATTAACTGAGAACATTTCCACCCACCTCTCCTTCATGTTTTTAGGCATTCTGGGACGATTGGCTGAGAGAGCCAGCACAAAGAAAGGGCCGGCAGTGCTTGCGCCCTGAGGTGCCGCGTTCCGAAACCTTTGGGAGGTCTGGAGTCAGCCAAGGCCAGTTCTTTGACCGACATCTACGCTACGTCAGACGCTGGCGGGGTTATGTGTCCTTCTCAACATTAGCACTTGATTATTTGGAGCCGAAACGCTACGCGCAAGAGATGGAGCAGAGGCTGATGGCAGCCAAAGAGGTGAGAAGAGGGTATATTTGGGAATTGAGAGGCAGGTAAGGAAACGGGCCACCTTTCATGGGAATGAAGACTAATTGGGTTACGCTATCACAGGTTTCCTCCCTTTCCGAACTGGAAACTGTGGCACAGCAAGATGGTAATGAAGAATTGGTGCTTCGTCTCTCCGGACAGAACAACTTGGCAGGCGCAGTGCGGGCGCTCGGCATTATGGGAGATCTGAAGGCTAACATAGCCAGGAACAGCTACCGTGGGTTGATCCCATTGATGTACCGTGGAAGGAGACTGTATCTGATCTATCAGAAACCCTCAGACTCTTGACAGTGTCTTCTTTTTCTGTATCTACTTTTGCATCATCTGTTTGGATTTGGAAATTAAAAGTTTGTTTTTTAATTGGAAATCCAGTGTCTGGATTTTCTTGCTGATGAATCCGATTGGGCAAATCCTCCAAATGTGATGATTGATCTGTATTGGTTATTCTATCCTGAAATTGTCTTGGAGGTATACACAGCCTACATGTTTGATTGTACATTTAAAGAATGTCAAACATCGGATTGTAACTTGCAATTCTGAAAGTGTGAATTTAAAAGTTCATTTTTGCAGTTAAATATTGCGTTTATGAATACAAGGAGATTTGGTATTTTTGAATTGAAATAAAACATTTCTTGGCAATTAGTTGCCCAAATGAAGATTTACTATACGCATACACTAACTAAAATGGAAATTTCTTATATCCTTGGCTGTTTGTGCTTGGAGTTTATAGGTTTGTAAAACCGTGATGGCTCTTGTTTTTATTTCTGCAGCTGACGTCATCGCACACAAACATAAGATGGATACTGTGGCTTCCTGAGGCTCCGTGAACACAGTATGCTTCAGGGCCGGGACCCTTCGTCCTGGGAAATGGCCACACGGTCTCTTACCACACTGCGTTCAATTAATATTCTTTACCATTCCCCAAGGTTGCCCAAAGGAGCTACAATTGATGGCACACACACGGGAAGCAGATGACTCAAACACGTTTTCTTACCTTTTAAAGGGGTACAGGGAAGAGGGTGTATGAGATGCTATAATTAGCAATACGAATAGACACAGATAGGAATGAGTGGGCACACAAACTTATGTACAAGAAATAATAAATCTATCCCGCTAATCACCTATCTATCATCAATTTACATGAAGAACTAGAAGGGCACTCGGTAGAACGCATACCTCTGCCACGTAATGCCTGATCCACGAGAACATATCGGACCCAATACATTTTTGAAATATCATGCGATACAGTATGAAATCATTTTTGGCCTTATCACTGGTGAAGAATCACTTTAAAAATTAATTCTCGTATTGAGATCTGCATTCGGATCTTCATCAAAATTGAATCATTTCTTTCTTGTCACACACCCAACATGTCCACCAAGTTTCATCCAAATCCGTCCCCAACTTTTTGAGAGATCGTGCTATATATCGTTTTTGGCCCTATCTCTCAATGGTGAAGAATCACTTTAAAAAAATTCTCGTGGTCGGATCTGGATCTTCACTAAAATCTAATCATTTTGTCCTTGTCACACACCCAACCTGTCCACAAAATTTCATCCGGATCCGTCCACAAACAGCCAGAAAGGGGTGAAAACATAACCTCCTTCACCTTCAGTGGCGGAGGTAACAATGGGGCAAGTGAGGTCTTGGATGGCACAAAGCAACTGGTATATGCAGGTCGTTGGCACACAAGCAAAGTGTTGCATGGGACAGGCAGTGTCGCAGGAATGATCTGGTTGAAGACAGAAGAAGATGATGTGGTAGAAGACCAGGAGAGAAAAGATGGTGGCCAAATTGAGGGAAGGTGAGAGGTGATTGATTAATGGTTTAAAGTTCAGCTCCAGCCTACAACTCTCTGTGCGTGTCCAGCTCCAGTCCTCTAGCCCGCCTTCCATCTTCGGAACCGCCTTTTCCTGCCGCAGGCCCCTCATTAGTTTCCAGGTCGTTGTGGGAGGTCCATACTCCGGGCCGTCCCACCCACGGGGCGGCCCCAATAAAAAATATTCTTCCGGGCTCCATAGCCTATTTTACTGCCATTTGGCTCGCACGCATTGACTGAACAGATCATGACTGTCCTACCAAGCTGCTTCTATGTGTCTTGAAACTTCCAATTCCACGCCTGACCTCGCCTGACCCCACCTTTCAGAAGATAAGACATTTTACAACCTTACTCTCTATCCTGTCTATAAATTACATGCGCTGCCTCCTCAGCGTCACGTGTAACAAACGACTTTCTCTGACAGGTCCCTGTTACATGGCAATCAGACCTACAGTACTCGAAACACGGACCATACTACACTTATAACAGTCTATCTATGGATCCCCCCCCTCCCCCTTCCACACGACAATATGTTTGCTATCTTTGCACTTTTCTCTTCCATTCTTCGATGCACAACTTGGCTGTAATGGTGTCTGTGTTGAAGTCAGCAAAAGTGCATGGTTGAGACAGGAGTCCACAGATAAGGTGTTTCAGATTTTTCTGTGGCTCCATGGCTCACAGTCACATATTGCACTCTCAGCACCGTTATTGAGTCCCCACTTCTGTATCACCACCCTTCAATGACCAACACCAGTTCTGAAGTAGTTAAGACTGTCAAGTAGGCCGTCCCACAATGAAGCTGAGTCTATGGGACGATCACTTTCCCGTTGCTGACAGGTCAGTGGTCTCTGTCTTTTACCGCCTTCATTCTAGTTTTATCCTCTGCTCTTTCCTTGCTTTGTTGCCCCCCCCCCCCCCCCCCCCCCGCCCCCCCCCGCCCGCTCCCCCCCCCCCCCCCCCGCCCCCCCCCACCCCCCCCCCCCCCCCCACCATCTTTCTGCAGGGCACACACCTCGACCATCAACCCGCTTCTGGTGAAACTGCCATAATCCAGAATCACTGCTCACCACTCATTTGTTCTTCTTGTTTCCTGATTGTGGAACAAACTTCCTCATTCTACTCAATCTCATTGTTCCCTCTATGTATTCAAGACAGTGTTCACCACCATCTCAGATCACCCCCCCCCCCATCCAAAACCATTGATCTTTTCTACCCCCATTAACTGCCCACCTCCTTCCAAATTTGCAGTTTTTCCTTCCTGAGAGTTTGCTTCCGTATCCTTCTTGTCCATCCTCTCCTCTGCATCCTTCCCCACCCGTCATTCCTCGATCCCACCCAATCCCTTCGTTGTCCAAGTCTCCAAGTCTATTTTGTTCTTCAACACTGCGAGCAAAATGGCCGCCATAGTCGGATTCAAAACGATTGGTGGTTATTTCTTCAGTTCCACTCATTCTATCATCGAGAATGATATTTAAACGTGCATTTCATAGTCGTTATTGTTCCTTCTAATTTTCCTCGAGATTCTTTAAAATCTACAAACATGCAAAAACCCCTCCACAAAATGCACAGTGGAGGGTCTATAGATAAGCTTGGTGGGGGACTCCCCCTTCTGACTTCTCATTGAGATATCTCTGCCGCTGCTAACAATTAATTCGTTTGGGGAAGTTGTTGCCAATAAGATGATCGAGTAAACTAAAAACAACAACCCGGCAGCATGTGTACGAGTAGCAGTTCTCAAGCGGTTAAGACGCGCAGTTTCCCTTGTGCGCCGCCATGTTGTTAAAGCGGTGACGAGCGCTCCGTTCCGTCCTAGGCAAGCCGCTTGCTAACGGAACACACCCCAGGTTTAGCCGTCCCAAATTGCCGAAATTGCATCTCAACTTTTTTCAGACAACTATGACGAAATGCTTCTTTTTTAGGAATATGCGTGATATAACAAATCATTTGGGGTCTCGTATCATCAAATATTAAAATTGGAATTTTAAAAAAATCCGCCCGCTCTCTTCATCAACCTTTCAATTGTTTGTGCTGCCCGGAGGGCGCCATATAGCTGAAGGTCTGCTCAATGTTGACGTCAAGTGCTGCCTGCAAGGTATCAGACCTTTTATAAAAGTCATTGGCAATGGCGCGTCAGGGTGCAGAGCTTCAGCGGTTTAACAACGAGCTGGCGTTGGGTGAGCGCCGTCTCTTTATTATAAACAAGTCTGAAGACGACGATGGTTCACGAGCGGTATTTGACGATGTAGATTGTTTCAAAGTCAAGGATGAGACAATGTGATAATTTTGACCAAGTTATAAAAAATGATCAACATGATGTGGTACGAGTGACAGGTTATTACGTGCAAAATGTCGCAAACCCGGTTTCGTTCAACAACTTTAAAAATTTGACCTTTGCATAACCTTTTAAGGTCACAAAACAATGTTGTGGACATTAAAATAAGGAAACAGGATACGTGCTATAGCTTATTGGAGTTAGTTCGTCGAAGAAGGTCGAAAACCCGGTTCGATTCCCACAACTTTGAAAATTTGACCTTTGTCAACTTTAAAGGTCAAAGGTCAAGGATTATGACCTTTGGTGCAAAACTTCCTCTGGAACATCCCAGGAACAATATAACGTCATATAGGCTATATGGCATTTCGCACTCCTCGGATTATCCATACTTTGATGAAATCAGCGTAAAAACAAACTTGAAGGGGCGCCACGGGCAAGGTGTTCGAGATAGAGCAAAATGGTTTCAAAACTTTAGGTGGGAATGACCTCAAGATTATGCATAAAAAATATTGTCATCCTAGCTCTCAAAGTTTGGGTGGTCGTATGATTTTAGCAAATTGCAATTTTCTAAGTTTTTGACCTTGTGACCTTGACCTTGGGATGAAAATGAAAAATCGGACGACGACCAGTTTTAGATAATTCATTTTGCTCTTCAAATACCGAAGAACCCATTCCATTCAGTCAAATCCCTCGGAGAAGATAAATTTTTAATCCGACTACCCCCTAAAAATGGCTATTTTTTGGGCGTGGCTCCGCCCAGAGAGAGATCAAGGTCGATATCGTCATCGCAATTCCCTGACTCCACGAAAAGCAAATTGAAAGATGGCATAAAGTTCCACGCGGACGACCCAATATCAATTTTGAGTTAAAGTCCCCCCCCCATTTTGATCCTGTGACAACTGGTGCATGAACCAGGGTCAATCAAACGTTCCATATCTCGTGCGTCTCCAATGTTTATTGCATATCCAAAGTTTCATTTAAAAATGTGCAACTTGCATTTTTGGGTATTTGACCTTTTGACCCTGTCCCAAGGGTGGGCAAAAGTTATACACTGCTTCTTGCATCTTCATGCCATGTGGTGATCATAACGACAAGTTTGGGGAATTTCTGAACAACGTTTAGAGTAGGCATGATGGATGGACCGGACAGACAATATCTCCCAATTTTTGTTGTTTTTTCAAAACCGTGGGGATAAAAACAAGAGCCACCACGTTTTGCAAATATAAAAACTCCAGACACAACAGCTAAGGATATGAGAAGAATTTCCATTATTGGTTTATGAGGAGGTCAGCTCTCATTTGGACAACTGATTGCCAACAGATGTTTTATTTCAATTCAAAAATATCAAATCTCCACATTCATAAACAACAATATTCACTGCCAAAATGACCTTTTAACTTTGCACTGCTTTCAGAATCCCAAGTTGTAATCCGATGTGCAACATTCTTTAAAATGTACAATCAAACATGGAGGCTGTGTATACCTGCAAGACAGTTTAAAGATAGAATAACCAATACGATTAATCATCGCATTTGAAGATTTGTCCAATCGACTCATCGGCAAGAATAGCCAGACACTGGATTTCAATAAAAAAACGCTTTCAATTTCCAAACCAAAACAGATGATGCAAACAAGATATAGGAAAAAGAGACTGTCAGAGATCTGAGGGTTTCTGTATATAATTTTCCAGCATACAGTCGCTAGCAGTATAAAGTGGCCTTATTCATCTTTCGTATATTCTTATTCATCTCCTATGAATATCGGCATATTCATCTTCGTTACCGCATCCACTCATGCGAAGCAAAAGGCGGGGTTAAGCAGTCGGTTCACTTTGTCCGTTCTGTCTGCCCTTCTGTCTGCAACCATCAGTTTATGATCGAGAAACAACTTGATTTCAATTGAATGTTATATTTTGAACACAAATCGGAACATGACCTGTAGCTTAAGAGTACTTTGGCTCTGAATTTGTCCAATCGTACTTGTGCAGAGAGGAGTGAGATTAACAACAACAAAAATTCTGTCTGCGTGTCTGGCAGTCAAACAAAATTGAAAATCATTAAACAGGAAATTACTGTTTTTAAGGATGTCATAAAGAGAACCAAACAACAGGCACGAACACCAAATGAAATGTGTTAAATAAGGTGGTTAAAAGACGCTACATCTACCTGGTAAATGTCTAAAAAAGAAAAGAAAAATGATACGACCTTTAAAATCTTTATTTATTTCATTGAATGTGTACTTGAACAGCGAAAGAACACATCGCTTTTGGCACTTTCAAACCCTTCCGTTTGGAGTACTTGGACAAAATATTACAGCATTTTACATCATCTCGACCAATCAAATTTGCCGCTTACAGACCCGCCCATGTCCTAGTTTCTCAAGTGTGTGGGGTAAGGTGTTCCTGTGTGCATGTACGTGTACGTGTACGTTCATGTGAATGTGTGTGTCAGATGGATGCATTTTCCTCATTCACGTTCTCTTCACCTTGTATTATTTAGGCCACGTTGCCCTGCTTTCCGCGACAGCAGTTTGCTGTGTGCATCTGCCTGGAGCGACAATGGGGCGCCCGGAGTTGGTTGAGGTTTCACGTCCTGATCTTTTGCACGCACAGACTTTTCCTGGCCTCGTTGGCTTTTGCGTCAGGAGTTGTGGCAAGAATTGGAACCGGTTTGGCAAAGGTCTGAGTCATTTACTCTGACTCTTCTCCCCCCCCCCCCCCGTCTTTGCATTTATCAGTTTTGATTGTTTCTTCATCGTTATCATTGTTCTTAAGCATCTACTTCAGTGTGTTCTATTTCCGCAGTGCAATTTCTTTAACTGGGTTGCTCATATCACCCTCCCCTATTTTGACTCTCTCATGGGTCCCATGTTACTGTTGATGCCACATTTTGCACACTGCGGAATGAAGTGAGCTGTGCCAAACTGAATCCTGCTACACACAGCAGGAGATAAATACACTGACAATTATAAAGGGGTGTATGGCAAACGGGGACAGCTAAAACTACAAATGATCTGCCGTACACAGTAGGATTTGGTATGCCACAGCACAGTTCACTTTGCAATGCCAAATGTGGTTGAGGTTGTTCCTCCATCTCTTCCCTGTATTTTTACCTTTGTCTTCCAATTGGAGTGAACAAGTTATTACTTGTACAAGAGGAGGGATGGCATTAACTGAGAACATTTCCACCCACCTCTCCTTCATGTTTTTAGGCATTCTGGGACGATTGGCTGAGAGAGCCAGCACAAAGAAAGGGCCGGCATGCTTGCGCCCTGAGGTGCCGCGTTCCGAAACTTTGGGAGGTCTGGAGTCAGCCAAGGCCAGTTCTTTGACCGACATCTACGCTACGTCAGACGCTGGCGGGGTTATGTGTCCTCTCAACATTAGCACTTGATTATTTGGAGCCGAAACGCTACGCGCAAGAGATGGAGCGAGGCTGATGGCAGCCAAGAGGTGAGAAGAGGGTATATTTGGGAATTGAGAGGCAGGTAAGGAAACGGGCCACCTTTCATGGGAATGAAGACTAATTGGGTTACGCTATCACAGGTTTCCTCCCTTTCCGAACTGGAAACTGTGGCACAGCAAGATGGTAATGAAGAATTGGTGCTTCGTCTTCCGGACAGAACAACTTGGCAGGCGCAGTGCGGGCGCTCGCATTATGGGAGATCTGAAGGCTAACATAGCCAGGAACAGCTACCGTGGGTTGATCCCATTGATGTCCGTGGAAGGGACTGTATCTGATCTATCAGAAACCCTCAGACTCTTGACAGTGTCTTCTTTTTCTGTATCTACTTTGCATCATCTGTTTGGATTTGGAAATTAAAAGTTTGTTTTTTAATTGGAAATCCAGTGTCTGGATTTTCTTGCTGATGAATCCGATTGGGCAAATCCTCCAAATGTGATGATTGATCTGTATTGGTATTTCTATCCTGAAATTGTCTTGGAGGTATACACAGCCTACATGTTTGATTGTACATTTAAAGAATGTCAAACATCGGATTGTAACTTGCAATTCTGAAAGTGTGAATTTAAAATTTTTCATTAATTGCGTTTATGAATACAAGGAGATTTGGTATTTTTGAATTGAAATAAAACATTTCTTGGCAATTAGTTGCCCAAATGAAGATTTACTATACGCATACACTAACTAAAATGGAAATTTCTTATATCCTTGGCTGTTTGTGCTTGGAGTTTATAGGTTTGTAAAACCGTGATGGCTCTTGTTTTTATTTCTGCAGCTGACGTCATCGCACACAAACATAAGATGGATACTGTGGCTTCCTGAGGCTCCGTGAACACAGTATGCTTCAGGGCCGGGACCCTTCGTCCTGGGAAATGGCACACGGTCTCTTACCACACTGCGTTCAATTATATTCTTTACCATCCCCAAGGTTGCCCAAAGGAGCTACAATTGATGGCACACACACGGGAAGCAGATGACTCAAACACGTTTTCTTACCTTTTAAAGGGGTACAGGGAAAGAGGGTGTAGAGATGCTATAATTAGCAATACGAATAGACACAGATAGGAATGAGTGGGCACACAAACTTATGTACAAGAAATAATAAATCTATCCCGCTAATCACCTATCTATCATCAATTTACATGAAGAACTAGAAGGGCACTCGTAGAACGCATACCTCTGCCACGAATGCCTGATCCACGAGAACATATCGGACCCAATACATTTTTGAAATATCATGCGATACAGTATGAAATCTTTTTTGGCCTTATCACTGGTGAAGAATCACTTTAAAAATTATATTCTCGTATTGAGATCTGCATTGGATCTTCATCAAAATTGAATCATTCTTTCTTGTCACACACCCAACATGTCCACCAAGTTTCATCCAAATCCGTCCCCCACTTTTGAGAGATCGTGCTATATATCGTTTTTGGCCCTATCTCTCAATGGTGAAGAATCACTTTAAAAAATTCTCGTGTCGGATCTGGATCTTCACTAAAATCTAATCATTTTGTCTTGTCACACACCCAACCTGTCCACAAAATTTCATCCGGATCCGTCCACAAACAGCCAGAAAGGGTGAAAACATAACCTCCTTCACCTTCAGTGGCGGAGGTAACAATGGGGAAGTGAGGTCTTGGATGGCACAAAGCAACTGGTATATGCAGGTCGTTGGCACACAAGCAAAGTGTTGCATGGACAGGCAGTGTCGCAGGAATGATCTGGTTGAAGACGAAGAAGATGATGTGGTAGAAGACTAGGAGAGAAAAGATGGTGGCCAATTAGGGAAGGTGAGAGGTGATTGATTAATGGTTTAAAAGTTCAGCTCCAGCCTACAACTCTCTGTGCGTGTCCAGCTCCAGTCCCTAGCCCGCCTTCCATCTTCGAAACCGCCTTTTCCTGCCGCAGGCCCTCATTAAGTTTCCAGTCGTTGTGGAGGTCATACTCCGGGCCGTCCCACCCACGGGGCGGCCCCAATAAAAAATATTCTTCCGGGCTCCATAGCTATTTACTGCCATTTGGCTCGCACGCTTGACTGAACAGATCATGACGTCCTACCAAGCTGCTTCTATGTGTTGAAACTTCCAATTCCACGCCTGACCTCGCCTGACCCCACCTTTCAGAAGATAAGACATTTTACAACCTTACTCTCTATCCTGTCTATAATTACATGCGCTGCCTCCTCAGCGTCACGTGTAACAAACGACTTTCTCTGACAGGTCCCTGTTACATGGCAATCAGACCTACAGTACTCGAAACACGGACCATACTACACTTATAACAGTCTATCTATGGATCCCCCTCCCCCTTCCACACGACAATATGTTTGCTATCTTTGCACTTTTCTCTTCCATTCTTCGATGCACAACTTGGCTGTAATGGTGTCTGTGTTGAAGTCAGCAAAAGTGCATGGTGAGACAGGAGTCCACAGATAAGGTGTTTCAGATTTTTCTGTGGCTCCATGGCTCACAGTCACATATTGCACTCTCAGCACCGTTATTGAGTCCCACTTCTGTATCACCACCTTCAATGACCAACACCAGTTCTGAAGTAGTTAAGACTGTCAAGTAGGCCGTCCCACAATGAAGCTGAGTCTATGGGACGATCACTTTCCGTTGCTGACAGGTCAGTGGTCTCTGTCTTTTACCGCCTTCATTCTAGTTTTATCCTCTGCTCTTTCCTTGCTTTGTTGCCCCCCCACCATCTTTCTGCAGGGCACACACGGTCGACCATCAACCCGCTTCTGGTGAAACTGCCATAATCCAGAATCACTGCTCACCTCCACTCATTTGTTCTTCTTGTTTCCTGATTGTGGAACAAACTTCCTCATTCTACTCAATCTCATTGTTCCCTTAGTATTCAAGACAGGTGTTCACCACCATCTCAGATCACCCCCCCCCCATCCAAAACCATGATCTTTTCTACCCCCATTAACTGCCCACCTCCTTCCAAATTTGCAGTTTTTCCTTCCTGAGAGTTTGCTTCCGTATCCTTCTTGTCCATCCTCTCCTCTGCATCCTTCCCCACCCGTCATTCCTCGATCCCACCCAATCCCTTCGTTGTCCAAGTCTCCAAGTCTATTTTGTTCTTCAACACTGCGAGCAAAATGGCCGCCATAGTCGGATTCAAAACGATTGGTGGTATTTCTCAGTTCCACTCATTCTACTCATCGAGAATGATATTTAAACGTGCATTTCATAGTCGTTATGTTCCTTCTAATTTTCATCCGAGATTCTTTAAAATCTACAAACATGCAAAAACCCTCCACAAAATGCACAGTGGAGGGTCTATAGATAAGCTTGGTGGGGGACTCCCCTTCTGACTTCTCATTGAGATATCTCTGCCGCTGCTAACAATTAATCGTTTGGGGAAGTTGTTGCCAATAAGATGATCGAGTAAACTAAAAACAACAACCCGGCAGCAATGTGTACGAGTAGCAGTTCTCAAGCGGTTAAGCGCGCAGTTTCCCTTGTGCGCCGCCATGTTGTTAAAGCGGTGACGAGCGCTCCGTTCCGTCCTAGGCAAGCCGCTTGCTAACGGAACACACCCCAGGTTTAGCCGTCCCAAATTGCCGAAATTGCATCTCAACTTTTTTCAGACAACTATGACGAAATGCTTCTTTTTTAGGAATATGCGTGATATAACAAATCATTTGGGGTCTCGTATCATCAATATTAAAATTGGAATTTTAAAAAAAATCCGCCCGCTCTCTTCATCAACCTTTCAATTGTTTGTGCTGCCGGAGGGCGCCATATAGCTGAAGGTCTGCTCAATGTTGACGTCAAGTGCTGCCTGCAAGGTATCAGACCTTTTAATAAAAGTCATTGGCAATGGCGCGTCAGGGTGCAGAGCTTCAGCGGTTTAACAACGAGCTGGCGTTGGGTGAGCGCCGTCTCTTTATTATAAACAAGTCTGAAGACGACGATGGTTCACGAGCGGTATTTGACGATGTAGATTGTTTCAAAGTCAAGGATGAGACAATGTGATATTTTTGACCAAGTTATAAAAATGATCAACATGATGTGGTACGAGTGACAGGTTATTAGCTGCAAAATGTCGCAAACGGTTTCGTTCAACAACTTTAAAATTTGACCTTTGCATAACCTTTAAAGGTCACAAAACAATGTTGTGGACATTAAAATAAGGAAACAGGATACGTGCTATAGCTTATTGGAGTTAGTTCGTCGAAGAAGGTCGAAAACCCGGTTCGATTCCCACAACTTTGAAATTTGACCTTTGTCAACTTTAAAGGTCAAAGGTCAAGGATTATGACCTTTGGTGCAAAACTTCCTCTGGAACATCCCAGGAACAATATAACGTCATATAGGCTATATGGCATTTCGCACTCCTCGGATTATCCATACTTTGATGAAATCAGCGTAAAAACAAACTTGAAAGGGGGCGCCACGGGCAAGGTGTTCGAGATAGAGCAAAATGGTTTCAAGACTTTAGGTGGGGAATGACCTCAAGATTATGCATAAAAATATTGTCATCCTAGCCTCTCAAAGTTTGGGTGGTCGTATGATTTTTATGTCAAAATTTGCAATTTTCTAAGTTTTTGACCTTGTGACCTTGACCTTGGATGAAAATGAAAAATCGGACGACGACCAGTTTTAGATAATTCATTTTGCTCTTCAAATACCGAAGAACCATTCCATTCAGTCAAATCCCTCGGAGAAGATAAATTTTTAATCCGACTACCCCCTAAAAATGGCTATTTTTTGGGCGTGGCTCCGCCCACAATGGGCGTAGCCACGCTCTCATCCAGGAAAACACAACTAGACATTGATATCGAACACATAACCAAGTTTCATCAAGATCGGATCAAAGTCCACGGAGTTATGCTCTGGACACAAGACAAGCCGGTAGGCGGACATGGATAGTCGACTACCCAATAGAACCTGACGCGATGGGCCCGTTCGATGGGGATGACCTGGGGATTAAGCACAAGAAAATTCATGATTCTAGCCTCAAGGGTTAATGCTGCAGATTGTTTTTTTTCGTTAAAATACCCCACATTTAGAGGTTTTTCGGCCGTTGCTAGGCAACGGAGGGGTCCATAGCAACCGTTCTTTCTCACACATAACTAGGACATACCATGAACCTACCATACCAGTTTCATGTATATCTGACTCATAGTCTCTGAGATATAACGAACTTCGTTTTTTTATTGTTTTCGACCAGGGTTCATTCAAAGTCTATCTTCTCCGACAGTTTTCATAGATCCAGCTGGAATTTTTTAAC
>CM068965.1:20452218-20489533 GCA_035128595.1 Eptatretus atami
AATATGGCTGAATGTACTGCCCACAGTCGCTCGTGGCCCGATTTTTGATTTTCGAAAAAATCAATTTTTTTATGATTTTTCAAAAATTTAAAAGTCCCTTTGCTAGGCAACGGTAGTGTCCATAGCAACGGTTCTCATTTGTACACAACTAGGTCATGGTATGAACCTACCAACCAAGTTTCATCGAAATCGGCCAATTGTATTGACGGAGCACTGGACCGAACGAGGGACAGACAGACAGACAGACAAACATATCGACGGAAAAAGTGATAAGGGTAGAACAAATTTGAAATTTTTCTTTTTTGAAAATTTTTTTTTTCGACTAGATCGACTATCCAACATATCGATGGAAAAAGTGATAATAAGGGTAGAACAAATTTCAAAAGAAATTTTTTTCGACTGGATCGACTACCCAACAAACATATCGACGGAAATACTGATAAGGGAAGAACGACTAGATCGACTACCCAACAGACAGACACAGACATAACGAATATAGTGGTCACTGGCTGGTGCTCGTGAACCAATGATCATCATCATTCCCTCACCTTCTCTCTTTCTCATTCCTTTAATCTCAGGGAAACTCTCTCTCACTCGATTAAATCAGGAGACTGGTTCGGCAGCACCGACGCTCTGCACAGATTACGGTCCCGATGGATGGATGGATTAAGTATCTGGTCTACGTGGTCAGTGATGACATTGATGATGTTGATACAGAAGGATGGATGTTGCATGCCTGACCTTACCATGCCTGTACGTTCTCGGATGGACACCTCTTGGTGATTGAAAATACGGACCCGGACCCGAGCCTTGCTAGTTGTGGAGGTGCTTTCATTTCTGAGTGTGGATCCTCCCATCTACAACCAGCTTTGTGTTTTTTTTGTGGACGAGGCCTCTGTGACGCACAGTTTTGTGATCTCTCAGCCTTCTGTCAGCCGAAAGTTCGCCTAATTGGCATTCCCATCTGAGCACACAACTCTTGACGCTGGAATCCCAGGTTTATATCTCATCTCCCATTTTGATTTGTTTGTTTTCTCCTCATAGTAGTTCCCCACGTCTTTATCCTGCATGAGGTGTGTGCACAAAGCCTTCCCTGAGCTTGAGACTATGAAAATGTAAATAATCCTACACCGTGTGCTCTTTCTACGAGTACTTCCCATCCCTCTGCAGCCATCGAAAGCTGTATAGAGTAATCTAACAACACGTTTGTTTGTCTATAGATTTGAGTACGAGTAATACACGCTCCTGCTGGCAGTGAAGTATGGTGTCAATACCCCCCCTCCCTCAGGCAGGGATCGGTGGTTCCATTTGCACTATTCCACATGTCAAGGAAAATAAATTGCAAGTCGTCCCCCCACAGGGATGAGGTGGGTGATGTTTGTGCAAAGCAGCAACACCTGTTGGGCCATTCCTTCCAGGAGCAAAAAAGGTGTCATTACCTGCTCCCTCCAGCAGGGGTCAGTAAAACATTTGCACTATTCGTGTACAATCAAAAATTGCACATTTTCTTGTTGGGAGGGGTGCGGGAGGAGGAGGAGATTGGGACCATATTTTGTGCAGAGCATTGGTGCTGCTTAAGCAGTCTCCTTGGCTATTGGACACAATCCTGGACGGGTCGCCACTCCGACACAGGATACCAGCATGCTGGCACTCATTTTGCCGACCTCAGAAGGATGACAGGCAGAGTCAACCCCATCTGGTATTAATTCAACAACCGAGTGGGATTTGAACTCAGGATCTTCCAATCTCCAAGCCCACCACCCTAACCATTAAGCCAACACCAGGCATAGTGGGGGGAGGGGGGTTTATTTTGTACCCATGATGTGACACTCGGTACCCCGAGCATGTACGCAACATTCGGTGAAGATTGGCCCACCTATGCATTTTCAATTCTATTATTATCAGACGTCCATACAGAGAATTGCCTGATCTATACTAAAATAAAAAAATAAGTGAATTTGTATATATTGTTACAGGTACGTTGCCTGGTCATGAGTGGCCTCTCTCGGACATGTTTCCCAACCTTTGACCCTGAATCCGACAAACGGTGGATAACCCCACGACCTGACAGGTTGCTAAGCAACCAAGGATGCCATCTAAGGTGACTAAACCTGACAGGGTACCCATGCCAAACTCTCGCGTTACCTTCCCTGTGACTTAGTTACCTCAGGTAGGGACCATGTTCTCTGCTCCCCACCTTTTATGTATTTATTACATGCGGCTGATCAAAACCGTAGGTGGGATGCTGCCTCGACTAGCACAGCGAATCAGTGGGGTCAACCTCCCGTCTACTTATGACATCCTGTGTCTAACCAATGCAGGAAAATAGACACCGAGCAGTTTTGGAAAACGCAAGTCCTGTATTGATTTTAGCAAAAGGCACGAATTTACACCAAGATGTGAGCCTTGGTGTTTGTGTGTGTCGTGTCGTGTCGTGTCGTGCCGGAAGTCATTTCTACCGGTTTGGGGAGCCCCGCGTGTGGCACCTTTTGCGTCACCAGGATGTGGGGAACGCTCATTCCACTTGGCGCCCTGTTTAGCACCCTTGCTTCCTTTAGTAGCCTCCTCTAGCTTGGTGCCTTCTCGTTCGGCTTGGCGCTCTGGAAGCTCGGTCAATTCGGCCAGGACTCTTCCCCTCAGGATCTGGGCAGCTCTCATCTCCGACTGACTGACCGCCAGATCTGCACATCAACTCCACTCCAAACATTCCGTCCCGGTTTTTTATTGTCACCTGCACAGTGTCTCCAATCATGTCCACCTTTGGCAACAGACCTAATTGCCCGAGGCACGCTGCAATCCAGCAGCTGGGATTTGTTCCATTTTGTCTGGGTTGCTGTAATGGTGAAGTGTTAGGATAATTACATTGCTGGAGTGGTGAGTATTTGGTCGAAACACTGGTGAGGTGATGTGGTTTGAGAATGTGTTTCTGAGAACGGGGGTTCGAGTCCAGGTGTTGGAAAAATGTGGGTTTGAGAATGAGGTTGGAATACGAAGTTCGAAAAATAAGGTTTGAAAATTTCCCTTTCCCCTGATACGAGGGGATGGGTAACTGAACTAAACAATCACTCTGGAAATATCTAAACTCCAGGGTTCTTTTATGCGTTGGATGTAACTCCCCGGGATCTTTTCCATTTAACCGCAACAATATGTTTACCTCCTTCACGGAAGGTGGACGGAGGTGATGTCTGTGCGTTTATTTGTCTGTGAGCAGGATATCTCAAAAGGTTATGGGCGGATTCGGACAAAACTTGGTGGACGGTTTGGGTGTGTGATGAGGAATCATTGAATCGATTTTGGTGAAGATCTGGATCCGGTCCGAGAATTTTTCAAACTAATTATTCACCATTGGGATAGGGGCGATAAACGATGTACTGTATCACGTGATATTTCAAAGACGGATGATGACAAAACTTGGTAGATGAGTTGGTTCGATGACCATAACAAGCTGATAAGATTTTGGTTAAGGCCAGATGCAGATCTGGCCTATTGGTGAGATACAAAACCGAAACCGTTCAGCCTGGCGGAGGTATGCGTGATACCGAGTGCTATTCTCGTTATTTGTTTGTTTATATATGCTTCAAAAACTTATCAACCATATTTTGTATGTTGCCTAAGGGTACCCTGAATATGGCTTCTGTCTGAGTAGCATATCTGGGGGAGGGAGGTCAAGGTGGGGAGAAGACCCCAAATTCTCTTTATATAAATGTGTATCGTATGGTGGTATCTGCTGTTATAAATCTTCTTGTACAAAGAAAGTTGAAACAACTTAACGATATACATGATGGTGATGTTGAAATCTGAGAATGAGACATTTTCAAAAATGTTTCATTTCATTCATTTTAAGTGGAGGTTCAGAACAAAGCAAACACTGAGCTTTGCAGCGAAGCAGAAGTGATTTTAGCTCATGCCATACATGTATATATAGCAAAGATGGTTGATGAAGGTGTCAGCCGACTTCCAAGCAGATGGAAGATGACCTCAGGCAAATTATGAGCGAATAGAGCAGAATGGTTTGTGAAGGACAACTTCTTGTCTTGATTGAAGCGACAGGTCAAAATACCTAGTTTTGTCAACGGAGGAATGACAACGGTGTGCAAACTGCCCTCAAAGACAAAAGTAAAGCTGACATTTCATGCGTTATCCCTTCATCTGAGCATGAGATGGACATGGGCCTTGACAAATTTGAGTGTAACTTCTTTTCCTTTTATATAAATGTGGAACACCTCTCTTTGTCTTTTTCTGTTCCATCACTTTTAGGGTTGGAGGAGCTGAAGACTCGACGCAGTCGCATTGCCCAGCTGCTTTCTCGTGACCAAACTGAGAGGACGCAACTAGCCTCTGAGTTGTCCAGCCTTACAAACCGCATCTCTCGTCTCGATGCTCAGATAGCACACAAGCTTTCTGCTCAACGTGACCTCGATTCTGCCATCTCACAAGCCCAGGCTGCTTACCTCAAGGTGTGGATCTTTGTATTTTATATTGTTGCGAATTCGCGCCCGCCGGCGTGCCAACGGCCACGTGACTCGAATCGCGGCAACGTTCGCTCACCGGACGGACAATTCTGTCGTGACCCTCTCGGACTAACGCCGGGCCAGTCACGGGTGGGCCTTTCGGCCTCACACGATCGTGCCAATCGGCCCCCACGTGGGATAGGGTTTGTTCGCCAAACTCGACTACCTAAGTACCCACGCGGATGGTAAACCGGGCGATCGACCTCGCCGCAGGTCGACTTCGGACACGAACCGCTTAAGCGGTCCGTTCCGTGCTATCGGGATAACCGAGCGGTGTATCGTCGGCCTCGACGGTTCCAATTAATTATCGGCGTATCACGCCACTACGAACCCTTTACGTGAAGCAAGATGGAGTTTCAACGAAGGAAAGGACGCAGCGAAACGGGGAACAATTCAACACAAAGCACATTTATTTCACACACACGGATAGCACACATATACAGCCATACAGTATGCACATATATCAATTTAAACAAAACAACAATGCAGAGCTACGACCGACTAACGCGTACACACGGAAACCTTGTACAGTTCTACTTTACAGACGGCGCCAACACACAGTCACTCAAAAGCAAGAAGCCACCCTCATAGGCAAGGGGCAGACGGGCCTGTAGGCCAATATTTGTGGGGACCTGCAGGAGCGGCCAGGTCCGTGAGACCGGGGGGGTCCTACCTGCGTCCTTTTGACGAGCCGCAAATGTCGCTGCGCGGCGGTGCCCAACTTCGTGCTCCTTCGCGGGTTTCGTTGGCACGCTTGGAGTGGGGTGGGAACGGGGCCCCTTTGTGCACTCTCTCAGCGCGGGGGAAAGAGGGGGGGGGATTGTTGATGCCTGGGGAGGAGAATGGCTTGCTGCTTGGGTCCCGCGACGAGCGATCCGCCGCGACCTCGTCGCCGACCGCCGTCTTCCCTGCCTCGGACCCGAGCTCCTTGGCCTCCTCCCACAATTCTCCTCACACACGCGCCGCTGCACACTCCGCCCGATGACTCTGCCAAAACTCTCTGCTTCTGCCTCTCCTCTCTTCCTGCACCGCTCTCTGCTTCTGCCTCTCCTCTCTTCTCTGCACCGACTCGACTGCCAAGACTCTCTGCTTCTGCCTCTCTCTCTCTCTTGCACCGACTCGACTGCCATTCACTGCCGTGCGCTCGGCGTTTTATCGCCGGCAGGAGAACAATATGCAGATTTCCGGATCAGGATGAGCTCAGGGGCGGAGCCACGCTCGCCATTGGCCGGATGTAAGGTGGGCGTGTAGCATTCCTGATCCGAATTTTCATATATGGATTCCAACAGACGCGCCTGGAGGCGGGGCCAAGCCGTCCTCGCTTGCTGATTGGACGGATCAGAAGTGGGCGTGTAGCTTCCTGATCCGAATTCTCTCTGGAAAGGCCGCTATTTGCACTCGCGGCTCGGTGCGTATCGTGGAACGAGCCCAAGACAGCCCAACGCTCAGTGTTCACAGGTGTGCGGAATGGCCGTAGCAGGAGAGAGGTGAGGGTGGTGGAGGGTTTTTTGGTGGTGGTTTGATGGTTATGGCGGTTGATTCAAAATAAAGATAGGACAGAAAACGACTGACTCAAAGTGTCGCAGCCCGAATGAATCACATTAATTCCTCTAAACAACGGGTTTGGGCTAACTATACATGTACTTAAAAGATACCTCACTACGGGACCTGAATGGTGGTTGCGAATTTCCACAGCCGTAACAATATTAAAGAGTCCACAAGATCAGAAATGGATTTTTTTCTTTTCATTACCTCTGCCACCGAAGGTGAAGGAGGTTATATTTTCACCCCCTTTCTGTCTGTCTCTCTGTGTCTGTGGACGGATCCGGATGAAATTTTGTGGAGAGGTTCATTGTGTGAGAAGGACAAACTGATTAGATTTTGGTGACTATCCGGATCCGCATCCAACTACTTCAATTTTATAGTGATTCTTCACCATTGAGAGAATATGTTATCGGGGATCAGGCATTACGGGGTGGAGGTTTGCGGTCTACCGAGTGCCCTTCTAGTTTTTTGATGTGATTATATTGATGTGTAATTTTTCATTCTACCAATTTTTGAGGTGTTAAAGTTAAAAGCTAACCTGGCTGCTACCACCCCAAAAAAATTACACAAAACCTCCATGGTCAATGCGTCATCTATGTGACGTCGTCACCAATATATGATTGTCTGGTCGCACAACTCACTTCAGACTCATCAGAATGTGAATTTGACGAACAATTTTCTGATCAAGGTGCAGTCAGACCGTACATGCATGAACCTGAGGTGGGAATTGGGGATGAGTTGGGAATTTACCAATCAGCCTTCTCCCAATCATCAGCAAGGTTATGGAATCCATCATCGCTTCAGACATTAAATCCTCCTCTTCTCCAATGGCTTGATTTCCGATCATCAATTTGGTTTCAGACCAGGTCACTCTACCCTGGATATGCTGCTGCTGCTCTCCCAACAATGGATGGAGGTCCTCAATGCCAGACATGAAATCAGAGCCATATCCCTCGACATATCGCATGCTTTTGGCACGGTCTGGACCCTGCCCTGCTCACTAAACTCTCTTCCGATGGTACCAAGGCCATCTCCACTCATGGTCGCAGACTTCCTCTCCTATCCTGTCGCAGCCAACGTGTGGCCCTAAATGGAGTTCTTTCATCCCCTCTTCCTGTCCAGACTGGAGTTCCTCAAGGCAGCTTTCTGGGCCCTGTTCTTTTTCTGGTTTACATCAATGATCTCTCCGACTCTGGAAAATCCTCTTTATCTCTTTGCTGATGACTCCACCCTCTGCCGTCCATCTGTCATCCCTCAGACCGCAAGCAGCAGCTTCTTCGCTCACTGCAGATCTGGGTAAAATCACAAACTGGTCCAACACATGGAACATGTCTTTCAATCCGGACAAATCTCACACTCTCACTATGTCTCTCCGAAAGGACCATTTGGAACCACCCCCCCCCCCCCCCAACCATCGACTTTCTCAACAATCCTCTGGAAGAAGTCCTTTCCCTTCAAGCTTCTGGGTCTCACTATCTGCCATGATCTTTCCTGGAAAGCCACATTTCCAACCTGCCTCCAAAGCCAGTCGCCGACTGGGAATCCTCTGTTGTGCCAAGTCCTTCCTCGGCCCACCTGAGCTACTGACCACGTACTAAGCTTCGTCCGCAGCCTGATGGAGCACTGCTCTCCCCTCTGCGCTGGTGCTCCTGCCTCCCACCTTTCTCAGCTTCACGCTGTGGAAACCAAGGCATTTAGGATCATTGGTATCTCCCGCGATGAAGCTGAGTCTTTGGGCTTCTCACGCTCTCACTGCAGGCAAGTCGGTGGTCTTTCTGTCTTCTACCGTCTCCTCTCCGGTCTCGCCCCCCCCACCCCCGCTTTTTCTGCGATATGTCTCACTATATTTCCGCAGGGCGCTCAAAGTCCGCCAACAACTCCCTTCTGGTAAAACTACCAACATCATGAATCACTGCTCACCTTCACTCTTTTATTCCTCTTTTTCCCGCCTTTGGAATGAACTCCCACACTCTCTTCAATCCCATTCTTCCCTCCAGGCCTTCAAAACAGCTGTTCACCGCCACCTCTATCATCCCCCATCCAAATCCTCGATCTTTTCTACCCCCGTTAATTCACCCCAAACCCACCTCCTTCAAATTCCCTTCTTTCCTTCCTGAAAGTCCCTGTAATGTTCATCTTGTATACCCCGTGTTCCCTACCCCATTCCTCTCCATTCCACAGATCTCCTTATGTCTCTGTTCCCCACTGTTTTGTCCTTCCCTCTCCCGCCCCTCTTGTCTCATGCCCCCCCTTGCTGTGCGTTGTGTGTTAGCTCTCATGCGAGCCTCGACAAGGTATACAAAATAAAAATGGAGTAATCGGGGGATGCGTTCCTAATGTTGCCACTTCAGTTATTATATTTCGCTTTTTACCAATGATGTTATCCTTTTTTGATTAATGACAATTACATTCAAGTACACAAATGTTTAAATAAAATTACTTACACAATTACCAGACATATTTAAGTTAAAAATAAACCTCTTCCGGAAGCGGTCGAAAGTGGTGGTACGTCGTCTTCCTCCTTCAATAAACGTCAGCATATTTATCGATTGGAGGCAAATTTAATAACCCGGCAACATCAAGAGCACATTCACCTGCATCCATTTGACGAATGACATCTAATATCACTTGTAAGGGAACACTTTTACAATGCTTCATAGCCAATCTACAGCACCGCACATCTTTTTTATACACAAACCAAAGTACAGTAGTTCTTTTGGCAATTTTGCGATCTCCATATTTGTTATTTTAGTGGTGTATTCTGACATCTTTATCAGGCTTGTAGGTTCTGAAAACGCTCAAGAATAAAAGTTTGGGCTTTTGAAACGACATGAGTGTGAGTTGAGATGATGATGATGATGATGATGACGACAGATATCGAGAAGTGGTCTTAATAACGTGACAACATATTTGTGAAACGACATAAAAAGGGGCGACGTAAACCAGGGTATTACCATTACATGCATTTGTTCCATGATACGTCGACTATCTATATCTAAATAGCTGAACTGTGTTTGGATGGCCTACGTATTCGTAAATCGGTGCGCAGATCATCGAAGGACTGCCTTGTACCCATCGGCTGGACAGCTGCCCCGACTCCACCCCACCGATGGAAAAAAATAAATCATACCTCTGACATTTTACTTCTCTGTTAGGCCCAATGTATATTCAGAAGTGTTGTATTCACAATCACCGTGTCTTCTCATTGGGTTTTCTGTTCAGTGTGAAAAAGATTAAAAGCCTCATAGGTTACAGGCGTTTTGAGGCACACCGTTTGTGTAGGCCCCAGGCTTCAAGCATTCCGGCCTATAGGATCATTCGTTCATGGCCCGTTTGATTGGAATCTATCAAAGCTGTATAAACACGATGTTTTATTTATGCACATAAGTAATAGCCATGTTTTGGCTTCATCACATAACCCGAGTTGTTTTTTCTGAGCCATTGATCCATCAAGCCAGCGTTCTGTACTTGTTGATCACCCACGTTGTTTTTTAAATTTATTTATTTATTATTATTTATTTTGGGAACAATCGAGGCTGTGCTAATTAAGACACCGTATGCCTGTGCATTTCACATAATATGCCTGAAGCACAGCAAATGAATCCCGCCGAACGTTTTGACCCGGTCATGTTTAGAATCCCGTTCCAACCAGTTTCCCATTCCCGTTTTGATCGTGGTAACAGTAAGTATCTGGCTCGGCTCACTTTCCACCGAGCAACATCATTTATAAAGCACTAGCATATACCCGTGCTCCACACGGAGTTGAATGGGTGGCAAAAGGTGGATGAGGCATAATAGTTGATGTTATGGGAAGCTGGGGAGGGTGTCATTAGGGATGTGATGCACTATGGTTACCTGTCCTTAGTTTTCTAAAGGACCTCCCTGTAGATGACATTTTGGGTGAGTGTCTTGTTGCTGAATAGTCCTTGTGAGGAATTATTGTCCACTTTGATAGATATATAGGAGTAACCTCTTGCACGTGAAAATGCAACATATAGTTGGCCATGGGAGAACACGGGGGCTGTGAGGTATATTCCGAGTTGTCAAATGTTTGGCCCTGGGATTTGTTTATGGTCATCGAGTATGCGAGTCTGACTGGAAATTGCATCCTCTGCAGTGTGACTGGAAGGTTGGCGTCTGATGGGGCAAGTTTAACATGATATAGGCCTAGCCCTAGACTGAACAGGAGCAGTGGAGGGTGACCGAGAATCAGAATGCAAATTTCAATGAACGGCACTTTTTGGCGCACATCCGACGATCAAACACCGCTTGGACGCTTTAATTTGAAGATCACACACGCAAGACACAACACAGGTAACGATGGCGGTTGAGAAACGTCAAATTACGCGCAGACGTGAACAGAAATAATTTTTTTTTTAAAATAAATCTTTACTTTAAATACAATGTTTCTTGTTACATTTTTTGTGTCAAATTCACCTTCTGAGGTAGTCAGCATGTGCAGAAGAGGGTTTTACATTGCAGACGCTGTTTTCTAGGAGTGGCATTACGCCTCTCGGCGGTGACGGTCTGTCGACGACAGACGTAATGACGTCAGCGAATGACCGATGATGTCATGACGGAATTACGCCTCTCAGCGGTGACGTCACACGTCGCCATGCAAACGAACGTAAAAATTAGAAAATCGCCCAAAATTCCCAAACGTGTCCGTCTGGCGCGATCTCACATAGCCCATGCTGTTCATTAGACCACAGAGCATCCGCATGCCGAAAGTGGCGACAATCCGTCCGGCAGTTTTGGAGGAGAAACGTCAAATTACACGCAGACATTAACAGAAATAATATATAGATGGCTTGTGAACATAGAAATGTTTATTTGCCATTTGAAGTTCTGTTATCACTGAAAATATTGATATACTCTCCAGGATTCACACACACCTGAACCACTGAGGTACGATTCCATTTATCCCTCAGAGATTTTTATTTATTATTTACTTATTTTTGTGACCTAATTTTGGTTTTAGGTGTGTGTGTGTGTGTGTGTGTGTGTGTCTAGTTGACAAATTGCTCCCCTCACCACTAATCCTCCCCAGGGAAAAATCTAATTTCTTGAACTGTATTATACATTTCAAATAATTCATAACTTTGTGTGTATGGTAATCCTCTGGTGTGTTGAGTTGTGTGCACCCATCATTTTGATGGGCTTTTCCCTTCGTTCTTTGTTATCAATCGATGAATGCTGAGGTCTGAAACGGTGTTTTGAGACTTCTCGTTGCAGTAATATTAAGCATCTCCACATGGCTTTACATACTGCCATTTAATATAGGGTGGGTGTAATCTTAAAATACCAACTCCTACACTTCCCCCTTTGGAGTTGTGGTTTTTGATCATATTGAAGGGCTCTATACCGGCCACCCGAACGTCTGTCTCTCTTCCAGATCCTGGAGAGTTCTCAAGCTTTACTGTCGGTGGTTCAGGAGACTGGGAGGGCAGCAATGGCCGTGGAAAATGAACAAGACCTTCATCCTCATCATTTTGTGTCTGACACGTAGATTTAGTTCATTCATCTCTCAGTTTGTGACTTAAAACCTGTCTGAGTTGAATCTCGCCCATGTTGTCTCTGTTTCCTGTTCTTTTTTGTGTATTAAATAAAAATTCTTCTTTTTTATAATTCCATGGAGTAATGAAGTGCATCTTTAGTTCACTGATCAGCTGCATCCCAACACCAATACAAAACTTTCTAAAATTTATGACCAGCAAATTTGTCTTCCGTTCTGAGGGGTGTCTGTGCTGCTTTGGTCACGGAAAAGTGGAGACGATATTTGAATTGAATGGACCATCTATTTTCCACACATAACAACAGCACAAATATTTTGAAATCTGCTGGGAAGGAGTGGAAAGCCACGTTGTGTTGTTTGTTGTTGTTGTTGTTGTTGGGATCTGCCTTCCTGGGGGTTACACACATCACTGGGTTTGACTTTCTGTCGCGGGCAAATTAATGTGGAGTGCCACCATGACTGAAGGATGATTAGACGGATGGATTAACGCCATTAAGAGGTGGAGACATCCCCGAGATGGACAGAGGGTTCCGAGAGTTGTGTTGAGTTTGTTGTGGGGGGGGGGGGGAGGGGTGAGAAAGAGCAGTAGCAGCTTCAGAAATATTAGTGGTGAGTATCCCTTCATTGGCAGTTGATCAGTCGAGTTGTGACCCACAAGCGATCTCATTCCTTCTACAAAGAGCGAACAAAGAAGGAATCGTGGGATGACCAACTACCTCCATCACTCCACTGGAGATGTGCCTTTCATTATCCCATCTCTTTTGTTCTCCTTCCACTGCTTTTGATTTCGTCCACCATTCCTGACAAAATCCCTCTTCCCATAATTTGATCTGTAGCAATAGCTAAAGGTATTTTCTGAACTTATTTATAATCAACAAGATTCTTTTGAACTCACCTGGACTTTAGTCAGGTGAGCTTATGTGAATGAGCAGTGTCCGTAGGTCAGTGAGTTAGTCCATAACCACTTCAGTCATTATCGCTTGAACCAAACACACGATTTTGATGAAACTTGGCCACAAGCTTCATATTCTGATACCTAGCGAGGTTTATTGACCGCATCAAATCTGCACTCATTAAGGGTATCTACAGTGGGGGGGGGGGGGGGTATGACCATCCCCACTCCCTAAAATAGGTATTTGCTCTCTTCTCCAAAAATACACACAATTTTGATGAAACTTGACCACAACCTTCATCACCCATGATGTATCTAAGTTTGTTCACGGCATTAAGAAATTGAGGATCTAAGGAGGTCTGCAGGGGGTTTGAGTGTACTGTTGTTCCTGATCCGGATGAGCTTCAGGACAGGTGGTCCTATTTTTAGTTCACCTGGAACATAGTTATATGATGGTGAGTCGTCCGTCCGTCCATTCACAAATACTTTCAACTTTTCTGAAACTACACATACGATTCTGATGAAACGTTGCCACAGCGTTCATCACCGTGGATGTACCAAAATTTGTTCATGGCATTAAAAAAAAACCATTCCACAGGTATTTAATTTTCTTCTCCATTATATATTTTGTGGGTCATCCATTCCTCCCAGTGGTTCCCTGGTTATGTTATTTATATTTGTCCTCCATTGAGGCTTCTGTTCAAGATCTGTGCCTTGCATCCTTGCATTCTGTGTTTTGTAATCCTTTTCATTATTATTACATTGTTAATTTTTTGCATGGGGTTGCCATCTTGTCATGTAGGTCGGGGAAACCCATCAGATTAGCAGCCAATCGTTCGATTTGAGGTGTGAATGGGATGTTTCACATGTAATTCTAATTTGGCCAATTGCCATTCGGTGATTCTGAGGGTGTAAACCCTCAGCGTACATATAATCTCACAACGGTCGCATACACGTTATAATAACGGTGAAATGATGAGAGACTGTTGCCATCCATCCATTGGGACCATACTCTGTGCAGAAAGTTGGTGCTGCCGAAGCAGACTCCTTGGCTATTGGACACAATCCTGGACGGGTCGCCACTCCGACACAGTATACCAGTATGCTGGTACTCATTTTGCCGACCTCGGAAGGATGACAGGCTGAGTTAGCCCCACCTGGTATTAATTCAACAGATGAGCAGGATTTGAACTTGGGGCCCAAGGATCTCAAACCCACCACCCTAACCATTAAGAGAATGATGCCCCAACACATTAAATTTGCAGTATCTATTTTACCATGTCATTTCATTTCTTACTTTTTGAAAATAAGTTTAAAATTTTGGAATTGGCATGGGAAATGTCTTCCGATACTGTTACGTGTCAATCCTTCCCCCTAAAAATAAGTTTTGTCTCTTTTTCTTGATTGTTTTGAGAATTCTTGCTTTATCTTTCCAGAACGTGAAGATGTTAGAAATTGCTTCTGTCTGCTTTTGTGTATCGTGTGAGGTCAATATGGAGACGACACGGGTCGAGTGGCCTCTTGCTTGTGTATTATGCAGTGCATGATTTGTATTTTTTGGTCTTTGACCCCACAAGACCCCAAAAGGTAATTTTGCTTTACCATTGTTTGCTTTAAGTTCAAAACATGTCGTCTGATTTAGTCCTTTCATCATTTTGGGTGGCCTGGTGTTGGCTTTGCGGTTAAGGTGCTTGGCTTAAAATCCTAGGGTCTTGAGTTCAAGCCCCTATTGGGCTGTTGAATGGACAGCAGGTAGGGTTGACTCGACCTGTCATCCTTCCGAGGTCGGCAAAATGTGTACCAGCATACTGGTAACAGGGGCACTGCATCAGCAGCACAGCTGTGCCCCCAGAAAATTATGTAGCCACAGGCTGCATAGGAAAATAAAATCGTTTTGGGGTCTGTTCACAGAACATCATACTTCATCATAAAGTTTATAACCAGCTCTGGATTTGCCAAATCTTCATAGACGGCCTGATTACTTGTGGTAGGCTAACGATAATAATGCTGCACGAAGTGATAAGACTAGAGGTTAGAATCACCTATGTATTCTGCAACTGCATGCTCCTATTTGTATATTCTTGAGATTTCCATATTTGTATATTTCAGTCTCATTTGACTTTAAAATTCCTGCTATTTGATGACATCGGAGGGTGTCCGATGGCAAAGAAATCTGTGACACAAAGGGCTTTAAAAACCGCTCTTCGAGACTGGTGGTCATTGATTTGATCTTGATCAGCTCGGTTTCGTTTCTGGTTTGGAAGAATAATGAGAAACTCAAGTGTTGTGATTTTCATCATTTGTGATTATGGTAATTCATGGGAATGTAAAACTCATCAGAGTTAGGTCATTGATGCACAAAATGAAGTTATTAAAGGGTTTTTTTTTTCCTTCTTTCATTTGCGTGTTTCCTTAGCTGTAGGGTACTACCAGCACCTCTCAAAAGCAACAATTTCCAAAATACGTGTTTGGTGATAGAACGTTGGAGTTTCCCATGAAATGTCCATGTAAACTATATAAACTAGAACTGCACTAGGTAGAACACATACATCCGCCAGGCTGAACAGTTGACGTTTTGTATCCCACTGAAAGGCTGGATTTGCATCTGAACCTTAACCCAAATCGAATCGACTTGTTCTTGTCACCTCCCCAACTCATCCACCAAGTTTTGTCAAAATCCATCCACAACTTTTTGAGATATCGTGCTATACATCGTTTTTTGGCCCAATTACTCAATGGTGAAGTCATTTTTAAAATTCTAGTGTCCACATCTTCACCAAAATCCAATAAATTTGGCCTCTTCACGCACCCAACCTGTCCAAGTTTCGTACGAATCCGTCCATAACTTTTTGAGATATCCTGCTCATAGACAAACTAATACGGGTGAATACATAAACGCCATCCACCTCGGCGTGGAGGTAATAAATGAACCGTCTCTGCCTTTGATCTGTTTCAGATCTCTTCCACTGCATCATCACCAAACTTCGTAGGCATAATTAACAATGCATTACAATTCTGCTTACAGTATATACATTTACTTTAAACTCCTATTTCATTACTTATTCCATGCCTATTTCAAAGTAAACTTTTCTTAAAGCGTTACACCCTGCCAGATGATGTCGCGTCATTCCGGTGAACAGAGTTTCAATCCCAACCATCGCTGGATTGTTGTTTTCTCCATTTATTCATCACATGATTGTTGTTGTTCGGTGGCATTCCCTCTCAGATCCCATCTCACATCTTTGATGGGTATATCTTGAAGCGCATGCTAATATGATTCGGTTAGCTGAGAAGGTTCCTGGAAATTAAATTATTTCATTTGGAGTAACTGATAAAATATTTTTGTTAATGAAGTTGATCTCAGATTAAGATAGAAGATTATTATACAAATGGTTATAACTCTTGCACGATAGAAATCTGTTGAAAACAAAATGCTTTACAGTTAAGTTTTTGTTTATTTATTTATTTGTTTTGATTTTATTAATTTTGAATGCAGCTTGTGATGTCATTTCACTCGGAGCAAAACTCGAGGGTGTGGAATCTTTCGTTTTCTGTTCCTACGGTAGTTTCACTGAAATATCTTCGTTGTCCCACAGATGGAGCTGTTTCTCAATTTTGTTTCCGCAACTGCTTGAAAATATTTGGATCCGATTTAGGATTTCGGTTGGGTTTACAATAGCATTGAACTAAAACAAACTTGTAGTCCGATCATGGAGCACCATTATTAGCCATCGTTGGACTTGGTCCGAAATGGGGGCTTATGGATTTGGTCTCGCTTTTCGTGTGCGTCCTCAGCCATTAATGCAAACAGATAATGAATGATGGCTTACTTCAGCACGTCACTTTGTTTTTTTTCGAGATCACATCCAAGATGGCCGACTGGCGGCCATTTTAGTTGTAAAAAAAAGCCGATGCTGAACACGTTCTCAACCATTTTTCGGGAATGCATTGTCCGATTTGTTCAAACGTGGCACAAGCACAGCACGTGATGACATACACCTGTCCCTCGCTTTATTTTGCGATCTGATCAAAGATGGCCGACAGGTAGACTGGCAGCCGTTTTAGTTGTACATAAATATGGGCTAGCTCTTTAACTCAGGTCAGGTCAGGCATGGGAGCATGCGCCAGAGCAGCGCGTCGCTGCGTCCACTTTCCGCCGGTACTCCAGGGGCCTCTGTCTGGCCATCCCCCAGGCAGATGCCTGGCCCATCCCCATCTCCTTGACATGCCGATCAACCAGGAGGCACGTGGTGGGCCCATTATCCTTCTCCACTCACGAGGCTCCCTCGCTGAGAGAATCTGGTGAGCAGGATCAGCGTCAGGAAAACGAGCCACATGTTCATACAGCCACAGCTGACGCTTACGGACTATGCAGGTAACAAATCTCATTTGAGTCTCTATCAGCAACCGCTCGTTGTACACAAAGTCCGACCAGCGATGGCCGAGGATTCTCCGAAGAAACCTGGAACCAAAGGAATTAAGTCTCCGTCTCAGATCCCTGGTCAGAGTCCAAGTTTCACATCCATAGAGCAAGACTGGAAGCACCAAGGACCTGAATACTCAGACTTTCGTCCTCCCGCACAGGTACCGGCAGCGCCACACCCCATGATCCAGTGAATCCATGACTCCCCAGGCCCGACCCAGACGTATGTTGACCTCTGACTCACAGCCAGCAGAGACATGAATATCACTGCCAAGGTAAGTGGATATCTCCACAACCTCAACAACATCTTTAACTCAATACAGCAAAATTACTAAAAGAATGACATTTTATGTTTTGTTTTTTTTTCACTTGTTATCTTGAATGCAATATTTTGGCAAGGAAGTCGAGTTGATATATAAAGATACGACTGACTTTGAATTTTTTTTTTTCACACAATGTTGAGGCTCGTGGAGTGAGAACATACAACAGATCAGGAGGTAACAATAGAAAGAGAAGGGGGAAACCCCAACAGCAGGAGTGAGGGACAAAATAGAGGGAGAGTAGAGTTGGAGAAATGAGGGGTCGGGCAGGAAACGGGGTGAACAGGATGGATACAGCTGCAAACTCTCAGGAGGGAAAACTGGAAACTTGGAAAGAGATGGGAGACTGGCAACTGGATAAAAGTTCAGGTGTGCCAAGGAAAAACTTTGCATTGTGGAGGATGCCCCGTCATGGACTGGTTTTTGAGCCCAACCGAGAAATGTAGCTTTCCCAAGAAAGATCATGCCTGATGGTGAGGCCCAAAGGTTTGAAAGACTGATCCTCCTCAAGAGTCTGTCTTTTTTTAGAGAGAGTGAGAATGTGACATCTATCAGGATTGAAAGACATATTCCAAGTGTTTGATGAGCTTGTGATTTTGTCAAGGTCTGCAAAGAGGAAAGAGGCTGTTGCCTGCCAATCTGAAGCATGAGAGATATCACTGCAGAGCATGGCTTAATCAGCTAAAGGATTTTCCAGAGAGTTAGAGAGATTGTTAATGAATATTAGGAATAGGACTGGGCCCAAAACACTGTCTTAGGGCACTTCAGCTTTGACAGGGAGAGGATATGAGAGTATCCTGTTCAGAGAGAGCGACACACGTTGGCTCGGAGAGTAGAGGAAATCAGTCAGCCATGTGTGTGGAGTTGGCCTTGGATGAAATAGGCAGAGAGTTTGGAGAATAAGGCAGGATTACAGACTGTATCAAATACTCAAGATATAGCGAGAGAGATGGCCCTGATCTTGTTTCTGATATTGAGGGCCTACATCCATTTGTTGGTTGAGTAAAAGCAGCATGTCCAAGGTCGAGTGACTTGGTTTGAAACCAAATTTATGATCTGGGATGAGATTGTTGGAGAAAACGGGAAGGATTTGATTAACCTGCGATGATGGATTCCATAACCTTGCTGATGATTGAAAGTAAGCTGATAGGTCAGTAGTTAAGGGGATTGGTTTTTGCACCTTGTTTATGTCGTTTTATTTGGTAGCAACAGCGTTTGAAATTATGATTCACAACAACATATGTTTCTTGTTGCATGTAACTTTTTTAAGAATGAAAAACAAACAAGCTGAATATGGTGTGGGGCGAGAAGGTCCCCCAATAACCTCCTCTTTGCTGATTATATGCTCAGTATTCTGAATGGCCATGAGAGAGCTAGGTTCTCTGACTGATGTATAGCGGAGAATTGTAAATGGAAAATGTTCAGGATACTTAACAGGAGGACAGAGTTGGATCTAATACATATCGTTTTGCTGATTATGCAGGGGTCAAAGTTCAAAATTTGTCATGAAATTAAGGTTTTTGGCCTGACAAGTCCATATATTTAAACCGCTCCAGACAAGACAGCAATATTTAACATGCCATGCTCTAGCCTCTATAATTGGGACCTAATTATTTATTATTTGGGTACGCCCTTATCCAAAATAATGGTTCGGAAGGCAGTTTATAATTGTTTCCGGCCTGCTGCTCATACTCGGCTACATATGCACCGTGAGTTGCTTGCTGGCCCACAGCTAGTCCCTTACCAGCCAGTTTGATGAAGTTAAACTGCCATATTACCACTGCCAAGTGAACAAGACAGAGCATCTCTGTGGAATTTGTCTGTCGTCTTGACGACCCGTTTCACACAACAACAAACTGAGTGTTGACCCTCTTATAGATTAAAAACTTATTTTCATAATTGAGCAGTATACATTTTAAATGTAAAATTATAATGATATTTCTTTGGTGCACAATGCTGCATGCATGGAACAATTTTCCAAATCTTTTTTTTTAATGAGGAGGAGGTGGAGATTGGGAGCATACTCTGTGCAGAGCATTGGTGCTGCTTAAGCAGTCTCCTTGGCTACTGGGCACAATCCTGGACGGGTCACCACTCCGACACAGTATACCAACATGCTGGCACTTATTTTGCCGACCTCGGAAGGATGACACGCCGAGTTAACCACACCTGGTGTTAATTCAACACCTGAGTGGGATTTGAACTCAGGACCCTAATCCCTAATCCAAAGGATCCAAAGCCCACCACCCTAACCATTAAGCCAACACCAGGCATAATTTTTAAATGGAGGTGTTGATAAACGCACCCTCAGGAATGTGTGTGGATAATTCGACATAATCCGCATTCTAGGTATAAAATCAACTTGAGGTTGTATTAATCCACTTTGTTGAAATATTCCGACAGCGAGGTGTGCCAATCAAGCCCTTGTGGATTGCGGTGAACCTCAGCCCACCATCTCAACTAACCAGCTCGAAATGTGATGATGGACACCAAGCACGTTCATTGTGACATTATTTGAGCTGCGCTGCAAGGCCTGATGGAAAAGCTACAGCTGTTGTCTTGAAATCTAGTAACTACAGGGTGTCATAAGTCCCAGAACATGGATTTAGCTGCCTGTAATTTTTGACTAATTATAATAATTGTGATGTTTTGAAGTTTTGGTCATCTGCTGCACTTGCTGTTGAGTACACTTCCAGTCTGAATGCCTTCCCACCCCCCCCCCCCCCCAACCAAAAATGAAGATTTGATTTTGATGGCACTCACTTTCCAAAACACTCCTCAAAGTCTTCTTGCACCTGTTTCATCATCTTGTTTTTGTTTCTCTCTCGGTACCAAACCACCGCTACCAGCCTCTCTTCCACTGTAAATGGACTGGTGTTTGCAATGTATTATAATTTTATAATGTGACCTGGCATTTCAGACTGGGAGTGTACTTGGTTTAATGTATTACTTGGATTATCTGGAAGAAAAAAAAAACCCCCCAGTATAAATACATCGTATAAACAGTTAAAACTGCATCCCTGGACTTGAGACTCACCCTGTAGATCGATTCAAAATCTAGCAAGCTCGACTGAGCTATGAGGAGCGGATGAAGGAGACGGACTTTATACAGTACATTAGAAAGGAGGCAATGACAATGGGATCTCGAGATGTTTAAGATAATGTTGGGAATAGTCATTGGAATGATAGTGGCAATATAAACTATATATATTGTCGCGAATTCACGCCCGCCGGCGTGCGAACGACCACGTGACTCAAATCGCGGCCGCTTCGCCCACCGGACGGACAATTCAGTCGTGACCCTCCCGGCTAACGGCGGGATCCAGTCACGGGTGGACTTTTCGGCCTCACCACCACCAGTCCGCATTCTAACCCGCGCGGAATAGGGTAAATCGCCGAAAGTCGATATACCTAAGTACCCGCACGGGTAACCTACCGAGGTGTTGTACCTCGCCACGGGCCGACTTCGGACACGGGCCGCTTAAGCGACCCGTTCCATGCTAACGGGATAACCGAGCGGTGTTATCGTCGAGCCTTGACGGTTCTGATGTAATTATCGGGCGTCGCGCCACTCAAACCCTTTACGTGCAACAAGATGGAGACCCAACGAAGGAAGGACGCAGCGAAACGGGGGAAGAATTCAACAAACAAGCATTTTATTCACAACACATAGAGCACAATATAGCACGTATTTATAGCAAGTTAAAACAAAATGCACATATATCAAATAGAAAAGAAAGGCAACAAAGAAACAATGACGCAGAGCTACAACCGAATACGCGACACATGGACCACTTACACAGTACTACTTATAAGACACGGCGCCACACACACACACGTTCACACAAAACCAAAAGAAATGGAAGTCGACTTCCCTGAGGTGTTGAGTCCTCGGCGACGTCACTCACCGTGGTCCGCGAGCTCTCTCCGGCGTTCGGCCCCGTCTGCCTTTACCGGCCTCTCGACGCCTTCCGCCGACACTGAGAGAGCACACGCCGAACCCAGAGAGCCAGAACGCCGAAATGGAGGAGCGAGCAGAGCAGAATCAACGACCAGCAGCAGAGCAGAAAGAGCCTCCAAGCAGAAGAGAGCAGAGCAGAATCAACGACGAAGAGAAGAGAAAACCTCATCCGCCTCCGCCTCTTATACGCCCGGCGCCCGCCCCGTTCTTGGCTCCACCTTCCTTCGAGGCGCTTCGAGAAGGGGGCGTTCCCTCTCGTTCCTCCCACCTCCGGCTTGTGGGGGACGAGGCGAAGCCGTTCTGGCGCCGGGCCAATGAAGGAAAACAGGCGGGAAAACGCGCGCCTCGCTGAGGGGATTCTCCCTTCCCCACTCGCGTTCGACGGTTTCCAATGCGGAAACCGTCGTACATGGACCGCGGAGGATGGCGTTCGTTGCTGTGGAGTAGTGGCGAAGATGGTGGTGGTGGTTGTGAGGGTGGCGGTGCTGGCGTTGTTGGAGTGTGGCTTGGTTGGCGTTGTTGTTTTGTTGGCGTTAAAGTGTGGTTGGTTCGAAAATAAGCAGAACAGAAAAACGCCTAACTCAAAGTATCACAGCCCGAATGAATCACATTAATTCCCTCAAACAATGGGTTTGGGCTAACTACACATGTACTTCAGAAATACCTCATCTACGGACCTGAATGATGTTTGCGAATTTCCACAGCCGTAACATACCCCTCCCCTTTTACAGACTCGTCCCGAGTCGTCAAATTATCGTGTGCCATCATGTGTAGTTCTCCCTAGTACGTTTTACCTACGGATCCCGAGTGCGACATTCATGGTATTCGTGTCCCCAAAATAAATAACCTGAGGGCTGAGTAACTAACTAAACAAACTCACTCTTCAGACGACTTAAATAAAATTGCCGGCGCTAGACAGACATGCCGGGGCGCACTCATATTTACAGTACAATACAATTAACCTTATAATTACACTAAACCATGGCCCAGGATCAATGGACTCTGCAGGAAAAAGAAAGAGTCAAAAGAAAACGGTGCACGGGCCTCCATTACAGGCCCGTGTTGCAGCTGCCAACAGGACAGTTCCTGCAGCTTGCAAACTGTTGCTTTGATCCGGGCGCACATGGCAATGAACAAGGGGGGGGGGCTAAGCAAATTGAACGGGCTGGTGATGATGTGGGCGGTGGCATGGCATGGCAAAAGCAGCAGGCATACAAAGCCGCAGAACAGGGCCGCTGCAGGCGAACACAGCGGCAGATGAACTAGCCGACAGGCCTTGCAGCAAAACAGCGTCGACGTCGGCGCACAGGCTTGCGCAAAACAAAGCTGCCGATGAAGTTGGGGGCCTCTTGCCGTGGCAGTGCAGGTTGGTGGAGGGAGTGCGGTGGTGCTGGCACTCGCAGAAGGCGGGCTCGGACCTACCTACCTGTCTCCCCCCACTATCGCCTTTGCCTGTCACTGTACATACCACTCCCTAATTTGTAAAACCCAATTTAGCCCCAACTTATTTTTTTGTTGTTTTTATTTTCATCCTCTTCCCACTATAAATCGTCCCTAACCCCTTTACTGTCTTTGTTCGGCTAACCTATCATCCACTAGCCTACTCCCAACCCTACGTTCCCTTCCCGGAGGGATAAGGGAAGCTAGCGTCCTGTGTCGAGGCCAATTCAAGCCTCAGGATGGTCCCAGATCTCAGCGATCTAACCCAAAGTGGGTCCAGCGGCACAACGAGAGCGAAGGGATGGATGGTGCGGAGGGTACACTTCCTAATCTACCCTATCCATTTAACTGTTAAACTACCCGGGCTTTCAACAAGCGCCTCTCGCTTAAGCTATTGGTTCTAACAACCCAGATTCCCGTCGCCTGTGTTGGTGTCCTCTCAATTTCGGGCCTCGTCGATTTTCCTCCCGTGCCCTCACACGGTTTGTGGCTGGGAGCGTGGCTCCCTTTGCAGGCACGACCCTCTCCGAATCCCCTATAATGGCACCCCGGGCACTACATGCCTCCGAGCCTACCAGCTCCCTAAACACGGGGAGTGCCCCCATGGCAACTCCCTGACACGCACACGTGCAGGCTGGCGCCCCGGGCCCCTTTCCGAGGGTCACCCGTGCCCACGACACTGCCCAGCGGCTAACGGCGCTCCGGCCCCGCACCAAGCGGGCGCACCCGTGCCCACTACGCTAACCGGCCCCCATGGCCCTTGGCCTACCACGGCCGACTAGCCCGGTGCCGGGTACCCACTCAGCGATACTCACCGTTCGCAGCCACGCTCCCAGCCCGTCAACAGGGCTCCTGCACCCTCCAAACGGTTTCGAGCCTACACTCCCACCAACAACAAAACGACCTCCATTTTGTCAATTTAACTAACCCAGCTAACTCGCTCTACACTGACCCGGGTCCTTGGGCGGGAGTCACTCCTCCCCCAATCACTCATCGCACCATGCATTCCACATTCGCTCCATACACACAGACCGCTGCCTCACTCACTCAACATGTTTCCACACAATCACCAACTCTTCAACACAACACCGCTGAATCTGCCATCCTGCTAACTAAATCCCCTAACTAACTCGTGCTCCACGTCGTCCCTTACACTACAGCACGTTCCATTTAACACTACGTAGCTAAGCTACGTCCCTCTACACATTCACAAGTCTGTCACTTCTTTTAAAATAATTCCCATCTCCCATCCTAAATCTCACTACAATCCCTCTACCTAATCCATTCCACGGACTCCATGAGGACTTACCCCTGCCCCATGAAGTCGGTCTAACTAAGCTAACCCTTCCCCTAACTAGTTCCATCCTGTGCCCTGGTAAGGGGTCTTCCACCCTTACCCGGGAATCCTGTTCACCCGAAAGCGAGGCTTGCTTTTGTTAATTTTAATTTTTTTTTCCAAATTCTGCGCAGCACCAGCGCGGCAACTCACAGCTCGCGCACTTTGCACCTTACCCGTGACGTCATGCAGCTGCACGTGTACCTCGTCCCTCTTGGACGGTACCATCCGGCAGGGATTCACCTCTCTGCCGGATTCCAACCCCACGTGCAGCCATGACGTCACCCTGCGCACCCAAAAGCAAACCTCACACCCCGAGGGGCTCCCCACGCGAACACATGTGCTCTGCCCGTTGGAGCCTAACACACGCTCGCGTGGAGAACCCATCCGGTCCAAATCCGTCTACCTGCCTAGACTTTGTCCGTCCGCGGATCGGCAACATCCACCGCTGGCGTTTCCGGACCGGGTTTCACTCCCGCAAGCGCGCACGTGGCGGCCTCGTGCGTTGCACAGCACGGACCTCACGCTCGCCGCTGGGTGAACCGGTCCCATACAGCTACGGCCGCTACCCGGCCGTGTCTCTCTGTCGCGCGTCGTCGTCGCCATTCGACCCACGCACACCTGCGTGTCACGACGCACAGACTCCACTCCAACACACTCACTTCCATACCGGAGACGCGGCTGCATGCTCGCGCATGCCCACCGACATCTCCTTACACACCGCGACTAACACACACTGTCTCCCTCACATACCGCATTCTCACACACAGTGCTTCGCACACGCGTGCCGTTTCTGGCGCACACGCGCTCACCACCGTGGTCTTTCACCCGCACCCGTGGTCCTCCCACACGGTGCCTCATCCACCTGCGGTGCCCCTTTCACACACGGCACGCTGGGAAGCACGCACTCCGGCACACATGCCACCACACACTCACACACGGGGTCGCACTCACACCTGGGGTTCTCATCCACACTTGCGTGCCGGAAAGCACGCATCTCCGCACACTCGCAAACACACACCCCTGCACAACACACTGGGGATTCGTGTCCCACAAGGTTCCGGGGCTCTATACCCCCAAGCTACACGTGCACCTATCCACAGCACTCGTCCCTTCAACTCCGCTTGGCACGACCGAACCACCTGGTCGTGATTCGCCTCAAGGGGCATACTCCCTCCCTCGTTCCTGGAGGCAGCCATCCCGCTGCTCGCACCGGTCTCCACACGCTCCGCGAGCTCACCCCATTATCCTCCACTACCTTTGTGTGTGTTGTTCTGTTCCTCTAACCCCGTATTATCGTGCAGTCTCTCCTCTATTTTTTGTCTCCCGCGTCTACTTTATATCTGTTTCTTTTCTATGTTTATTAGTTTTGTTTCTTTCGGAGTTTTCCATCTCTCTGGATTTCAATTTTACTCTCTCCTTCAGCTCATTATTTCAAACTCGTATAGTTTTTGTTTTCTTCCCACAGTTCCTCATGCTTCTCACTTTCAATCTCATCGTTTCTCTCAATTGGCTCATTTCCTTCCTGTGTTTCATTCGCTGTTCTCTCATTACCCTTCCTTGCTTCCTCTCCTGTCCTTCCTTCTCCAGTTTCGTTGTTTGCTTCATTTGGTTAATCTCCTTTTTGTGTTTCAGTTGCTGCTGTCTCATTATTCTTCTTGTTTCTTCTCCTGTCCTTCCTTCTGCAGTTCATGGTTTTCTTCATGTGGTTAATTTCCCTTTTGTGTTTCATTCGCTGTTCTTTGTCTATCTCTTCGCACTCCAGCCTTGCCTTTTCTTTCAATTGGTCAACCTCAGCTTCATGTTCTTTTTGTTTTCTATCCCATTGTTCCTCTCGCTCTTCCCTCTCCAATCTCGTTGTGTCCTTCAATCTCCTGATTTCTCTTCCTGCTTCATTCGTTGCTCCTTCAACTTCTCCTCGTATTCCAACCTATCCTTTTCCTTTTGTCGTTCAGTTTCAAATTCATACTCTTTCAGTTTTCTATATCCACTGTCTTTCTTGTTCCTCGTTCTGCAATCTAGTCATTTCCTTCAGTTGACAGATTTCTTTCTCCTGTCTCATTCCTTGTTCTTTCAGTCATCTTTCTTTGTTTTCGTGTTTCTGTAACTCAGAAGCTTTCTTTTCTAATTCTTTTTCATCTCCGCACCCTCCGACCTTGCTTTGGCTTCTAACTGTTCTTCCGGCTTGCCCTTGTGTTTGTCTATCCGTCTTCCCAGTTCCTCTGTCTCCGTTTTACCTCCAGTCCCAGCTTATCAACTCTCTTCGTCATGTCTTGAAGTCTTTTCTCACACTCACTATTTTTTTTCCTTCGTACACGTCTCCGTCACCCCAATTAATTTTTCCCTCTCGGTTACCGTCACTTTTTCCGTCACCTCCACACCTTCTCGCCCAACACGTCTCCCGAATTATTTTTTTCTCACCCGCCTTCACCGCGGGCCTGACAACCGTTGCACCCCTCCAGCTCGTTCGCTCCCACACGTGGCGTCGCCATTACGCACTCCGCTGTTGTCGCCTTCATGCCCGCTGCAGGCTCCGGCCCATTTGCTGCGTTTCACCCCGCATTTCTTTTATTTCTTCCTTCATTTCGTTTTTCATTTCGTTTGTGTTTGTTTCCATTCTGAGTGCGTTTCATCCATTTTGTTGTTCATTTGTTGCATATTCGATTTCATTTCGTTTGTGTTTGTTTCCATTTTCTCGTTCATTTGTTGCATCATCCGCATCAACATTTCCCCACTCTGTTGATTTCAGCCGACTCCGACGAAGCCGAATCGCCTCGGTCGGTCGTGTTTCACTGGGGGCGGGAGGGAACTTGACGGAGGTGGGGAGGGGGGGTGTCATACACCGCGCCGCCGCCGCACCCATTTCGGGCTCTGGGTTCAGTTGGGGGAGTTCGTGTTCCTGCACAACCAACATTTCCTGCATGGAGATTTCATCCTGGACCATGGATTCTAAAACATTCTACATCCATTCCTATTACCCGGCTCCCGCTCGCCTTGAGACGCCATCTTATTCCACGTAAGGGGTTAATTTGGCTCGCTCGTAATTTGGAGGGAATCGGGGGTCGTCTTCTCACCACCCCTGGACCGATTCCCTATGAATTTAGCTGGAGCCAGGAGAGGCCGTTTTCCCGCTCTCTGACACCAGTGTCGCGAATTCACGCCCGCCGGCGTGCGAACGACCACGTGACTCGAATCGCGGCCGCTTCGCCCACCGGACAGACAATTCAGTCGTGACCCTCCCGGCTAACGCCGGGATCCAGTCACGGGTGGACCTTCGGCCTCACACAACCCAGTCCGCATTCTACCGCGCGGAATAGGGTAAATCGCCGAAAGTCGATATACCTAAGTACCCGCACGGGTAACCTACCGAGGGGTTGTACCTCGCCACAGGCCGACTTCGGACACGGGCCGCTTAAGCGACCCGTTCCATGCTAACGGGATAACCGAGCGGTGTTATCGTCGGCCTTGACGGTTCCTGATTAATTATCGGGCGTCCCGCGCCCACTCAAACCCTTTACGTGCAACAAGATGGAACCCAACGAAGGAAGGACGCAGCGAAACGGGGAAAGAATTCAACAAACAAGCATTTTATTCACAACACATAGAGAGCACACATATAGCACGTATTTATAGCAAGTTAAAACAAAATGCACATATATCAAATAGAAAAGAAAGGCAACAAAAGAAACAATGATGCAGAGCTACAACCGAATACGCGACACGGACCACTTACACAGTACTACTTATAAGACACGGCGCCACACACACACGTTCACACAAAACCAAAAGAAATGGAAGTCGACTTCCTGAGGTGTTGAGTCTCGGCGACCGTCACTCGCCGTGGTCCGCGAGCTCTCTCCGGCGTTCGGCCCCCGTCTGCCTTTACCGGCCTCTCGACGCCTTCCGCCGACACTGAGAGAGCACACGCCGAACCCAGAGAGCCAGAACGCCGAAATGGAGGAGCGAGCAGAGCAGAATCAACGACCAAGCAGCAGAGCAGAAAGAGCCTCCAAGCAGAAGAGAGCAGAGCAGAATCAACGACGAAGAGAAGAGAAAAACCTCATCCGCCTCCGCCTCTTTACGCCCGGCGCCCGCCCGTTCTTGGCTCCACCTTCCTTCGAGGCGCTTCGAGAAGGGGGGGTTCCCTCTCGTTCCCTCCCACCTCCGGCTTGTGGGGACGAGGGGAAGCCGTTCTGGCGCGGGCCAAGGAAAGGAAACAGGCGGGAAAACGCGCGCCCTCGCTGAGGGGACTTCTCCCTTCCCCACTCGCGTTCGACGGTTTCCGCATTGGAAACCGTCGTACATGGTCCGCGGAGGATGGCGTTCGTTGCTGTGGAGTAGTGGCGAAGATGGTGGTGGTGGCCGGTGCTGGCGTTGTTGGAGTGGTGGCTTGGTTGGCGTTGTTGTTGTTGGCGTTGTTGGCGTTGAAGTGTGGTTGGTTCGAAAATAAAGCAGAACAGAAAAACGCCTAACTCAAAGTATCACAGCCCGAATGAATCACATTAATTCCTCTAAACAGTGGGTTTGGGCTAACTACACATGTACTTCAGAAATACCTCATCTACGGGACCTGAATGATGTTTGCGAATTTCCACAGCCGTAACAATATATATATATATATATATATATATATATATATAATATATATATATATATATATGTGTGTGTGTGTGTGAGATCGAAAAATATCTGGAGGTATTGGGGATAAAGGGATGCATGGATATTGGTGAGAATTGTACATATCTGAGGTGTGGATGGGTGATTGGATACCTGTGTCATGATTGCAACCATTTGTATTATTCCACAACAGCAGGAACCCTTTAGAATAAAGCATGATGGAGAGACATCAGAGTTGGCGACTCGAGTCCCAAAATTGTGACTTGTGACTTCACTCGGACTTGATGAAATTGATTGGCGACTCGTATTTGGATCTTCATGTCTTGGGACTTTCGACTTGCTTGTGACTCGTTTATAATGACTTTTTGACAATGTTCGGAAAATAATCGTTGAATAAACATTGAATTAAAATAAATCAAATACCATGATCTTTTCCACCCTCATAAACCTACCCTACACCCTCTACACCCAACCCCGTTGGCTCGGAAGGGTTACACTGTCGGGGTTACATAATGAGGGGTTACACCGTCGACACCCAACCCCAAGATCTCCTCCTTCCAATGTTCCAATTCTTCCCTCTTGGGAGTTTCCTTCTGTATGCATCCTTTCCTGCCCCCTATTCCTCCACATACCCATTGTTTGTCCAAGTCTCCCCTTTCAACTCTGTTGCTGGTGTCCCACCCCACCCCACACCCCTCTCTGCTGTTCCTTTTGTCCTGTTACATCCTGATCCGTTCGGTATACTCGCTCTTCCATCCTTGACTCTGTTTACCAAAAAAGTTTTTCAGTCGTGGAGATGCACAGTTTGGTCAATGAGGACATTTACCATGCACATGTGCACATGCAGCATGCTGATGCTCACAGCCGCCGGGTCACATTCCGTTCACCACTATGGTTAAGGGGAGTGTCCACTCTCTAGACAGCACATCACATCCAAGCGGCAAGCACCAGTCTTCTAACGTGGGAAATTATTCAAACCATGAACATTCTTGCCGAGTCGGGGAAACTTGGCCCCTGGTTGATAACCCCGTGCACGTCCCGACCCGATTGAAAGATTTTGTGATGATTGAAACGTCATTTGACTTGGATTATTTCATCTTCGTCAATAATTCGAAATTATTTTAAAAGGAAAATGTAAAAAAAAATATATTTATTAGGTTTGAAATTGGGGTGAGGGGGTTACTTAATAGATGGCATTGCTCGCAAAGTGATCATGTCCAAATGAGGCTTGAGTAAGAGTTTTTACATTGTAAGTCAACTACGTATTCACATATCGGCTGCTACTGATGAAGTACCCAGTAGATCATGTACATGGTGACCACAAAAATAAACAATACCGACCTTACCTCTAATGACATCCTCGTACTTTTTGTGGATGCTTCAAGTGGAGTTCGTGTATCGTCAGCAGATTTACATCGAGTCAAGATCGCCCTATTTTCTTCAACATGCCGTGGACAACTAAAGAAAAATCCTTTTCAGTCCAAATCTACCAAAGAACGAAATCCTTCAAGAAAACTCAAACCGAGTTCAGGTTTCGATGCTTCAGGACAACGTCAACCAAGAAAGGCCACAATCCATGGATGGTCTCAAAACAGCAAAAACTGGCAAAAGCTGTTCGATCACCGCAGCCAAATGCGTCGGAATAATAAACAATTTTCCCCTCGAATCCAAAGTGTACCTGCAGCATAGAGGCCGAACTCAATCAAATCGATGACATCAAAGATATTCATCTGAAACTTTCCACCGTGATCATGCATCATGTGTACTAAAGAACGTGGCATTTTAAGTAAATAAAAAAGTTTATCAAATTATATGGGTACCATCTCCAAGTTGACGCATGAGCATCATTTTTATTCGTCACCGTCCTCGACTGTGTGGCATGAGAACAGCAGTAAGTGCACTTGAATCGCTGGGCTTCACATTAGCAGAAAGAAGAGTTAGAAGGGTGTTTTTTTGTTTGTTTGTTTTAGGTTATTTGATATTTAGTGGGGCAACTTAGCATAACAATTGTGCATTTTGTGAGGAAAGCACCAAATTTGGCACACTAGTAGCCTATCATATTATGAACAGATTTGGATATTGGGCCATCTCAAAATTTTTGATGGCAGTGGAAAATGGCTGCCACAGCCATCAGCGGCTGAATTTGAGATGGCCCAATATCCAAATCTGTTCATAATATGATAGGCTACTAGTGTGCCAAATTTGGTGCTTTCCTCACAAAATGCACAATTGTTATGCTATATTTAGCTAAGTTGCCCCACTAATTAGAACATTGTCGTCTGCAACATCAAGATCAGTTGCATTAACCGCAGAGATCCTCAGACCCTACTCAATCGGGTTGCTCATTAATGTAGCAAAGGCCGAGTACATTTTATTCAATCAGGAGGAAGAACTTAAATCAGGAGGAGGCTGCAGGGTAGCATCATTGGCTGAGAGCATGGCTGTGCCGCTGATCCAATGCCCTCTGCTGGTTTTGGCAGGATTCTTGCAATTCTGCTGGTTAAGGTCAGAGATTGCTTGCCTATGCCTACTCATCGCGAAGGGCACCATCGGATCTTTAACATCCTCCAACAGATGCTAGCAGACGGGACGCCACACACATTGATGAATCACCCTGCCTGTGAAAATCGAAGACAGTTTTATAGCCGAGTTTGGATTCAAACTCAGGCTAGATAGCTTCGAGATGAGTTTGCATACCAATTGGCCATCCTGTGAACCCTTGCACTCAATATGATGAATCGTAATACTATGTGGAAATTAAATATTGACAGAAACTTTGAGGTCAAATTCTTCCACGCAACAGTCGAGAGGACCTCCGGTAGCTTGTACATGTTGCTGTGTTTGAGCCTGGGGAGTAATTGCTGAAATCTATCTGTCCGTGTTCTTCCCGACATCTTTGTTCTTTGTTCCTTTCACATTTCTTTCTCATTTTTTTTTTCCACAATTCTCTTTATTCATTCTTATTCTTGCTTTTTCTTCTATTCCTCTCTTTCATTATATCGATCTCTCTAAGGAGAAGTGAATTCTTGCAGAAATTTTTCTGTAAGTCTCACTTGGCTGCACCTGGATGGGTTGGAAGGTTGTGCAGTAGCGGCTGAAACCCGAATCCTATCCAGCTTCCTCCTGATGACTCCACCTTTGCTCTTTACTTCTTCGGGTTCCTTCTTGGTCTTCCGTTTCATTCTATATGGTGCCAAGAGTTGGACACTAATAAGGACATCTGAGGGTCGATGCTCTACACAGTTGTTGAGGGCACCACTGAATATAACCCGGAGAGAACATCGAACAAATGAAGAGCTATATGGCGGATTGCCCTCTGTATCGAGCACTTTAAAAGAACAAAGACTAAGATTTCCCAGCCATTGTTTGAGAAGCAAGTGGGAAATTGTATTGCAACTTCAGCTTATGGGAACCAAAGCAAGGCAAGAGGTCTCGTGGCTGCGCTGTTCTCAACTATGTCGATCAATCGGCTCGAGAGGGCTTAGAAGTCTTACTCGGAACCAACTTCCAATTGTTCTGGAAGATCTTGAGTATTGGAAAAAAAAAACTCATCTTAAATACCCAAGTTCGCTCGAACAGATGATGATGATGGGTACTGTGTTTTTGTCGTCATCCGTTATTGTACCGAAGTTCAGTTAAAATGTAGAAATAAATTAAGAATTTATATTCATTACTGTAAACTTCCCAACAAATGCAGTTGCTTCATTTTCCTGGAATATCTCATGTATTGTAAATGTGTTTCAAATATTAACATTAACGTGTTCAGGGGTAGCACAACAGCCAAGCTTCCCGTTCCTGCTTTTTTACCATCTCGGTGTTGTGGAATTTATTTCTTAACGTTTTATTTTCTTACTTTTTAGTTAACCCTTTTAACTGACTCGATGTAAATCCTGTTACTCAAATGAAAGACACTGATTAATTCACTGTCCACAACGTGAAAGCACATTACATCAGAGAGTTTTATTCAAACTTGGTACTTGACCAGTACCAAGGAGTACAAGCCACCGAGATGGCAACATCTCTAATGATTTGCACTAAAACAAGATTACATTTCCTGGTATTTATATGCTTTCATGGGACAGTGGAGAGGGCTGATAAACCTTAGCCAAAGAACTCCAAAATGCAATACGTGTCTTATAGGTGAAAAGCAAATGACATAATTACAGCAAAAGTTACTGTTATCAACCAGGTCACTTTGTTCCATAGCAAGACATTCCTTTTATCAACATTTAGGTCAAAAGACTCTTGGCTAAAGGAAAAACATCACTGACAGCCAATTCGACTTATAGCATAAAATTAAATTTATAAAACACCAGCAACAATTATAATAGAGAGTACATTAATATAATTATTTTCTCCCACATCGGTGACCTGATGATCCATGAAGGAGTTTCCATTGGGAGTTCAGATCAGATATTCTTAACAATGCATTAAATGCAGCAATTGTTTATTCTCCAACTAGCGTTATGATGATTCGATGTTTTATTTCTTATAACTTGAAACCTCTTCAAAGAATCTTCGTTTTGTTCCCAACCCCCCTCTCCTCGGGCTATATGATATATCCATGTCTGTTCTGCATCCAAGCAGGATGATTTGTGCGGTGCCAAACACATGGATTACGAAAGACGGATTGTGATCCTGCAGGTGGTTGTTCCTTGCGGAATTTTATCGAGTCAAAACGTGTTTCTTCCGAGAAAGCTTCATCAATCAAAGCACAGACAGCTCTTTCATACAACTCAAAACGCTTTAATTTCATGAATTAAAGTTGTGTTTAAAAAAAATCTAAAAAATCATTCAATGTAAAGGCAAATCAGTCAAGAGGTAAGAGAAATAAGACGTATTGAAAAAGCAACTGCAAGATGAGATTCCTCGCTGGCAGGATGGCCGAGACTCTAGGCCAAAGCAAGGGAAATCTCGGCCCTAGAGGTACGCACACTCGCCTCTAAGCTGTCTCGCCTGGGTTTGAATCCTGACCCAGCTATAAACTGTCATCCCAGTATTTCACAGGCAGGGTGATTCATCAATGTGTGCGCTGGTCCCTCGGATGGACGTCAATCCGGCTGCCGGCATTAGTTGGTGGACGTTAAAGATCCCACGGTGTCCTTCTCGAAGCGTAGGCGAGCCATTGCTGGCACCATGAACAAATTCGAATTCCTGCCCAAACTATAACTACTGCTGGAAAGGCAATGGCAAACCACCCAGTATAACTCTTGCCAAGAAACAATGCTCTGTAACACAGTACTGTATGGGTAAATCAGAAACAGTTGACTGAATATGTGATATCCTGAGAAGCAACAACAAATTGTTTGGCTAGTGAAAGAGACCCAATCGATGGAGAAGGAGTTTAACCTTTTTTTGTTTTAGAAGTTTATCACTGACAAAGAACAAGGCCTTCATGTTTGAGTTATTTTCAATCTCCTTTGACAGCCCTCAATTATTCCTACCTTTTGGGGTCCCCCTGGGGGAACAATTGTGGCCCAAGTGTTTTTGTAACTGCCTGTCCAGACCTGAAGTATGACAGTATCAGACATTTGTTAAAAAAAAATTAAATCATCTCAGGGTGTCGGTGATAACTCCACTAATACTTCGCAAAAGTCGCCAAGGGGTCTTTGATGTCCCTCGGCTAATGTTAGCGGACAGGTACTTCCATGAAAGATCCTTCAGATGGATGTCACGTGCTCACTGATGCATTACCCTACATGGAAATCACCAGGCCACCAGTTTAGCCTGGGTTTGAATCTCGCCCAAGGTATAGACGGCTCAAATGTGAGTGAAATATATAACCTCTACATTCTCCCGTCAGCCCTAGGTAGTTTTCAATCAAGCTATGTTGATATAAGGCTTTTGCTTCAAGTAAGTGATTCAGTGTGGTGGACCACAGCTATTTTGTCAGTCGTGCATTAGCAAGTTCAAGACTTGTTGTACAATATGTCCTTTTAATTTCTGACGTGCTGTCATGACACTGAAACTGAGCAGCAAACCAGGGAGAGCGATTGCCAGTTTTAGGGAAGCAAGTGATAAGTGAAGAAAATTGATCGACAAGTGTTCAGGTTCATTGGGAATGTGAGAAAGCAAAATTGAATAAAATAAATTATTGCTGAATTTCCCGAATATTGATGGAATTCATTATCTCCACCACCGAAGGTGGACAAAGATTATATGTTTTCATCCCTGTTTGTTTGTTTGTTTGTTTGTTTGTTTGTGAACAGGATATCTCAAAAGGTTAAGGACGGATTTGGATGGAACTTGGTGGATGTGTGGGGAGGTGACGAGAACAATCCGATTACATTTTGGTTCAGGTCTATCAGTGGGGTACAAAACGAAAATGTTCAGCCTGGCGGAGGTACGCACCCTACCGAGTGCTGTCCTAGTTACGGTACATCATAGGCTTCGGCATCTGTGAAGGTTCGTGCAAAAGAACCATGAGAGTGATTAAATAAGAGGGAAGCATTTCCAATTCAATGTCAGTCCCAGGATCAATATTGTGGCTGAAACCGAGATCCAGAGTATGGCAGTGCACATGGGAGGAACAGAGGAGGATCTGCTGCCACAGAATGAAAATTTCTGCCAATCGGATAAATTTTTTGTGATGGAGGATCTTGTAGGAGGTGAATTGGTATCTTACCGAGATAACATGAGCTGCGTTGACATAAAATCTGAGAAATCCTCAAGAAATTAATGTTTGTAGATTTGAATCAAAGGTGTTTGAAAGATCGAGATAGAGGAGTCAACATATGCAAAGGGTTTTTGAAAGGTGTAGTAACGCAGAAGATATGGATTGAAAGATTTGACTTGGATTCATTTATACCCCCTCCACCTCAGCCATACTTCTTTTTTTTGTACACAGAGTCAAGGCTCATGGGAGAGCTAGAACACAGAATGGATCAGGACTGAGGGGGGAATACAGAGACGGACAACAAGGGATGCGTGAGTGAGGTTGAGGGGAAAATGTAGTAGATGGATAAGATGGACTTCTTTTTCTTTCAGTACAAGACTGTGGGGTAGCATCATTGGCTGAGTGTGTAGGTGTATCGTTGATGCAGCACCCTCTGCGAGTTTGGGCAGAGATTTTAGAATTTGTTCAGGGTTCCGGCGATACTTCGCCTGCACTTTGTGAAGGACACGTGGGATCTTCAACATCCACCAACTAGCCATGCTCGTTTGTGCAATGATAATTATTAGTTGTTACCTCGATGATGTAGCTGTTGTGCTATCAGCAGATGATAGCCATTTGGAGTCGGACGGATCATTCCTTTTCAATCCGTTTGTGAAATTTCCACATAATGGAGAGACGATTGCCAGTGGGAGGTGATCCTGTGTTAAAAGGATCTACAGGATTGAACTCAAAGCTTTATTATTCCCAGGATGGGACTACAAAATGCGGAGATTCACTTTTCTTGTCTGCGGGAAATTTATGGATGGGAGTATTCTGTCTGGGAAATAGAAATCCGTCCTCGGGAAGAAAAAGTTACGCATTCTGAGTTTGGTCCCTTTGAGGTATTTGAAGTGGGAAGTCACTTAAAAGTTGTGAATCGGAGTTCTCTCCACCCAGTCGTGTGGTGCGCTTGGTGTGCTGAGTGAGTGTCGTTATTAATTCACTGCATGGTGAAAGTTTTACCGAGTTCAAGTTTCTTCGTACAGCCGACGTTTGGAGAAGTCGTGATTTATGTGGTTCGTTTGTCGCTATTAAGGGGGTACTTGACATTCCCCTAGCCCAGGAAAGTGTGCTTTGGGGGTCTGTCAACACCTCGATTCATTTCACTTGAACTATGAAGTGCTTTCAGCCATGAGTATGTTTCATGTAGATTACCCCATCACATGTACATCGATGAGATTTGTTGTTTTTTGTGTTAGATATTTTGTTTTCAACATGACTGTTGGTTTCAATGTAGGAGATGTCGCGACAAAAACAACGGGAAGGAGGTAGACATCCGGAGACATCCGGTTCAGCAAGTTAGACCCTAAACTTCGATGCTCGTGGTCACCTGTGACCGCTCTTGTCCCGCTAGCTGATTCCATGCCATGCTTCATTACAACTGAGGGTGCTAGTTGCCTTCGCATGGAGATTACTGACTGCGTCCACCATGGAGCTTATGGGTTTGGGCATGATGGAATGTTCTGCAGAATAGGATTGTGAGATCCATTCTGACTTGTGGGCTAGACGCTTTGGTCTAGTCACCCATGAAGGCAGTCATTTTGCCTTGCTGAAAGAGTTGGTTTTAGCTTGTCTTGAGCCTGGTGTTTGCTTCGTGGCTAGGGTGGCTGGCTTGGGATTTTAGGGTCCTGAGCTTGAGCCCCATTGGCTGCTGAATTAACATCAGGTGGGGTTGACTCAGCCTATTATCCTTCCGAGGTCGGCGAATTTAGTACCAGTGTACTAGTAGAGGGGCACAGCCACGTTTCCAAGAAATGATAGCTACCCGGCAGCCAAGCTGCCATACGCATTACGCCTTACTCAAGAACAGAACAGCTTGTCTTGAGTGTCGTCAGTGGGCCCTTTGTGGAGGTAACCTTCAACATCCTGGACTATATCATTGAAAACGACCAGGCAGCTGTCATTCGAGAATAATGAGCATGAGAAAAGCGATCAACCAGAGGATGAGGAGAAACGTCATTACTGTGGAAGAGAAGCAGAGGAAAACTTGCAGGGATGCCAAGAAAGGCCTGGAAGAGACGTCTCAACCGTTGTCTTCACAGGAAAAAGGACAACGTGCTGTGGAGCGGCAGATAACAGGATATTTAGAGAGCTGCCTCA
>CM068965.1:20490536-20503193 GCA_035128595.1 Eptatretus atami
CTGGCCCATCCCCATCTCCTTGAGATGCTGAGTGATCAACCTGCTGCAACCAGGAGGCACGTGGTGGGCCCATTAGCCTCCTCCACTCACGAGGCTCCCTCCCCGAGAGAATCTGGTGAGCAGGATCAGCGTCAGGAAAATGAGCCACATGTCCATCCATCTGAAACTGACGCTCACGGACTATGCAGGTAACAAATCTCATTTGAGTCTCTCTCAGCAATCGCTCATTGGAGACAAAGTCCGACCAGTGATAGCCAGGGATTCTCCGAAGAGACTTGGTACCGAAGGAGTGAAGTCTCCGTCTCAGATCCCTGGTCAGAGTCCAAGTCTCACATCCGTAGAGTAAGGCTGGAGGCACCAAGGACCTGAAGACTCAGACTTTTGGCCTCCTGCACAGGTACCGACAGCACCATGCCCCATAATCCAGTGAATCCATGACTCCCCGGGCACGACCCACACGTCTATTGACCTCTGGCTCACAGCCACAGAGACATGAATATCACTGCCAAGGTAAGTGAATCTCTCTGTGACCTCAACATCCTCAACACAAGCAGGTACAGACAATATGGCAGCATCCAAGATATCATTGAAAGCCTGAATCTTAGTTTTTACACAAGAAACCCATAATCACAGTGGCTCCGACTCCTCATTCAGCACCTTGAGAGCCCCCAAAAGGATGTCCAGAGTCTCCAAGATGACTGCATTGTCTGCAAAATCAAGGTCAGAGACATTGACATTCCCAAACGATGCACCACAGCTTGATCTCTCCAAATCCTCCCCAGAATCCAGTCCATACAAGTGCTGAGAAGTGTGGGGGCCAGCACACACCCGTGAAAAGCTCCAGTCATCAACTGGAAATAAGTCAGAGATGGTATCACCACATCTCACGGCACTCAGTACCAGAGTACAGTTCAAACATCAGATTGATCAGTTTTGGTGGCACCTCACGAAGACTGAGAATCCTCCAGAGGGCATCCCAATTCACCGAATCGGACGCTTTGCAGAGATCAACATAGGCTGCAGGCAGCCCCTGCCGAAACTCTCATCTCTGTTTGGTGAGGACCCAATGAGCAAGGATACGGTCAATCGTTGACCTCTTTGGTGTGAAGCCTGACTGCTCTGGACGCTGGTGCTCAAGCAGATGTTGGCGAACCGTATCAAGAATTATCCGAGCAAAGACCTCGCCCGGCACTGAGAGTAGCGTCATCTCTCTGTAGTTGTTGCAGTCCTGGCGATCACCCTTCCCTTTCCATTGAGGGCCAACAAGACCCTCTTCTAGTCATTTGGAATGATGCCTGTGTTCCAAACAGCACAGAACTGCATGCGACGACATGAGTACAGCATTTCCACCAGCCTTGAGAAGTTCAGCATGGATGCCACAGATCCCAGAAGCTTCACCCTATTTCAACCGGTTGACAGCAGTCTGTAATTCCACAAACAAAGGTGGATCACAGTTGGTTGGAGGGTCAACAATAGGGGTAGTAACACCCCTGACATCCAACTCAACAGCTGGTGGATCAGCCTGGTACAGCTGCTCAAAGTAACCGGCACATTGGGCCTTCACTTCGGACTCCTCAGTCAAGAGCCCTCTACCCTCCTCTCTAACTGATTTACACCGAGGATGGGCTTGGATGAACGCAATGCACAAATTCGCGTGGAAGCAGGACAAAAATCACTTGACCACAGGTAATGCTCTACCCCCTCAGATTCCTCGCAAATAGGCCTCCTTAGGCCAAAACAAATAGGCCAAACTCTGAGCGCACGTACAGTTTTATGTCCCAACTCCCTGAACAGCTCAGCTCTGTCATTAAGCCTTGCCCTGCAACTCTGGTGAATGGCATCCAGTGTCTTTTGGGAGACAAAATTCTTCTTCACCTTATAGTGAATTCCAAGACATTCACCGGCAACATCAAGGATGGTAGCCTTGAAGGCACTCCACAATTCTTCAGGATTCTGCAAAGCATCCAGACACCCCAAATCGCCACTCAGCCTGTTTGCAAACTCCTTAGCTTCCTTCTCATTTTTGAGCTAGCCATTATCGAGCCTAAGCTGGGATGGTACCATTCTACCGGATTTAAGCTGCAACATCAGAGTTGCTACAACAAGCTTGTGGTCGTTATTGAGGAACTAAGCACTCCTGTAGACCCTGCAGTTCTAGATCATCTTCCAGCGAACACGTGGTCAATCTCCTTTGCCACAACACCAGTGTTGGAATACCAAGTCCAGTGAGGAGCCTGTGGGTGCTGAAACCATGAACCAAGCCACCCTAAGTCCATGACTTCTTGCAAAGTCAAGGAACTTTGTGCTATTCTGGTTCAGTTCCAGACCCATGGGGACCAACACATGTCTCATAACTATCTCTATCAGTTCCAGTCGATGCATTTAAATCCCCCAAGACTAGAAGTGTATCTTGCCTGGGGCACTGATCAACCACAGACTGGAGCGTGGCATACAATGCGTCCTTCACGATGAGATCACTCACCTCAGTCAGAGCATGCACAGAGACCAGGGAAATGACACCCAATGAGTGAAGAAACCTTCGTCTCATAATATGCTCGTTGACCGGTGTTACCTCAGTTATCATTTGAGTCAGCTTATTGGACACAGCTACAGCAACTCCTTGGGTATTGTAATCATCAGAGCCTTGTAATCTCACCACGATCTGTTCTCCGAACCTCAGAGTGCTGCAATACCGATGTTCAAACACTGGAGCTCAGGTGATCATCCTCTCTTAGGGATAGGATATTTCAGGTACTCACCCGAAGGGACTGCCTCAGGTTAACTACAGAAGACTGCCGTCTGTTGGATGACACCTCAGCACCACTCCACCACACACTACCATAATCTGACCCAGGGAGTTTACCCTGTGCTTTTCCTCCTTTCATCAAGGTGTGGGGGTCCTGATGGCTTTGCCCCAATCCCATCATCTGGTGAGCTGCCCTGCGAAGGGCAGCAGCACAGGATTTACTCCCATGGAGTGGGTTTTCAGTTTTCTTTGCATTTGTGGGTTTTGTGGGCTGAAGTGTTTTACAGTGGCTGGAGTGCAAATCCTGCCACCACCCTCCTAAAAAAAAATAAAAAACCCAACTGTAGGAGGACGTCCGCAGACACAGTTGGGCACAATATATGGATTGCAGTTGGCTCACAAAGAGCTCCTCCACCAGGTTTTGTTTTTAATCCTGCTGGGTATCCATATCCATACACCCTCCTCACCAGGGAATCTTGTGGGGGTGGTTTAGTCGCTGCCAACCTGACCATGAAACAGGTTTATATGGTACCTGTAGCAAGTCCCAGATCTAATTTGGCCTGACCTGACAATATAAAACTTGAGTGAAGGTGTCATTTTGTGGTAGCGGACAGGTAGAACAAATGACGGAATCAATGGAACATTGTGATGCGAGTACAGCATTGGCATGGCCACCCAATGACCTCCTCCTCCTCCTCCTCCTCTGTGTCCAAAGTTTTCTTGTATCGTCGATGAAGAAGTGTCCATCACCCAGTAGGATGTAACTCTGTACGCCCTTTTGTATGCTCATTAATGGCACTGACATGCCTTCAATTTAGCCAGATTGTCATCTTCTTCAATGTGGCCTTTTGCATTACTTGTATCACAAGAAAAAGAGCAATCAGAGATTGCAAACCCTCGCCAGGAATTTTTTTGAGTGGTGTATTTTTATAGGTTTTTGGCTAAATCCAATATGACTGCCATACCATGTGACATATGATGTCATTTGTGTGAACCTTTTGTGCCTCGTGGACAGGCGGTCATACGTGTAAAGTTTCGCCTCAATCTGTTCAGCCCCTTCAGAGAAGATTTTTGAAGGTTTTTTTTCTTTACTATTTTAATTTTTTTAACAATATTGCTGCCGAATAACGTGACCGATGACGTCATGAATTTTTTTTTTGTCTGTGGACCATTTTATCCCTCGATGACCCTCAAAATTTTTCATACCGATCGGGTGTGGCGTTCTACATATGCAATTATGACGTCATAACGAGGGCACCTATGACGTCATTGAAAAAATCACACTCATTCTCCATGAGAAGTACTTGCTACGTGCCAAGTTTCAATTTTTTTTTCCTCGGTGTGGTTTCAGAGATACAGATGTCCAAAGGTTTTCCATTTTTCCAAAATGGCTGTCACACCACGTAACCCATGACGTCACAATTACCATTCAAACAGTCTACACGAGTAGTCGCACCGTCGGTGAAAATTTTGTCTCAATCCGAAGAGCGGTTGCAGAGAAAAACAGGAAAATTCTGTGCCAACAGACAGACAGACAGACAGACAGACAGACAGACAGACAGACAGACAAACAAACGGACCCCAATGCAATACCCCCTCCGAATACTTCGACAAGGGAAAAATATACCGACATAGTACATTGCCAGGATGGAAGATTTTCTCCAAAGTTTCAGCTTTGCCGAGCGCAATCAGAGCCAAACATGCTTTGGAATTTAGATCAACAAAAGATTACCAAAAGAACATGAAATGCCATTGTGTAAACAGTTTGGACAAGGTTGGCCAAAACATGAATGCAAGATGTAATTAACACCAAATGTAAATACCGGAGCGAAGTCTGGTATGCCAAGGAAAATGCCTATGCTTCCCACCTAAAGCAAAGTTGAAAGATAGAAAAAAAAAAGTTCCATCAGGAATTATGATCCAATATCAAATTACGAGTAAAAAAAATTTTTTTTTTACATTTTGACCCCTTGTGACCTTAAGTCTTCACCCACCCCCTGGGGCATGAGCTGGGAATCAAATAAAAAAAAAAGTTACATCAATTTCGGCTTCCCGCTAATGTTAATTGCATTCACAAAGTTGTGATTAAAAATGTGCCCATAATTGCATTTTTTGTTATTTGACCTTTGACTCCGCCCCAGGGAGCAGGGGGGCCCAAAATGATACTGTTCTTGCACCTTCTTGGCATGTGGTGATCATTCCGACCAAGTTTGTGTTTCTGCACAACCGTTTCAGATGAGATAGTGTGACAGACAGATGAAGCAGATTAGAATATCCCCCCCGTCCCCCAAAAGTATGTGGATAACAAGAAAAGTTAGAAACACAGGAGGGGGTCACTTGGTGTACATGCATATGCCAGAACTAGACTACAGCAATCCCATCTATACAGCTGCAGGTAGCACTAATCGTACAGCGAACCGCATTTGACCAGGACACTGGCACCAGGATGGCCGACTCTAAACGAAATGTGGCACGGTCTGGGGGTTGGGGGGCAAGGTGCTCTGGAGGAGTGGGGGGGGAGGTTAACTCTCACTTGGGTTGTTGCATCAGCCCCTTCACTACACACCCCCTAATTAACCCACTAAGTCATGCCATTAACACAATCTACATCTATTTATTTTTCAATCACGATTTCAAAACTTGTTAATTTTAGATGTTGATGATTTTGAAAATTAAATTTTTTTTTTTACAAATACTTTGAATAATCATGTGTTTCTGTATTTGAAATGTAATCCTTTACCTTTGAGAACGTGCAGGTCATTCTCAGATCAGATATTTTAAAAATGTTGACACGTAAAGATTGGTATATAAGTGGTCATGTTTTGACTTGGAGACTTCTTCTAAATGAAAAAAACGGAATGTGCAGGTAAGCTAACCACAGGAATGCAAGCATGTTTATATCTTTCCATACATCACTCATGTTTTCCAACCACCTGCTGCCCTCTTTTTCATCCATTCTGTTTACATTCCACTGCACAACATCATAATTACATTGTGAAATATTATTTTCATATCGGCATAATGATGTGTCATGAGCAAAAAGCCAAAAAAAATAAAAAGAATCAACTTAAACAAAAGCTCTCCGGATGGTAACTCGGGTTCACGAAACTGAACTTGCCTTGGCAGGTGCTCCACCCTGCAGGGGGTTTGGGGGAGGTGGTGCGGGAATGTAACTAGCAAGCACCGCTGTCTGGGAGCAGCCTTTGGATCAGTGTGACCACTCCTCGTTTTCATAAATGCCAAGGTGAGCCAATGAAAAAAGCCAAGAATTCACAAGGTTTCGGAAAAGCGATGATAATAGAAAACCTATAGAAAACCAAGACACCAAGGTGAACGACGAATCGCCAAGATCTTGTGAAAAAAGCCAAGGAGTGGTCACACTGCTTTGGATACTATGATACGAACAAGTGGTTTCTAATACTCTCCTTTTGAACAAATTGGAAAGGCATTGTCAAGCAAAGCAATTGTCCCGTCAGATCAAGGTCTGTTACATGAGTACAACAGTGGGATGTTCCCAAAGTTATATGACCAGATGCTCGCCATAGTGCTGTTTGAGGCAAACCAATGTTGTTTTACTGTTGACGACTCAGTTGAATATGATTAATATGAAAATACATGCCTGTATTTTTATTCATATATTATATATGCCTCGTTATACTGTTATTGACATTCCTCGTCTCTATTTCGTCCGCAGCCTGATGGAGTACTGCTCTCCCCTCTGGGCTGGTGCTCCTGCCTCCCAACTTTCTCGGCTTCGCGCTGTAGAAACCAAGGAATTTCGGGTCATTGGCATCTCCCGCAATGAGGCTGAGTCTTTGGGCCTCTCACTCTCTCACCACAGGTTGGTCGGTGGTCTTTCTGTCTTCTACCGTCTTCCTTCCAGCCTTGCCCCCCCCTGCTCTCTCTCCGATTGTTCCCCACCCTATTTCCGCAGGGCGCTCAAGTCCGCCACAACCCCCTTCAGGTAAAACTACCAAAATCACGAATCACTGCTCACCTTCACTCTTTCTTCCTCTTTTTTCGCCTTTGGAATAACTCCCTCACTCTATTCATTCCCATTCTTCCTCCAGGCCTTCAAAAACATCTGTTCACCACCACCTCTTATCATCCCCCATCCAAATTCTCGATCTTTTCTACCCCCGATAATCCACCCAAGCCCACCTCCTTCAAATTCCCTGCTTTCCTTCCTGAAAGTCCCTGTAATGTCCATCTTCTATTCTCCATGTTCCCCGCCCCATCCTCTCCCTTCCACAGATCTCCTAATAACTCTGTCCCCCACTGTTTTGTTCTTCTCACTCCGCCCCTTTTGTCTCATGCCCCCTTGCTGTGCGTTGTGTGTTAGCTCTCTCACGAGCCTCGACAAGGTATACAAAAAAAATTGTTATCCCGTTCGTACAACTATTTGACCACCCTTCGTATCATTCTGAGCACGTATTGTAAGGGATGAAGGGTCAGACTCAGTTTCTAAAATAAACATTGAAATAATTAAATAATGACTAGCAAGTCTAAGCTTTGGAAACAGATTTAAATTAAGAGGTCATCATGAGTCCTTTTAACCACCCAACGATTGAATTATTGGCTGTGCTGATAAGCTTGAGGTGTGACCCTGGAGATTTATTGAATCATTTCTTTGTTACCTCCACACACAAATGGCTGATGTTAGGGAAATCACCAGCATGTTATGTTCGGGCAAGGAATGCAACAGGAACCTGAGAGCCTCTGGAGATTGGATCAGAAGGATTCTCAACGAGTTGCCTTCCCTCGCCCCGCGCTGCCTTTCCTTGCCTTCTCCTTCTCGTGCTACGTTCCTCACAAACCCTCCCCTCTCCACCCCATGGACATCTCCCGGCAGTCTCCGCATGCTGTTTTGACAAAACCCCATTTTGATGCAATGCTGTATTACCACCCCCCCCCCCTTTTTTCCACAAGTGCCACTACCAAACGCAAGTTGAGAACCCCTCCCCACCCCACTCACCCATCCTCTCACTTCCCATCACCTCTCCCGGAGTGTTTGGATGTTGAGGCATCGCTCTCCCCACCCCACCCCCTATTTCTTGATCTTCCCCCCTTCCTAACTACCCACCCTTCCTACCTCCTTGCTCCCATCTACCCTTTATCCCCTCTGCCCTCTCTCTCTCTGTCGTCTCTCTCGCTCTCTTTTCCCTCTTCGTCTGTTCTCTGTCCTCTGTCTCTGTCTCTCTTTCCCTCCGTCGTCTCTCCCTCTCCCCTCTCTCCTCTCCCCTCTCCCTTCTTCGTCTCCATATCAATGCACTTGCATGATTGCATCTAGGCAGGATAACGTCGTAACGAACGCACATATGCTGAATGATGCCTCATTTCAGAGCTCTGGTTCCAGAGATTGCACTTTGAGTATAAAACATTGTGTGTTATATTATATATATATATAATTATACATATATGCTCAGTCGTTGGTTTGCACATCTACTATAGAAGTTAAAGAAAAAACCAACATTGCACAAACGATTTAGTCAATTCTGTCAAACGTACACGAACCTTTCCATCGACTTTACTTACCGAGAAACTTTAGCCGTGTTAACAATTGGTGACTCTCTTGCTGTTAAAGGAAAATCTAGCAATAAAAATTATGACGAATCATTTCGTTTTCGTCCATTTTACTTCACTTGAGAAAAAATTAATTATTTTGGAAACTAAAAAAAATTTCCTTCAAATGGAACTTCGAACTCTTAACGTCTAACACGTCCGTGGCAAGTTGGAGGTGATTAAAAACGTTCGCACGATTACAAATTGAAAGCAGGTTGATTTTTTGTTGTCTTTTAATATTTTTTAATTTTTATTTTTAATTCAATGTGATCTGAAGCAAAGTGGACTTAATGTGGAATCCTGGAGGGTTGTGGAATTGGGTGTTGGGATGGGGGGGGATGCATACTTTGGTTGGGAGGCGGAATGTAAAGATGCGGAGAAGATAGGGGTTGAGGACCTCAGTCACATTTTACATTACACAGAAGGTCATGGGTCCCCACTGGTATCCTGTCAAACTAATTAAATATTCCACACTCGATTGGAAACTAATTTCCCTTACAGCAGCCCAGTGGAACCGTTATCTCCTCGTAACATATTGTTGCGAATTCGCGCCCGCCGGCGTGCGGACGGCACGTCAACTCGAATCGCGGCACGTCGCCCACCGGAACGGACAATTCAGTCGTGACCCTCTCGGACAATGCCGGGAGCTAGTCACGGGTGGGGGTTTAACCTCCACGATCGTGCCAATTACCCACCCACGCAGGATAGGGTGCTCGCCAAATTCGATCTACCTAAGTACCTGCGCGAATGGTCGACCGGGCGATCGTACCACGCCACAGGCCGGACTCCGGACACGACACCGCTTAAGCGGTCCGTTCCGTGCTACAGTGATAACCGAGCGGTGTTATCGCGGCCCTTGACGGTTCCGATTAATTACCGGGATGTTGCACCCCTACGAAACCCTTACGTGAAGCAGGATGGAGAGTCAACAAAGAAAGGACGCAGCGAAACGGGAACAAGTTCACACAAGCACGTTTAATTCACACAGACCAGCACGGAAGCACGTATTTTACAGTCACAATAATCAAAATGCACATATAAGCGAAGGCAAGAGTTAAACCGAATACGCGTACACACGGCAACACTTAAAAAGTTTCTACTTGTCGGACAGGCGCCCCACATTCATTTACACAAACCAAGAAAAGAAAAGTGGCGACTTCCCTGTGGGCCGTCGAGTCCCTCCCAGTCCGTCGGCGTGGTCGCGCCTGGCCCTGACCTCTTCTCGCGGCCTGGCGAACCCTCTCTGGCACTCCCCGTCCGGACGAGCAGGTCCACCTCACAACTGGCGCTGCCGCGTCTCCCGTTCTGTTGCCTTCGTGACAGGCCGCTCGGCCAAGGCCGCGGGCGCAGGACCTCTTCCCTCGAAAGACCAGACTCTTGTACCAACTCAACCACCCTCGACCAACTGAAGACAACCCGAAGACCTCCTGTCGCCTTTTGTAGCGAGGCCCGCCCTTCGCTGCCGCCCATTTTCGGCTCCACCCTCTTCGAGAAGGTTCCCGAAAGGGCGTTCCCTCACGCTCTCCCTCCACCCCGCCTGTGCTGGGCCGGGGGAGTCAGTTTTTGGCTCTGGGCCAGAGAACTATTCCCCCAAAATGAGACCCTCCCTTACATGACCTCTGAGCTTTTGACCTGCATCGCCCGACGTCCTCATCATGCCAAGCGCGGGGGAATGATCGAGGATAGGGAGCATCAAGCGGGAGAATCGAGGGCGGGAAAAAGTCCGCGCAGCTCTCGCTGTTCCTTCTTGTGGCGCTTTGTTTGCCTCGGGGGTGTCGGAAGGACCGTGAGTGGTGAAGAGATGTGGTAGGCGGTAGATGGTCGGAGGGTGGCGTGGTGTAGTGGTGGTTGGCTACTGTGATGTGGGGATGGCGTGGTTGTTGAGATGCTGTTTGTTTGAAATAAATGATAGAGAAAGAAAAACGAACTAACATACTAAAGCGGTCGCTAGCCCAGATGAATCACTATAAATTCCTGTCGTATGTTACATATGCGGGTGTTATGGAGCCTAGCTACAGACCATGTAACTTACAGAGATATCGTCACTTGCGGGCCCTTTATGGTGTAATGCGAATTTCCACAACGTACAATATATAAATTAGACGGGCACTCAGTAGAAAACGCTACTCCACAAGCTGCGTTAATTTACGTTTTGGATCCACTGATAGGGCCAGACTTGGATTCGGTCCCTGAACCAAATTCTAGATCGGTTGTTCTTGTCAATCCAATAATCATTCACCAAGTTGCGTCAAATCCGTCATAACTGTTTGAAGAATTCGTTTTCGCCCGATCACTCAATGGTGAGTAAATCTTTACAGCTAAAAAAAACAAATTCTTCGTAATCCAGAGATTTGGATCTCATCAAAATCGAATTGATTCATCCTTTTCCACACCTCCTTCCACCAAGTTCGTCCAAAATCCGTCCATGAACATTTTTGAAATTCGTGCTAGATATTATTTTCAGCCCTCTCTCAAATTGGAGATCTCATCTCAATGTTCAATGAGAAGTCTTCATGATGAGGAATCAATTTTTTAAAATTCTGGGATCTCTGATTCAGCATTCATGACCAAAATGTTGTGTTGCTGTCCTTCGCCCGGTCACCTACACACACAAATTAATTTCAGAACAATTGCCTTTGGAAAACTGTATACAAAAATCGTTGACAAACAGACATACAGACCAATCTACTTGGCAAAATATATTTCGCCAAGTAACAAGACGGGTGTGAAAATCACAACTGCATCCGGTAATAACTGGAGGTAATAAACTATGGTCATAAAGATTTCTTTTTTATTGTTTTTTTTTTTTCTTTCTTTAAACGTATTCATGGGCAACAAGTTGAACAGAATGAATGATGTGGTTCAGTAGATAAACAATCTCATGGAGCACCAGGGTGTGAATATTCAATAGATTTCTTAATGAACCTATGTGGATACATTGTAAGTTACGCGATAACAATGAAAAAAAATTTTGCTTAAATTTGAAATGAGAATTATTACAATGCGGATTTTATAATACTACATGCAATTCATTCCATAGTTGGGGCCAGAGAAACTAAATATATGTTGAAAAGCAAGGTTCTTGTTCCCCTGTTTTTTGGTAAAAAAGATAAGTTCAGATGGTTCTGGTATCGTACGTATGAATTTCCTAATTTGATTTTTAAAATCACAACTTTAAGAGGAAGTAGTGTATGATGCACTTACATGTGAATACATTTAGCTGATGTGTGCCGACATCGTGCAATTTCACAGATATCTATTTCGTGTCCTCTTGACTACATTTTTTGATTTGACCGATTAATATAAAAACCACTCTTTTTGATTCTTAATTGAATAATTTTCCTGCTGTATGTTGAGTTGTTTTTTGTTTTTTTTTATGAACTAAATTGATAGATGGGATGCATTTTTTCTAGCTACAGACCTAACAGCTTGCTTTCTAATCAACAGGAAGCTCTGGAATCCAATCATCAAGTTAACCATCAAAATCCTTTTTTGTCCAAACATCGTCATCTCAATCACCATTTGGGTTCAGACTGGTCACTCTACCCTGGACATCTTCTTCTGCCTCCCAAAATGGATAGGAGGCCAGTCAATATCAGACTAAGATAGTCATCTCTCTTTGACATATTCGAGCATTTCATGCAGTCTGGCATCTGCCTTACCTCTAATATCTCTGCTATGGCACCGAGGCCAACTACACAATGCACTGTACTTCCTCTAATGCTCAAGCAGACATGTTGCTCTCGACAGAATCCTCTGATATTCCTCTCCCTGTCTAAGCTAGAGTGCCCCAAGACATGGTTTTGGACACAGTACTATTACCTAATAATTCATCAAATGACCTTTCTCACTCTGAAAATCCTATTTATCTTCGTTGATGACTTCCACTCTGTTGACTCATTCCTCAATACCTTCAGACTAGACATTGCAGCACATACGCTTCTCTCTCTGCAGACCTTTATAGAATCATAAGGGTGGTGAAACGACTTGGAAATATTTTTTTTATTCTTTTATTATGTTGAGGGTTAGTCACGGACTAAATGGTCTCTCAATCGAGGCCAAGCCTTGAATAAAAAGAACTGCAGTTGATAGAAAGTAAGTGAAAGAGAGAATTGTCAAAGAAGTTTTGGGGGAAGTAAAAAAATCTGCCTTTTTGAAAAGGCAGAAGTCCATAAATGTTTGAAGACGTGAGAAGGTAAAGAGTTTCAGAGAGTTTGGCATGGAGGTGGAAAAACAAACATCATAACTGGCCCACCCTTGAATTGCCAATGGCCACAACAATAATCATGTGATGTTGTGGGCTGTCGAGTATTCGTGGTCTCACTAATTCGTGCGAGGAATCTCTCTCC
>CM068965.1:20558021-20571882 GCA_035128595.1 Eptatretus atami
TTCCTCAGTCTGGGAATCGCAGGCCGTCGCATACGAATAACTTCGTGTCGTGGCGGATCGCTAATTGACCGCAAATGCCAATAATTTGACCACATGACCCAATGCCTTCTGTCTGACAACCGCTTAATTAGGAGCACGTGATCGCCTTATTGGGGAATCATGTCGTCGATGCGTATTTGCTTAACTTACCATATCGGGTGCAGCCGAGCGGAGCTGCTAAATACGTATCGGCTAATAAGCAGTTTTTGTTGCATAACGTCCCGGTTATGGTAAGGTGTGAACCGTGCTAGACCAATGGAGGAAAAGACAAAACGAGCTGAGTTCATTTATAATGGGCACATTTATTCTAACAAAGCGAAGAAAGTTATGTGGCACAGTGTGGGGTTTATTTGCAAATGTACAGCAGGGAAAAGCAAAGAATTTGTGGTGCAGCAAAAGACGTGCAATAATCACAAAAGAAGACAGTGCAGAATTGCCCCAAATGGACTTGCACAATCCTAAATTATGCAAGGACAGGCACCATCACACACACACACACACACACACTTAGAGATATCCCAGAGAGATAAGAGGCAGTTGAGGATGAGCAACCTCTTAATACCTGGTGCGGTGGGCAGACCTGCGCAAGCCAAATGCTTAGGAAAGGGGAAGGAGGGAGGAAAACTGAAGGTGTCTATGGTGTGGGAGTGAGAGGTGCGAGTGTCATGCAGTGTGTCATAAGAGGAAAGTGTGGGATGCAAGTCGATAAGGTCGCTCTGAAAAGAACGGTTCTTCGGGACTTGCCTGTGCCGATTGCTCTTGTGCATCCACAGTAGATGAAAGATAGATGGTAGAAAATTATGCATAAGACAAAAACCCTAATGGAGTTGTGTAAGAATCTGTAAGTGTAACTGGTGGCTGCTGGATGCAGCCGAACTGAGCGTCTGAAATGGGAAGGGTCCCGGCCCATAGTTGGAGTCACTCACTTCACTCCAGTTCCGAGCTCGGCCGTGCTGCCTTGTGGCATTGTTCACTCAGCGCTTAAGAGCTCTTGTCTGACCGCCTCTGCTGAAATCTCCTGTGTCCGGCAAGATCTGGCTCTGCTGAAATCTCCGGCTCGATCTGAGCTGAGTTGCTCCTTTTAATGGGCTCCGAGCAAAGGAGGAGCTAAGAATCAGATCAAACGAGGCTGTTAGCGATTTCAAGCTTCCCTATTGGTGAGAGAGGTGAGAGAAACTTCGTGATGTTGGGAGAAGTGATTGTAAATGTGGCATTGCAGCGAGGAGGGAGAGGCTGTTCCTAACAGTGGCATTCCGGCGAAGAGGGAGAGATTCTTCCTAACAATGGCGTTTGTAGTAAAGACGTGAACGTAAGTTGTTGTGATATTTAGGAGACGTGTGGAGTGGTTGTGGTGAGCGTTGCAATGTTGTGGTAGGCAGAATGAAGGTCTGAGGTGAGATGGCAGTTGGAAATTGGCACGCAATTTTCAATGGAAATGGCGCACAGATCTAAATGAACCTCGTGGTGTTTACTTGCTTGGTTCCTTTCATTGTTATCGTTCTGGATGCGTGCTTGCTTGCGTTGTTCATGTGAGAGAGAAAGTAGGGTAAAAGAGTAGAATAAGAGAAAGGTTTGAAGATTGAAGACCTAACTAAAAGCCCAACACAACACATCTTTCCAATATACCCACTAGACATATGGAAAGGACTAACTAAACACATACTAATGAGGTCACTGCCTTGGGATCGCTGTATGTTGTGTGCTATTGCCTCAGAGGAGTGCGGTTTTAGAAAATCGCAACAATATATATTTATATGCGTGTCTCCTCCATAACTCCAAAACCATGAAACCTATCAGGCTGAAGCTTTGCATGCATACTGAGGCAACAACATGGTAGTGCATGAGTGAAAATTGGGTGTTTGGGTGAATTTGAAACCCCCCCCTTTTGAAGATAATTAACGGGGTTCTCGTCATCAAAAAAAAGAAAGCCTTACCAAGATGGCGAAGCACCATCTTGGTCAGCCGGCTGACACCTTGCAAGGGTCTTAAGCTGCCATTTTGTTTTGGCCTGCTCAACAATGCCTTGATTTGGAACGGGCCGCAATGATTTCTGTACGTTAAAGCGCTCAAAATGTATCCCTTCACTTTCCTCACTCATATCATCAAATGCCTGATCTTCATCCCGACGAATCGCTGTATACTGTACATCATTTTTTTCGGTGCTATAATATTCAAATTCGGAGCTTGCAGCGATTTCATGCATTATGTGATGCAATTTTTCCATATTTTTCCATATTTTTCCATTACTTCCATCTTCAGATCCCAAGTTAATTGAAACAAAACTTTATGGGATCACTTTTTTTACCATGCTGCACCTTACTTGGGTTTTAAACAGTCATTTTCTTACAATTCATAACTTGTAACACATGATCAAGCACCACCTGTCACCATCTCTGAGGGAGATCCATACATACAATGCTTTATAAAAAGCCAATTTTTTTTTTGGGGGGGGGGATTTCAACCTGGATACTGATATAATTGTGAGATCGTGAGCTCCGATTGTCAAATATGGTATCGGATATGAAAAATAACTTAATTCGGAAGTTAACAACGATTGGTAAGATCAGCGAAGCAGTACTTAACCTCCTCAAATATGCAAATCGCTAATGATTCAAAAAAATATATATTGTACAAACAGAGCTTATGAATCGATTTTAAGGTAAAGATAATATACTATTGCTCATTTAATGACCTAACTCAAGGTGAAAGAAGAATTTGGAGAACAAAAGGTACCACCTCAGCTAACCACTCCATCTTTCCACCCTGCGAAAATTTTAAACCATCGCCACTGGTTCTGTATTTTAAAACAAGGCGCGTATCCGCATACGCATTCTGACCCTTGATGGAAAAACATTCAGTTGTCTGCCCAAAAGCGCGACAAAACAGGGGCAGATCCAGAATTTTTTTCGGTGGGTTCACTTAAGATTAAGATGTTCTCACATTGTAATTATACCACCAAGCCTTATTCAAGTCAATGTAATCGTTGAGGAAAACGGTTAATCTATCCAGAGCTAGCAGTGTCCGACCATAAATTACTTTCTCCACAGGAAAATTTGGGAATATCGAGCGACTTGACGAAAAGGCCTCAGGCCTGTCACAAACTGATTCTAAAGTATTGTGATAATATATATGTATATATTATATTATGTATATGTAATATATATTATATATATATAGTATATATATATATATGTATATTATATATATTATATATAAATATAATATATTATATAATATATATGTAGCCTGTGTGTTGCGGCAGTGGTTAGGGCAGCGCTTGGGATCCAAAAGGTCCTGAGTTCAAGCCCCGTTGGGCCACTGAATTAATACACCAGGGGGTGACTCAGCCTGTCATCCTTCCGAGGTCGGCGAAGTGAGTACCAGTGTACTGGGCCCGGTGTATGCCCCGGTTTGAATAGGTGTACCATATCCCTGTGTCATAAGAGGCGACCAGGGTTGCGTCAGGAAGGGCATCCGGCGTAAAACCTGTGCCAAATCATTATGCGGATCATAACGGATGATCCGCTGTGGCGACCCTAACGGGAGACAGCCGAAAGACGAAGAAGAAGATTATATATATATATATATATATATATGTATATATATATATGTATTATGTATATATATGTAATATATTATATATTATAGTAGATATATATATGTATGTATATGTATATTATATTTATATATGTATATATATATGTATATGTATTATATATATATATGTATATATATCTTTCAGTCAAAGAAAGTTGCATGAAGCAACCATGAAAACCTGCACGAGGAAAACCCATTACCGTTTCAAACCCTACACGGATTCTTATACAGCTACAGATATTCACAAGTCGTTTATGCATGAGTATCACAATGCTACCCCCCCCCCCCAACACTGATCCAGATCTTTCCCAATATATAATCAATTCGTTATCGCACACCCAACCTGTCCAACAAGTTTCGTCCAAATCCGTCCATAACTTATGAGTTTTCCTGCTCACAAACAGACAGACAGACAAACAGGGTAAAAATAGAACTTCTGCTCACTTTCCATGGTGGGGGTAATAAGTGTATTTTGTGTTTGCAGGACAAATCAGGAACGTTGCAGAAGAGGAATTTCCTACCAAGTGTTGCAAACTGCTGCGTATCCAATACCAGATGACTTTGACAAGATTATGATGATAGTTGACAGAAACAAGGATGGCAGGATTGATTATAGTGGTATGCTTGGAAATTCTCCTCACTATTTTTTGACTTTTTGATGAATCCTGAGCTAATTTCTTCAATTCCATACTTTTGCCTCATTAGTCATGATGAATATTGTTGGGAAATTATTTAATATCCTTGCTTGCTTGTCTCCGCAGAGTTTGCGAAGATCTATAGCAACAACATGCGCTGAGGAAGGAAAAGCCCTTGCAAGCATCGAGTCATCCACAAATATGATGCATTCTTATTCATTCACTTAATTGCTTGAAACATCATTCCTTTTCAAACCTTTTCTCTGTTTCCCTGAATGTTTCACTTTTTATATCTTTTGAGCATGCAGCATGGGTATTGTCCATTGCAATGTGAAATTCAAAATTTGTTTGCCTAAATCCTTCATATTTCTCTCCATGCACACTAAAAATTTTTTAACGTTTATCTTCTACTCTTTTTCTTTCAATAAAGGCTGTGGCAGTAACTGCTGTGATGAGAGTTTGTCAGGCATTATTGCATTGTTCAAAGATCATCGAGTATAGGTTACACAGTATGGTTGATTCTGATGTACCACCCTCTGTTAAATCGTATCGGTGCTGCCAAAGCTGTTTCTTGGCAAAAAGCTATGGTGAGTAGTTTGCCATTGCCTTCCCAGCATTGTTTGTCCATGCTGTATCCTTTTTTTTTCTAATGCTGAGGTTCAAACACAGAAGCAGCACGTACCATTTTTTAAATCTTCGGTATGACTCTGCCTGGGTTTGAACCACCTCCCCCCTCCCTCCTCGTCATGGGGAATAATTGTGATTTTTTGTGATGCCATAGGTTCCCTCATTATGACGTCATAATTACATATGTGGAACGCCACATCAGATCAGAATGAAAAATTTTAAGGGTCTTCTGGGGATAAAATGGTCCACAGAAAAAAAATAGCATGAAGTCATCGGTCACGTGATTCGGCAGCCATATTGTTGTTTTTCTTAAACCTTCAAAAATCTTCTCTGAAATGGCTGAAAAGATCGAGGCGAAACTTTACACGTGTGACCGCCTGGCAGCCATATTGTATTTACCCGATAACTGATAGAAATACACTACTCAAAAGAGGTTCTGGCGAGGGTTTGCAATCTCAGATTGCTCTTTTTCTTCTTTAATTTGTGATTGGAATGATGCCATTTGGAATGAAAATATAGATATTTGAGTTTAAAGGAGAATCAGGAAATGACGGTTCCACCGGTGACATTTGCAGATTCAGCATTTTCAGATTCGCAATGACATCATTGAAATACTTAGTTTACTTCATAAGTGTTTCTAACATTGTATTTTGTTAAATTAATGGTATAGTATTAACTTGTGATTGGAATAATGATGTTTGAATGAAAATATAGAGATTGAGTTTAAAGCAGAATGAGGAAATTATGTGAGGGTTTCCACCAATGACATTTGCGGATTCGGCATGTGTAGTTTCGCCATTATTTTCCAAAGACCTTCACGACCGGCTGTCCAGTGGCTGGTCCAGCCCCTTCTGTGCATAGCACGGGTACTTTGCGAGTGCAACATAAATTAGCAGCAATATATTTACTTGACGAAAAAGTGTCGTTCTTTGATTTCGAGTTTTTTGTTTGCCTGTGAGCATATCTGAAAAGGTTGTGGACTGGACAGTTTGTGTGTCTGCCAAGGACGAATTGATTCATTTTTGGTGAAGATCTGGATCTTGATTCGAGAATTTAAAAGTGATTCTTCACCATTGAAATATGGAGCCAAAACCAACATATTCTAGTTTTGTATTTTTGATTAACCTTCTGAAATTTGGGAAAATTTGTGAATTTGTTTTTCATTTGGAAGTTGTGGGTTACGATGTGTAAATAAGTAGGGAAAAGTATGATTTAATTCCTGGCTATGAGGCAACAAAAGTGAAAATTTTGAAAGGGGTGTTGGCTTTCTATCGGCACTGTGTGTATGTGTATATATATATATTGTTACGGCTGTGGAAATTCGCAAACCACCATTCAGGACCCGTAGGTGAGATATCTCTAAGTACATGTGTAGTTAGCCCCAAACCCGTTGTTTAGAGGGAATTAATGTGATTCATTCGGGCTGCGACGCTTTGAGTCAGTCTTTTTTCTTTTTCTATCTTTTATTTCAAACAAAACCAACAAGGACGCTCGGTGGCTTTTCCCGCCTGTTTTTCACGCCATTCTTCCCGCGCTTGGTGTGAGGAGGAGAAGCGGGGTGGGCAGCTGGTGCCCGATTGGTGAGCGCGGTGTGACGCGGCCAGGGAGGAGGAACGCCCCTCTTCGAGACCTTTCTCGAAGCGCCTCGAAGGGGGGTGGAGCAAAGAACGGGGCGAGCAACAGGCGGAGCTCGGATATAAAAGTCGGACAGGGCGGAGCGGTTTTGTTGGTGCTCTTGCTCTGTGGTTGCTCTTGCTCTCTTCCTGTCTTCGGCTCACTCGTCCTCTTCTCTCCTGGTGGCGCTGCCTGGTCTGCTGTGGTGCGGTTCCAAGACCCCGCTGGCGGGAAGGGCGTCCGCCATTCCCCTCTCCCGACCTCGGGCATCCACGTTTCCCCCCCCCCCCTCTATCCGTCGGCGGGTAGCGCCGAAAACTCCCGTCCGCGGCATCAAGCGGCCAACACGTGCCAGCGCGAGCACGCCGGAGAGGACTCGCCTACACGCCAGGGCACGGAGTCGCAGCCAGCGGGACCACGTCACGGACGTCAGAGAGGGACTCGACGGCCAAAAGGGAAGTCACCTTTTCTTTTCGGGTTTTTTGTATGGATCTTGTGGCGCCGGTCTTGTAAGTAGAACTGTGTTAAGTTTGCCGTGTGTCGGTTTATTCGTTGTAGCTCTGCGTCGTCGTTGCTTTATTGTTTCTTCTTGCATTTCTTTATGTGCATCTGATTCTGTTTGGCTGTATATGTGTGCTTTGTCTGTGTCTGTGTGAAAAAGTGCTTGTGTGAACTTGTTCTCCGTGTCGCTGCGTCCTTCCTTTGTTGACTCCATCCTGCTTCACGTAAAGGTTCGTAGTGGCTAATACGCCCGATAATTAATCGGAGACCGTCGAGGCCGATGATAACACCGCTCGGTTATCCCGATAGTACGGAACGGCCGCCCCAAGCGGCTCGCGTCCGGAGTCGACCTGCGGCGAGGTGCGATCGCCCGGTTTACCATCCGCGTGGTACTTAGGTAGGTCGAGTTTGGCGAACAACCCTATCCCACGCGGGTGGCCGATTGGCACGATCGTGTGAGGCCGAAAGGCCCACCCGTGACTAGGTCCCGGCATTAGTCCGAGAGGGTCACGACAGAATTGTCCGTCCGTGTGCGACGTGCCGCGATTCGAGTCACGTGGCCGTTCGCACGCCGGCGGCGCGAATTCGCACACTGGTGTCCGGGAGTGGGATTCGAATCCCTCCCGCCTCCAAGCTAAATTCACGGGAATCGGTCCAGGGGTGAGAGGAGCGACCCCCGATTCCCTCCAAATTACGAGCGATTAAAATTAACCCGTTACGTGAAATAAGATGGCGTCTCAAGCGAGCGGGTGCGGGTAAAATGTATAGTTGTAGAAATGTAGAATCCATGGCCCGGCTGGTACTACTCTTTGTAATTTTAATCAAGGGGAAGCTCAACCCCATTTACTGAGCACGGACTTTACCGGCAAACTGGGTCGCATAATGGCGCGCAATCGCCCCCTCAGCGCAGCACGGAGCGAGCGCTATTTATGGCGCTGCATGGCGCAACACGAGGCGAGCGCTCCAACAATCGTTTCAAACCACGTGGGCTTGGCAGGCGAGGTCAAGCGTGCTACGCCGGACATGCGGGCTTTGGGAAGAATTGAAGGAAGAATGGAGGACGAGCTCGAAAAAGGAAAACAGAAACACGAGCTGGAAGTAAAACAATTAAAGGAAAATAGGGAAAATAGAGTTGAGTATCCATAAGTGGAACAAGCGAAGAGCGAACAAAGAAAAAGTTAGAAGAGCAAAACAGAAAAACAATTGAGCTAAAGCAACTGAAGGAGGAGGTAACAAGAAACAGGAATATCTGGAACAATTGAAGGAAGAGAGAAGAACAAGCAATCAGGAAAGAGAAAGCCTAGAATGAAGATAAAAGAGGGAGAGACAGCTGGAGAAGGGCGAAGAATTGCTGGAAAAGTCTGAACAGTTCAAAGAACTGCAGGCGAATTGAGGATGGTGAGAGAAGAAAGAACGACAGCAGAGATGAACGTAAGGAACCACACTGTAACAGATCGAACAGCTGGAAGCAAAGGCAGATTAAGATGAGGAACAAGAAGAAGTACTGAAAGAACAAGGATAGACAGGAGAAGGAAATAGCCAACTGAAGGAAACCACGAGATTGCAGAATGAGATGCAAAAGAGAGTAATGAAGGAGAACGAATAAGACAGGAGAAGGAAGTCAGCCAACTGAAAGAAATAACGAGATTGCAGAATGAGAACAAGGAAGGCAGTGGAATAGCAAATACAAAGAAAGGAATGAGACAGGAGAAAGAAATCCGTCAATTAAAGGAAATACGGATTGCAGAACGAGGAACAAGAGAGACCGTGGAATAAAAAACTGAAAGAGTATGAATTGAAACTGAACGACAAAAGGAAAAGAATAGGTTGGATACGAGGAGAAAAATGAAGGAGAAATCAGGAGATTGAAAGGACACAACGAATTGGAGAGGGAAGAACGAGAGGAACAATGGGATAGAAAACAAAGGAACATGAAGCCGAGGTTGACCAATTGGAAGAAAAGCAAGGTGGAGTGCGAGGAGAGGACAAAAGAACAGCGAATGAAACACAAAGGGAAATTAACCAAATGAAAGAAACCACGAAACTGGAAGAAGGAGGAAGAAGAAACTAGGGAAGAGTAATGAGAGAACAGCGAATTGAACACAAGAAGACATTAACCAAATGAGCAAACCATGAAACTGGAGAAGGAAGGACAGGAGAGGAAACAAGGAAGGGAAGTGAGAGACAGCGAATGAAACACAGGAAGGAAATGAGCCCAATTGAAAGAACGATGAGATTGGAAAATGAAGAGCAGGAGAAACTGTGGGGCAGAAAACAAGAACAATGTGAGTTTGAATTGACAACTAAACGGGGAGCAAGATTGGAGTCCACGGAGATTGAAAAACTCCGGAGGGAGAACGAAGAACTCAGGAAGTCCGAGAGGAGGAACGACTCAGAAGGAGCCAGGGAGTAGAACAACGCAATAAGGTGGATGTTTGACAGCACCACAAGGAGCAATGTCGGTGTGCGAGGACTTAATCGACGCCACTCGTCGGTATGAAGGAACAATTAGGGCGGGCCCTGATAAAGAGGACACAAATAAAAAAGGAGACGAGGGAAGTAACAAAGACAAATAAGGAAATGAAAGTATTGCCAGAGACACGGGAGAATAGAGGGTGAATTGGACGGGGTAAAGACGCACACACACACACGGAGGTAGTGGGGGATAATGGGGGCGAGCTGGCAGAACGTGTGGGACCCGGTGCGAGCAGTGGATGGCCTCCTCAGGAACGAGGGAGGAGGAGGCCCCTTGAGGCGACTCACGACAGGTGGGTTCGGTCGTGTCGAGCGAGTTCGAGGGTACGGGTGCTGTGGACAGGTGCACGTGCAGCTTGGGGGTATAGAGGCCCGGAAACCCTTGGGTGGCACAAATCCCCAGTGTGGTTGCCGGTGTGTGTGGTGCAAGGTGTGAGTGCGCCCCCGTGTGTGGAAGCGACCCCGTGTGTGGATGGGTGTCGCGAGTGTGCCGGAGTGCGTGCTTCCAGCACGCCGTGTGTAAAGGAGGCACCGCAAGTGGAAGAGGCCGTGTGTGTGAGTGAAACGGACAGTATGATGGAGCACCACGTGTGAGTGGAGCCGCGTGTGCGCAGGAACGGCACGCATGTGCGAACAGCGTGTGGGAGTGAGACACCGCGGGCGAGTCCCCGCGTGTGTGAGTGGTATGTTGTGTGAGGGAAATGGCACGAGTGAGTGAGCGGCCGAGTGTGAGGGAGACCGTGTGTTGAGAGAGCGTATGTGAGGGAGATGTCGGTCGCATGCGTGAGCATGCAGCCGCGTCTCCGGGTGTGATGATGTGATGAATGGAGAGCGAGTGTCGTAACACGCAGTGTGCGTGGTTGAGTGGCGGACGACGCGACAGAGGGAACAAGAGCGCAAAGGGTAGCGGCCGTAGTTGTTTTGAGCACCGCGCCGGTTCCGCCCAGCGGCGCGAGCGTGAGGTCCGTGCCGTGCAACGCACAAGGCGCCCCACGTGCTCGGCTGGGGAGTGAAACCCGGTCCGGAAACGCACACGGTGGATGTTGCCGATCCCGCACGGACAAAGTTTAGACCAGGATTACGGATTTGACGGACCGGACGGTTCTCCACGCCGGGCGGTGTGTTAAGCTCAACGGGCAGAGCACATGTGTTCGCTTGGGGAACCCCTCGACGATGCCAGTTTGCTTTTGGGGTGCGCATGTGACGTCATGGCGTGCACGTGTTTGTGGAATCCGGCAGGAGCGGTGAATCCCTGCGGATGGTACCGTACCAGAGGATCGACCGGACTCACGTGCAGAGCTGCATGACGTCACGGCAGGTGCAAAGTGCGCGAGCTGCGAGTTCCCGCGCTGCTGTTCTCGACTCTCATAAGGATTGGAGATATATATAACTTTTCCTTTCTCTAACAACAATCATCAAATCAGCACGCGGTCTAAATCCATCATATTTCAAACCATACCCAATACGGGCTTATAACACTCTATCTCTGCCTCCCTCAGAACCCTCACTGACCAACTTTTCAGGATTTCCTCGCCTCCACCACCCCCTTGAATATTTAAATGCACCCTCCCGCCCGGAGCTGAATCTTCCAACCTAGAGAAGAGAAAGCAGACCGCCGCACACCCCAAAGACGCAGCAAGACTCCCCGAAAAGAACCCGTACCCCCCGCGCAGAAACACGGCCCCCCCCCCGATACCACTAAAGAAGAAAGGGAAAAGAAAAAGAGAAAGAGAAAGAGCAGGAAGAGAAAAAGAGAAAAGATAGAAGAGGATAGAGAGGGAGAGCAGAGAGAGAGAAGAGGAGAATGAGAGAGGAGAGAAAAAACTATGCCTGAATGTTTTATCAACACAGGAGTAAGTATCTGTCATTCTTCTTACTAATCTCCTTGGTGATATCATCCCCTAAGTTCACACCCGAAAACATGCACTACGCATTGTATATGTTGGCAAGAAAATTGAAACACACCTCAGTTCGACTGGGAATACCAATATTACTCCATTACAATTCTAGCAGACTTTCTGCATTTCAAGGCTGTCCCTCTCATAATCAGCCTAGCGTGCTAGCACATGGCACATTGCCAGCCGTGAAAGCACGTGTGGGGGTCAGTACTCAGATGGGTGCACAGCGAGACACACCACTGCGAAACGGCCAGCCGGGGCAAAGCCGACACAAGTGGGAAAGTGAGCTCCGGGTGAGAGAGTAGAGCAAGGCTAGCAAGGTTGGACGCGTCGCAGAGACGGTGAATATGAACAGCGCGGCGCAGGGGGAGGAAAGAGCATGAGGTGCCTGTCTGAAAGGACGGCAGCGTTAGTCGGCGGGGCAACACAACCAAAGGACAAATGCCGCCGAACCGACAGATAGTCGCGGTGGCCACGCAAGGGTGGGAAGGGAAGACCCCCTTGGCCAGGGACATAGGACACTAGTTAGGGGCAGTGCTGGATTAACCTAGTTAGGCGACCAGAGGGCGCATTGTGGCCCAGTACAGGCGCGCCACGACGAAGAAGACTGTAGCCGGCTACAAGAGACCTTATTTAGAAAAGCAGGAGCAGAAAAATTAAAATAACTATAATATATCTTTTCAGCATTAAAGATACTTCATAGTCTTGTTGTAGATGTTAGTGAAGAAGAGTTATCTATGTAATTATACTTGGATGAGCTTCATCTTCTTCGTCATGGAGCAAGGGAGGCTACCCTCCTGTTCCATGATCGGAACCCGCAGATCATTGATTTAAAATTTCTCAGGCCATTGCCTCTAGAGAAATCTCACCGGAAAATGGGTGCCGATTAGGATGCAGCACGCAGGACGTATAATCCCAGGGAAAGCAGCTCGCTTGGGCGCGGAACAGGAAGTTAGGCTTGAGTTTGAGACGGGCTCCATTGGGGTCAGGGTGATAAACATGAGTCCTCTGATGGGGGCCGCCAGCTGACTGGAACCATAGTAGTTAGTGGGATTGTAGATGAGATCTCTAGGTTGAAATTGATCTCTCTTGATTATTCGACGCCGAGACAGACGCGCTTGACAATCGTGATGACGCTCAGGCGGACTCGTGAGTGTTACAAACATACAGAAGAGAGCTGCGGTATAGTGTACAGGGACGAATGGGACACGAGTTAGTTAGGGAAGAGGTGAGAAGTATGTAAGGATGCACGAAAGGCGTTCGATGAGCGAGCTGTGTCGATCGCTTGATAACGAGCTGGTGGTGTTCGTGATTATGACATTATTGATGGAGGTAAAAGATTGAGTGAGGCCAGCGGTCTGTGTGGGGGAGTAAGATGAAGCAGCGAGAATTGAATGCAGAATAGGGACTCCGTGCATCAAGCGAATAGATTGGGCGGAGGACGACGGCAGGAAACACATCCGAGCACAGGAAGACCGCCGAACGGGGATCGCCCCTCCCCACACCGAACAAGAGAGCGAGCGCAAAGCGCGAAAACACAGAGAGACAGCAGGGAAGGGCACAAACTCAGCAAACAGACCGCAGACGGGAAGCAGAGCCAAAAAAACGAAATCCATGGTGGGCGGGCGTGGGACAGCCTCCAAGAAGCTGACCGAGGACGCACGGCAACAGCCCGCCACATACATGGGAGGAGTTGATCCCGCCAAGGGGACCCGCGGTCAGTGTTTAGAGGAGTAGCCTGGGTTAGACAAAATTGAAAAAGATGGAAGTCGTTTTGTTCGTTGGTGAGCGAAAGTAGGCTCGATTCCCAGTTTGAGGGGTGCAGGAAGCCCGGTTGACGGGCTGGAGCGTGGTGCGAAAGGTGAGTATCGCTAGGGGTACCCCGGGCACCGGGCTAGTCCAGGTCGTGGAGGCAGGCCCATAGCGCGCCGAGAACGGATAGGCCCAGTAGGCAGTCGGCGGACCGGGGGGATATGCGGCCGAGCCGCAGCGGATTGCGCGGGGGAGCCCAAGATGCTGGGCTCGGTGGCGGCCCTGGGCCCAACAGAGCAGGAAGACGAGGGCCGCCACAAGTCTGCCAAGAGCAGACCTGAGAGCGGCAGATTCACGCAATTAGAGCACGGGTGACCTTGGTAACAGAAGGGGTCGTGAGGAAAATCATGGGCCTGGGCCGCAGCGCGTGAAGATGCTTCAGGGCAGTCGCCAGGAGAGGCACCCCCGACAACCATTAGCGTTGTAGGGGGAGCTGGTCAGGCTCGGAGGCGCGAAAGGTAATTAGATGCCCGCGGGTGCGACCTTCAGTCAAGAGGTGCCATCGTAGGAGAATCGAGCAGAGGTAGTGCCTGCCAAGGGCCACGCTGCCCAGCCACGAAATTGTGCGGGCGGGCACGCGGGTAAGGCAGAAGACAGGCGGAGGAAGCAGGGAGTCCGAAAGATCCGCGCGAAGTCCTTAGAATAATGAGAGCTCACTGGATA
>CM068965.1:20601717-20614612 GCA_035128595.1 Eptatretus atami
TGAGCGAACTCGCAAGGACGTACTGCGAAAGGAACAGATTGTTAGGAATAAAGTCAGCTAAGGCTACAAGATTCAGACCAATGCTGGATAATGAAAAAGCAACGAAAAATGAACTGGGAAAATTTCTAATCTTTATATTATTTTCCGAGTTTGTGGTGTTCGTGTCGCGCTATCTTCGACTTTGTTATGCGCATCGGAGTAACGTGATATTCGCTTACATTATCTCAAGACCATATGAGGTGCATGGTACAAAAAAGTAAATAAAATGGTTCTGAACATGAAATCGTATTCCACTTACTGACATTAAAGTAAATTACTATGATACTCGCATTTCAGTTCGCTTCTCAAACACCCCACCCCAACATGTTGCGCACAAGGGCGGGGTTTGCAGTAATAATTTATTACAAGTCAGCAAGGAAAATTATGTGGCACAGTGAATAGTAGTTTTATTTTGTGTACATCGAGGGATAGAAAGAAGGTGAGGCGTGGAAGTTTAACAAGCATACTTACGAAGCAGACACAGAGCAGACTTAACCCCGAATAATAATCGTTCTGCAATTTAACTGACGAGGACAGGCGCGCAGACACCAACCAACAGACACACACACACACACAACTACACACACACACACCCGATGAAGAGGATTAATAACAGAAAAAAGGAGGAGATGGAGATGAAGGCTAACGGTTCTGAATGCCTTGCACGATTGGCCGTGCACACCATAACGTGCTGGCTCCGAAATTGGCTGCGCCTTTTGAAGAACAGGGTTGATTAACCAAAAATATTGTTATGATATTCAACGTACTTCAAATCAACGATAAAATGTAAAAATAACTACAAGGGTTGATTCTACAATTATAATCATTTTAAGAGAGTTATGGGTTTCTCTCAAAAAGATTGAAACTAATGGAACATTTTAGAGTGATAATTCATCCAAATATCCTCAGGCATAAATCGGTATTAAGTTTCACTGTGATTTAATTGGTGATTATAATGTGGAATACAAAACAAATAAATATTTTCATATCAGTGCATACTGAACCAATTGTTATAATTCAATATGGAACCCAAAAATCTGGGTTTATCTTCCGTGTGCTGGAAAACCATACAGAGTAAATTTTAGGATAACCGACCAAGATAATTGCATGATTATTTAATGGGAGAAATTATATCATCAGAATTAGCTCGTGAAGTTTCTAATAATAAATACAATTCTATGGTTATTGTGAGGAAACACGAGTTGGGAAATCTAAAATATTTACAGGGATGGGATGCTTCTTTCCATATATAGGGTGAAGTGTTGATATCTTAGTAGAGGATATACTATAAACTAAGAGACAACGGGGTTGTAGAATCAATTTATGAAAAAGAGGAGATGGGATAATTTAATCGTCTAATGGGTATAGGTTCAAATATTCTTAAACATCAAACACCGAATGGTTCAGCAGCTTCTGCTGTGGAAATGCAGCAGGTGCTAATAAAGATAAGATCCAAAGGATCTCATAAATTAACAAGCAGATAAAAGAAATTAAAAAGGGCAAGAAAACTCAGTTTGTTTTCCAAGGAACGAAGAATAATTAAATACTCTGGGTCAGGGTTCAAAAGTTTTAACATCTTTTTTTCTGATAAATACAAGTATGGAAGGAATTGAATAGTACGCTAATGTTTGGATATACATTGATCTCTCACACTCCATAAAAAGAAAACTACTTCAAGGTGAATGCGATAACTGGAGACAGCTGGAATATCAATGGAACAAAAAGTTGTTAAACAATATCAACAAACTTATTTGAAATCGACCAAAAGTTTCTTTGTTGTGGTAATTTACATTACTAATGTGCGATAACACAAACAGACAACTCGTAAATTATTTCTTCTGGCAAATGTTTGATTGTGTTGTTTGCTATATTTGAATAACCACACAAAAGTTGAGCAGTTTGATTATGTCCTCTGCTACCTCTGAATGATGAGTTTTACACTATATTCATTTCGTGGATGAATGTGAAGGGGGTGTCGAAGATTTTTATTCCTGATATGCCACCGGAACAACACAGACCTGATTATAGTCAAAAGCGAAAGGAATGTATAATGTGATACAAAGCAGGGTACTAGTTTTTAACTCTGGCCAAGTTCCCTAAGGTACAGTATTGATTTTGTGATCAGGATAAAGTTCTGTATGGAACTTTAAAATTAGATTTCAAAACTGCAAAGGATGATAATGAGAATAGATTGCTTTTTGGGTGCTGCGAATGCTTTTGGTGCTGAAAAAAAATTCCGTATTGATGAATTAGTTGGTATTTCGTGATTAGTCCTCATCTTAAAACAGAAGATGATGTTGAAATAGAGACATTAACTTAAAGAAACACTCATGTATCATTCAACTTAAAAGAAATGTCAACGACGTTAACTAAACAAACACTTACACGGAGATTTTGGGTGTTCTGGAAGGAAAAGCCACGATTACTTGTGGCTCATTTTTTAAGAAACCAGATGGGAAATATACTGCTACTGATAAGAACAATGCGTTGAGTGATAACTAAAGCTGAAACAACTTCGTGTTTCTCTGGATGGAAAATCTTTAATCACGAGATGATTAAAATTGATTGGGGAAAAAATGAATTATGGCTGAAGCATACAGTCTTACCAAAAGGTGTGTGAAGCAGGAAATAAAGAACCCATTTTGGAATAAGAGGCATTTGAAAAAGCTGTAACAATCTACGTGATTGACGTGCGCGCTCAAAAGGAAAGCTATAAGTCTAATAGAGTAAGATACTTCCCATGCATTAAAAGAGGAGAGAGTGGAATGAAAAGTTGCAATACATATTGTTTTGCTTTTGCGAAGAAAAGAATGTAAGATTAATACAAATAATGGTGTTATGAATAAGTCTCACATTTATTTTTTGATAAATAAATGAATAGTAAAAGTAAACGGGGTATATGCTTAATATATCTTAATAACTAATCATATTGTATTCAAATCAAAGCTTGTTGATTAGACGTTTTATAACAATTCAGAGAAAGGAGCAGTAAAGAATTGTAGTTTTGCTCACAAGAGAAGGTGAAAATCTTGAACGTCTGGGCATCAACTTAAAAAGTTAAAATGTCAAACCAATGTTGAAGAAATATCAATGAGGGACAAAGTGAGGATTTTTCCCATTTTATTCTTTTTCAGCTGGTTTAAGTGCAGCTGGAGCAGTGACGGAGCAGTATTTCCCGCAGCGTGAAATGCCAACGAAAGGCAGGCTCAACTCGCGGCTCAAAGAGTTGGAAAGACATAACAAGAGTTGGAGAAACAATTAGTGGAAGTGTGTAATTGTAAGATTTTGGCTGAAAAACTTGAAAAGCCTACTGATATGCGGATGGTTGTTGGAGATATGCTTTCTTCTATCGCACAAGCAGGTGTAAAATTAACGAAGAGGGGTAATAGATTATATTTTCTCACCAATAATGAGTGTTTGATGAGTGGTTTAAAGATTTGAAAGAATACAACTAAATTTACAACTTGTCAAATATGTAAGAAATTAAAAATTGAAAATAGTGTTAATGTAATGAGAGATGAGTTAACAAACCTTGTTCCTTAATATCACCAAAGAATATTATTATGAATTTAAAGATATAATGGACGGTTCCATTGGGTTTGGTGTTTATAATAATCAGCTTTAAAATTATTGTGATAGTTTCTGGTCTTCCACCACCCTGTTGATGTCATAATCTTGCAGAAATGGGTGTTTATCAAACATTTCAAGTCCATAATTAAATTCCCAAGTGTTGTGGTCAATTATGTCTATATGTTGTTCTTTCAAATCAACAAAAATAAAAAAATTATGATGGGTATTTTAATCTATATAAAGTGACATGTTGGTAAAGATGGTTCTACTTTGGTGTATCCAAGAATGGATATTGATATTGTCAAATTTATTACACAAAGGCAACAGGCTGAAATGTGAGAAATATACAGTAGTATAGCAAAAAAATATTAAATGTATGAAAGATGCTTAAATAAAAATCAATAAATTATCCAAGCTGAATGATGCAATGACCTTGGTGAGATTAGTGTTTACATCAAAACATTTATATCTGAAAATAAAAGACGCTGTGTATTTCAAAGATACAGAAGTGTTGATTTTATCTCCAGATCATACAGATTACGTTTCAATTAAAATAAAATTTTAAAAAGAAGGGCGCTTCGTTTGTTATAGGGAATATAATATTGGGGAATATCTATTATCATTAATACTGAAGGACCATTTTGTGGCTCTTCATAGCGGCGGTCGCCGTCACGTTTTTGCTCGGTACTGTGAACCTGACTGAAAGAAACTCGTACCTGTAAGAGTGGCACTCGACATAGTGCAATAGTAACCTTTCACTCTGAGGAAGAATAAACACTTTTCGTAAGCAGGGGGCCGAGAAGTGGAGGGGGGGCGGGGATGAAGAGACGGGCGGCAAGGGAGTTAAGAAGCGGCGGGGCAAGGTTAACGCAAATTTTTTTTGGGCGGGGGTAAGCAAATTGAACAGCGGGAAGAACGTGGAGGAAAGGGCGGGGGATGACGTGGTGGGGGCTGGGGTGACATTTAGGCAGGGTTGAGTGTGAGGGGTGGAGGGGGGTGGGCGCAAGTGGGGCGGGGAGTCAGAGACGGGGGGGGGGAGTGAAGAGCGGGGGCGGGGCCTGCGGGTAAATTAAATTTTTGGGGCGGGGGGTAATGGGGGCAGTGGGCGGGGGATGAGTAGGCGGGGGCAAGCAGCCTGTCGCAGTCATGTCCTCGAGTGTGGGTGGAGCTGGTGAGGGTGGTTGAATAAACGCATCCGTCTGTTGATGGGGGTTTGGCTAATATGAATGATTTATGTATAATTCGTCATTTAAAATAAGCTAGAAGACCTGAAAGAATTAAAATCAGTCCTCATAAGGAAGAATATTATCACTTGGTGGCAGAGAATGAGATTGTAGGAGGCACGATTAGCAACAACAATAAATAATTTAAATAAGGCTAAAATAATAATGGTTTTGCTATGTTTTATATCATGAAAACACCAAGAATAAGCTTTTATATAGAGTAAGGGAATCAATGTTCAATGGAAGTGGGGAGGATGTTTAAATGTTCATCATATTATTCTGTCATTATATTTCTGATACATAAATGCAGGCAAGAGGCTTCAGAAAATATAATTTCTGTGTCGCGAAGGCATGCTACAAGAACAGGGTTATTCAGTATTTATAATAAATATTCTACAAACATAAGAATGGTTATTTTTATTTCCCCAAATTAAAAAAGTTTTGGGGGGGCCCCCTTTTTTTACTTAAAAAAATGTTTTACTAAACCAAAAACTTTGGATTTAACATAAAAATTTAAATATGAAAGAATTTTTTAAAGTTGAGAAAATACAAGGATCTTTTAGAATTCAGCAGAAATTTTATTGGTTTCCCTGTTGTGAAAAAAATAATTTTTGATGCAAAGAATATCAAGAAATGCAGAATGAATATATTTATGATATTCTAATGGGGTGGAAAGTGGGTTAAATGGTAGTTAAGGGATGAGAGGGAGTGAAGAACCTGAGGCAAGAGAGGAGGAGAGAAGGAGAAGAGTGAGGAGGAGAGAAGGAGAAGAGTGGGAGGGGCAAGGGAGAAGAATGAATAAATATAAAAATATGGAAACCAGTGAAATTAAAAGAAAATTGGAGGTATTACAGAAAATAAATCGATCCTCAACGCACTGAGGAGGAAAACAAAGACTGGACAAGTTTGTAAAAATCATATGCATCAATGAGTATAACATCGATTTCAGGGAGAAGATTTTAACTAGAAAGTGGAAATAAAGAAGGAAAAGATTATATTAATTGCGATGTCGGTGTATTGACTTTAATTTAAAGTTTTAACATTTTTTTTTTCTTCGATAAATGGAGGAGGAGAGTGAAGACATTTCTAGGGATTTTTTTATGTTTTAAAAATTAAGAATTAAATGTGCTGTTGGAAAACTAAAAAGGTTTCCGGCACTCTAAGGAATTTTTCTCATAATAAATGAGTTATTGTCTCAAATGTAAAAAGAAACCAAGAGTAAAATATCTTGTATGTTAAAAAGTAAAATGATAGGGTTAATACAAAAAGGCATATGTTCGGTGTGTGGTCTAAAAGAGTAAATTCATTCCAAACACAAACAATGAGATATCCAAAAGTTTTTCTTCATGGGAGGGAAGTAAATTTACAAACTGGAATACCCAGTGGAATTACATCTACTAGGGTATTCTTTCTGTGGTCCAGGAACAAACTTGAATAAAAGATTAGATGAGCTTTGCAATCCTAAACCTTGGTCTAAACAGAAAAAATAGAGGTTGATGAAAAGTGTGTATGGGGCACGATATTGATTATGGAAATTGCAGACAATTGGAAGAAAGCAAAAAGCGGATCGAGAATGTTGTATTAATTTATCTTTGAACAATCCAACTTGAGCGAAAAGTTGATAGGTTCATCGTGAAGAAGATGACAGTGCTAAATTGAAACGGGTTGGAAAATTCAAAAAACTTAATAAGCTGCTATGATGTCATTAAGATTGAAGAGCAATTGCTGATGAATTACATAACAATAATCACAAAGTTTTAATAGAAGGAACTTTTATCAAGGAAGTTGATTATATATGGTCCGCTTGATTTGACTGAACTCAAATAAGATAAAGGGTACAAGTATGCTTCTAACGTTAATTGATATTGAGGAGTAGATATGCATGGGCTTCGTCTCTTTGAAAACAAACAGGTAATTACTCTGATGTTGCTTTCCACAATATTTAATAAAACCCAAGAGAAAACGAAAAATTTGTGGACTGATGGGGTACAGAGTTCTAAACAACATTTATGAATTTTCTTTAAAATAACAATTACATGATACAGCACTTTATGAAGGAAAAGCGGTTGTTATTGAGCGTTCAATCGCACTTTAAAAGAGAGATCTATATAAAAATTCACTCAACAGTTCTCACATGGTTATATTTAATTCAGGACATTGTAGATAAGCCACAAACGATACCGTTCATACTCAACGAAGACCAAGCACAGAAAACATTTACAAATTCGACTAATGAAAAAAGAGGATTAATGTCAAGAAAGCCTAAGTTCAAGTTGGTGATATAATAGAATATTAAGGTGGAGAATTTAATTTTGAAAGGATTACTTAACCAAGCGATGGCTAATGAACTTTTAAAAAATTTGTTGGATGTATCGTATAAGTTCCCTTGTACTTACGAATTATTGAATGTAAGAAGGGGAAGAGATTTTAGGTTCATTGTATTCACAGGAGATTACAAAGACAAAGATAATGACTGAAAAAAAATATTCAAAAACTGACTCCACCGCGTTTTTTGACTCCCCCCCCGCCTTGTGGAGCTACCGCTGCATTTTTTTAATTGATGATAAATTAAGTTATTCCTGAAAACATACTCTTATTATGACTACTCAATTTAATTAAAGAAATTCAAACTGAAAGGGTGAGCCCATCACCCAGGGGGGGGGGAGTAGTGTCAAAGGGAGCGCTATGATGAATGTAAGTTTAACGCAGTTTGAAAAGGAGAAATAATGAGTGAGCCGTAGCGAGCGAATATTGCAACTTTGAGAAATGGTAGACTTACTTGTAACAAAGCCTCCTATTCGACATGGACTCGTATGGGAAAATACTTCCCGCTATACTATGCAAAAGTACTCGATGAAGGCATTCCACAACAACATTAACTGGAAGTGTACCGGTAGAGTGGATACCTCTGCAGGCTTGAACAGTTTTACGTTTTTGTATCCCACTGATAGACTGGATAGGACTTACCTAATCTTATATCAATTTTTGTCCTTGTCACATCAACCAAACCCTGTTCCAACAGTTTTCGTCAAAATCCGTCCATAACTTTTTTGAGTATCCTACTCAGCAGACAGACAACATTGGTAAAAAATAAACTTCTGTCAGCTTATGGTGGAGGTAATAGTGGTATTTTTGGGTTTTGCAGACAAATCTAGGAACGTTCACGAAGGAGGAGAATCCTAGAGTCAAGTTGCAAAATGCTTCGTATCCAATACCAGATGACTTTGACAGATGCTGGACAGAGCAGACAAAAAACAAGGATGGCAAGAATTGATTTTAAACATGTATGCTTGGAATTCTTCCTCACTATTTTTGACTTGGTGGATGAATCTTACTAATTTCTTTTATGCATACTTTTGCATAATAGTCATGATGAAATGTTGGGAAATTATTTAATATCCTTGCTTGCTCTGTCTCTGCAGAGTTTGCGCACTGCTTTTGTAACACATGCGCTGAGGAAGGAAAGCCTTGCAAGCATTATTGTCATCACAAATATGAAATGGCTTCTATCATTCACGTAACTTGCTTTTAAACATCATTCCTTTTCAACTTATTCTCGTTTCGCGCTGATTTTTCATTTTTATATTTTTGAGCATGCAGCATGGGTTTGTCCGTTGTAATGTTGAACTCAAACATTTGTTTGCCCCATCCTTCATATTTCTTTCCATACCTAATTTTTATAACTGCTTTTAGTTTTGTTTACTCTTTTTTCTTTCATAAAGGCTGTTGGCATAAGTGCTGTGATGAGAGTTTGTCCAGGCATTAGATTTCGTAGTATATTGATCGACTTCCGTCATCTGTTTGTGGTGTTTGTTGTGTTTGTTGTGTGTGTGTGTTTTGTTGTTTGTAGGACGATAATCGAGAACGGAAGAAGCTACCTAATGTAAAATTAACACAGTGATTCAGGAGGGTGATGGCTAGCGCTGATTAATTTTGGTCAAAATCGGTCAAGGTCAAGGTCACATGAGTCAAACATCTTCGATTTTTGAATGGTGTGGTAAGAATCACGTAGAAACTTCTGGGTTTGCGTCGCTACGCTTCTAAGACAGCTTTTATTAGCAAGGTCATGAGGTTCAAGTTGAACGATTTCGTAAGTTACCAGTCTATGACTGCTTGTTGTATTGTTCAAAGATCATCGAGTATATGTTAAACCAGTCCTGTTTGGATTCTGATTTGTACGATACTACTGTTACATTCGTATCGGTGCTGGCTAAAACTGTTTCTTGTGCAAGGGCTCATATTGGGTGGTAACTCGGTCAGATTTTGAACCACCCAGCCTCCAGCTCAGAGCAGAATGCTCTACCAATTTCATCGTCCGAGTCGGTGTGTGTGTGGTGTTGTGGTGTGGTGAGAGAGAGACGCGGGTTACAACAGAATGTTCATTTCCACAGTGGGCCCGAGACTGACGCAGGCTCCCAAAGCACCCATCTCCATCCAGCAAGGAGCTATGTCTCAGGACAAGCGTCTCCTCTCCAGCTCCATTTCTCATCTCCAGAGTCAGTCGACCCGGGTGATTCCTGTGTGACTCGGGGTAGACGCCCTGATCCACCTGGGGACAGACCCGCTTGCCCGACTGCACGTATGTCACTGGTCTCTCCATAGGGTGTCCCCACCGACCTCTGTCCACCCTGTCCCTCAGTCTCTCATATCAGACTCAAGACTGAACAGAGCCTTCTTGTCCAAAGCACCAATTTCTACACCAAGAAAGGACATGGACCAACTGTCTCTTCATCATATGTGCTCATTTTCCCCTCCATCTCAGAGTGGCAAATGATGTGATCCACATGATCTCTCTGCTGTGACCTCGCGGGTGAAAGAATGGGTAATAGAAAGGGAACACTGCAAAATCCACTTTGTAAATTGTTCAGTGATGTCGATGATGATTAAAACACATAAAATACGTTTGATTAAATTGGGTTAGTTTATCTTACGCTGATCTGGTTGTTAATGGTTTTTTTCAAAGACATTCGTAATTGGATATATTTATATATATATATACACGATATATTTTGGAATAAACTGGTCCAAATATTGTGTGTTGTGTATATATATATATTATATAATAATATTATATATATAACATATATACTATATAAGTCCATATCACTACATTACATATCTGTTCTCTGTGATGGCCATACACCTCAGAATAACTCTAAGAACGGAACAGGGTAACATAAGAAGACGCAAAGATAAGCCCATCATTCCCAGAGCTTTCAGTGGGATCATGCCCAGAGTCGTGTTACTATAAGAGAAGACTGGGAAACGAACAAGTAATCGTGCAACAGATGTTATTTAGTTTGGCAAGCAGTGCCAATTGTTGTGTCATTGCTTCTCATGATTCTACAAGCGTAACTTATAATCTTGGTTAACCCCTGCTTGTGTGTATTAATCCCCCCCCCCCCCCCCCCCCTGCCTGATGTCGCCATCCAAGTCGACGGATATAGTCATAGACACAGAAAAGGGTTCAAGCTAGTATTTCAGCAGACACGTATTACATAAGCATGCAAATTAACAATCCTATATGTACAGGAGATCACAGAATTTAATTAAACAGTGCACATACTAACATTTTTCAGCATTCAATTTCCACACGCACAAAGCAAAGTCATGCAAGGTTGCTTTGCATATTTTCGAGGTATTGCGACAGTTCAGTTGGGGTTACGTATTTTCACTGAGACTACATCACATGTTGCTTTCAAAGCTCATTGATATTTGGCATGATGCGGTCATTGCTATTGACAATTAACGAACATTATTAGCCACGAAAGAGAAATTTCAAAACAAGGCCGGTAGGTCGACCATGGGGTCGCTATATAATTGCACACTAGTCATACAGTTTTTTGACGGATCGTGGCTGAAATTTTTTGACAAAAAGGAAGAAAAAAGAAAAGAGGGGAGGAGGTTGAAATATATAGTCGCATTAAAAGCGCAGAAGGCGATTTTTTATTTTCGAAAAAATATACAGGGTGTCTCTAAAAAATATACATCATTTGAAACGTGAATATCTAAGTACTACTGTCCCAGGCAAACGAAAGTTAATAGCTTCTGTTGAAACAATAAAAGATGTATTTATCAAAATTCGAACAAGGGGATCAGAGGGATGATAGATTTTATAACGTTTTCAAAAATTACAATGTTCAATTGGCGCACCGCCTGTGACACGACACAACGTCAAGTCGGTGGTCAGCTCTGCCAACACGCTGTAAGCCAAGTCTTGCATAACATTCTCTCAGCGCTCAGTGATTCTCTGCTTAAGTTCTCTAGGCTTGTAGGGACAGAGGGGGCTATAGACCAGTCCTTTCAGCATAGCCCCATAGAAAATCACAAAGGTGTCAAGTCGGTGAACGTGGTGGCCATAACAGCACTTGTCATATCACTGGCAGCCCAATCCATCTTCCTGGTGATTCTCAATTGAGATAAAGTCCGCACAAGTCAGCTTCAGTGAGGTGGAAATAGCCCCATCTGTTGAAAAATGAAGTGTAAATGCTATTAGAATGAGCTCATAAAATAACCAGTTTGAAGCATTTGCGAGTAAAATAAGCCGGTCACGTTTTCCTCAAAATAGGACGGTCCAATAAAGACCGATTATTGGAGTTGCGCAAGAACACATTCACTTTCCGCGAGTCCTCATGTGCTCCAACTGTGGCATGGGGATTTTCTTTCCCCAAGCGGAACAATTATGCTTGTTGTGACTTTTGGGCCACTCCGTATGAATGTAGCTCATCATGAAAACAGACGCTTTTCAAGACTCTCATCTTCAAGTTTCTCTTAGCATAGCGACAGATTGGCTTGCACCTATTCCCTGTCCTCCGTTTTAGGCTTGAAACGAGCTGCAGATTATAGGGTGTATTCGAAGGCGTTTCCTTACTGACACGCAAAGTGGGTCGTACGAGGACTCTGAGTTTCCATAGATGCTCTTCTTAACAGACGTTTCTGGGGCTTCGACAATGTTTCCCGAATGATTCGACGATATCTTCCGGTAATGGTGGTCGTCAGATCCTTTGCCCTGCACAGACAGCTTCCTCTTGAAATTTTTGTGCCATGTCCAAATCTGTTTTCCAGTTGTGCATTTTTTGAATTTCTCGAAAATGCACGCTGACCTCTTGTTTGACTGTTTTCGGAGCATATTCAACACAATCACAAAGATGCTTTTCATTTCTAGTGAAATCATTCTTTACCTGAAAAAAAATTAATTAAACATTTCACTTAGTTAGTTTTTAACACATTTTGTTAAATTTGAGATCATTATGAGCTAGAATTGCTATGTTTAAAAACTATATAGATCTATCGAAATGATGTCATTTTTGAGCGAGACACCCTGGATATAACTATGATAGTAGTAATTATATATTATATATGAAATTAATTTTTCGGATTTATTTTCAAAAATTTCAAATCCCGTGCTAGGCAACGTGGCATCCAATACGGCACGGTTAGCTCAAAAAGCATCCAAACTAGATCCTGTATGAACTACCAGTCAAGTTATCATCAAATGTGGTTTTGACTCTCTGGCTCCAGAGCTGTCATGTATAACGATACAGACAGAAAGAAAACCGTGAGAAAGCTTAAAGATACGGTAAGTCCTCGATGCGGACCACCGCCACGATTTTAAAAAAATAAGGTGGTGTTTTGCAATGGTGTCGTAATGGTTTTTTTTGGGGGGGGGTTACTGTAATTTATTGTCGTTTCAACGGAAGTTTTGTTCCAGTTTCATAACTTTGCAGTTGACAAATAAATGCAAATTTTTCATATTTCTGCACAGATTTGTATGCTATCACAAAATTTGTAGTCTTAAAAAGAATGAGCAAACTCCTCGAAAGAGGAATAATATGGAATAAAACTCTCGATCAGTAACAAGTTACACTGTGATATTCAAAAACGTACTTCAAAATCAACGATTAAATGTAAAAATAACTACAAGGTTGATTCTACAATTGATAATTCATTTAGAGAGTTATTGGGTTTCTCCTCAAAAAAGATTGAAACTAATGGAACATTTTAGAGTGATAATGTCATTCAAATATCCTCAGGCATAAATTCGGTATTAATTCACTGTGATT
>CM068965.1:20637759-20656465 GCA_035128595.1 Eptatretus atami
AAGAGAGAGATAGAGAAGAGGGGGAGAGACAAGGCAGGGGAGAGAGGGGCGAGAAAAGGGGAGAGAGAGGGAGAGAGAGGGGGGAAGAGAGCGGGAGAGAGAGGGGGGAGAGAGCAGGGGAGAGAGGGGGGGGAGGAGATAGAGATAGTGGGGAAGATGGGGAGAGGATGAGGGGGAGAGAGACGGTGGGAGAGAGAGGGGAAGAGAAGAGCGATGGGAGAGGGCGAGGAGAGGGGGAGAGAGCGAGAGGAGGGGGAGAGAGAGGGGGAAGATGAGGGGGAGAGGGGGCGAGAGAGAGGGGGAGGAGAGAGGGGGAGAGAGAGGGGGCAGAGAGAGGGGGGAGAGAGAGGGGGAGAGAGAGGGAGGGAGAGAGAGAGTGGAGAGAGAGGGGAGGAAGGGGGAGAAGAGGGGGGAGAGATGGGAGAAAGGGGGCGGGAGAGAGGCGATTTTATGAACAACACACAAAACACACACAACTACACACACACACCACACAACAAACACAACACACACATCACACACACACACACACTACCACACGACAATACACACACATACAGCACCACACACAGTACACACACACACACACGTACACACACACGTATGAACACGTACACACAAGCACAGTACACACACAACACAACACACACTACACACCACGAAGTACACACACACGTACCACACACACGTCACACCACGTACACCACACACAAAACACACACGTACAACACACACACACGTACACACACAGGTAACACACACACAGTACACACCAACACAAACCACCCCCCTACAACAACAACACACACAACACACACACACGCAACATACACAACACACACACCAGTACACAACACACACACACGTACACACACAAACAAAAGTACACACACACGTACACCCGTACACACAGTAACACACGCCACACCAAAACCACACAATACACACACGCTACACACCCACACCGTACACACACACACGTACACACCCTACACCACAAACACACAACGTAACAGTCCGTACGACACACACGTACACAACAACATCACACCCACACAAACACACACAGTACACACACACACAACAGCTGAAATCGGCAATATTTTCGGGAATTAGTCAGGTTCCTTGATGTAATTTAACCGTTGGCAATTTTTTAATGGGAGAGTAGCAAACCTACTAGATTTTTGAGAAGTTTAAAAGTCTATTTAAATAAAAAAAATGATGTTTCACATTTTTTTCAACTTTTTTGGAAGGTCCGTCTTGGGGTGACTGAAAAAGCGCCCCCACTTTTTGTATTAATCAATTTTAAAAAATCTGAAACAATACAAAATAACAATGATGATGCGATTAGCTGTTAAATGGCTAACAATGAATTTTAAATAATAATGTTGCTTTTGACTTGTCAGTTGCCATAGAAACAGCATTTTTGGCGTTGCAATTGCCCATTTTTTTTAATACATTTTTTCTTAAATTATTCATTTTCCATCGGAATGGCCTTAATAATCTGTTTAAGTCTAGCTGACATGACTAACTTACACATAAGTATTATGATTTTCAAGTATTGAACAGTTGGTTGCCATGGAAACGGCCATCTGTGCCAATGAAACATTGTGTGTGTCGTTGTTCAATATCAGAGGTTTCGGCACCTTCAGATAAGTAAAACGTTGAATTTTAAGTTTTTGTAGTTTTGATGTATTGTGAGTGTGATCTTGTAGGAACAATAGGTGACGCCACGTCGCGACGCCATGCCATCGCTTCAGGTATGGTTGCTGGGCGTGGCATGACTGTCTGCTCTGATGCCAACTGTCCTGCTCTAAATCATCATCAATGAGAACTTGTGTGAGAGACTTCAGGAATGGGAGGGCCAGCTGCTCAAAGAATGCCAGGTTCAAGGCCATGATGACATCTCCACAGAGTAGAGGCAATTCTGCATTTTGTTGCAGCATCTCGGAATGCCGACTTAAACCTTCATCTTCAAGCCGGGATGAATCAGCAAGATTTTTTTGCCATGGACAGAATCAAGTACAAGCGGCTCTGGCCAGGTACATATCGACATGTATGCGCTTAAGACCAGCCTACCAGAGACCGGGAGGGAGCTCGAAGCAGGCAATATTTCGGGTCACCAAGAATACTATCCCATTTGTATCGATCGGAGCAGACCACGCTGTTGAACTCACTGAACAGCTTGCTCAAGAGTTCACTCTGGTTCTGATTGGCATATCAAATAATGCAAATGCCAGACAGCGATTCTTCTTGGCTTGCACCTGAGAACGTCACGCCTGTCTTGGCGGTTTAAGGGACAGTTTGGTCTGAAGGAAAGTGAGATCACTGAGCACCATGGCCTGTCTCCAGTGTCGTCAAGCATGACACAATGCAATTGACCGAATCAAGGCTGCCATACTTAGTCATGAAAATCCTTGAAGTTGGGGGTAAACCAGCTCTTTCAATGTGGTCACCCACGCTTAATGTGCCAGAAGAATTTGTACCCAGATACTGAACATTGATGAAACGGGACAGAATCTCTATGAAGATTTTGTTGCTAAACGGATCAACGGTGAGTCAGCCTATGGGCGCCAGTGTAAGAAGGAAAGAACAGAATGTACATGTCTGGCAATACACACTAGCAATCAGAGATCAAGGACAAGACAGTAGATCTAAAAGAAACGCAAGGATTTGTATGGTAGAGACTGATGGTACTCTCCAGAATCCAGCAGGGATGTCGACCAGAAGGATGCAATTGGCAACTTTGAATTCACTGTGAACACTGAGGCCTGTTTGCACCAAACGGTAGCTTAGTGTCATGCACGACAAGTCGAGAGCTAATCCACAACTTGGAGAAAAGTTTGCCAACAAGGAACGTCTTTACCAGAAGATGAGCTTGATGCCACACAAATGGAACCAGCCAACCGTTGATGCGTGTAATTGATGGCAGTACTAGCACGAAGTCGCAGCCATGGATGAATGGTAGTTGTCCAGAAATGACCAAGAAAACCCAGAATGGCGTGAGCAGTGAAGGACTCAGTGAATGTTTCAATGATAGGGTGATGAGTTCTGACCAGAGGCTTCGACCATGTAATTCTTGTTTTTGATACATACAAGCAAGATTCCCTCAGAGCACAACCAGAGACAAACGACGTCAAGGAAAGGCACCAGTCCAATATCAGGTTCAAGGAGATACCAGTATCAACACATCACGATGAGTCGATTTCTGTCCATGATCAACCAAGGCTGATTGAATGGGAGAACTTGGCAGAGAAAACTCTAGAAACAACCGCGAGTTCACAAAGGTGGTAGTCGTTTCGGCATCTGGCGGACGATCGAGCAACAGGGCGTCTCCATTTGAGGCGAATAACCATGAGGTTTTCGGAAGGCAATAACCTGATATGGATGTTCTGGTTTCTGCCATAGCAAACTATCATCTCTGCCAGACACACTTATCTCAATGGCATCTAGCATTGTCAAAATCAGCCAATCTGGAGAGGCCCTAGGTGAGGGAGAGGCCCAGGCATTGCCAGCTTTCCAGCATCTCACAGTGCGATAATACTGGGCGTTCACTCGAGCATGTAAGCAAAGTGGTTCCAGTGATACTTGAGGCCGATGACGACATGGTAAGATGCTTTGCTATGCTCTGTAAGGATGCTGAACTGTCAGAAGACCTATACACACTTTATCAAGATTTGACTGTTCAGGTTATTGTCCAAGTGGTGTCAATATTTCCAGCATCCTGAACTTCGGTGGCATCTCTTCTGTAAGAACATGGCTGAGAATGACAAGTTACCACCAACTGTCCGTGCTTCGTGAGGCAGCATATCATGCGGGTACAATATCCAGGATACGTTTGGGGTCAAGCAGCAATTTCTCAGCAAAATTTCTTGATCCATTAAAGAATGGCTTCCACAAGGACAACGAGTGGTCAACTCAAACCGACAACAACAGACATTCTCCCTGCACCAAAGGCAATTATCGAGATGATAAGTGCCAGTGCAAGACAGAATGTTCATCACAGAGATGTTCCTGCAGGGCCAAACTTAACACACCGATCTTTGCATGTGCAGCACTTCGTGTGAGAATGACGAGGACTCAAACATTGAACGGCATGACCACGATAGTGATGATGACGATGGCAATGATGAGTGACATTAGAGACGGTGATGCCAATTGGCTACAAACTCATATTTACATAAGTACATTTCACTGATCACCATATTCATGCGTTACTTGTTTCAAGATTGAAAGCAATACTTAAATAAACGTAATTGACAAATGATAGCCGTTCCATGGCAACCATTGCTCAAAATACAGATATATGTATTACATATTAAGAACTGTCCTCTAGTTAACAATTATGCATCATCAGTTGCTTGCTTGCGATTAATTTTGAATTTTCAGAGCTGAAATTAAAAAAACGGGTTTTTACCCCAAACGACTATTTGACCACATTATATGCATTGAAAAAAATGTGAACATGGATTTTCTGTTTTGTATTGTTTAAGCTTTCCAAAAATGTTGGGGTTGCTATCTCCAAAAATTCAACGAACGTCAAATTATGGACACAAGGAACCTGAGTAAACCGGCAGGTTGGAATCAGTGTGATTACTGACTACAGTACGTGCTGTATCGAGCCAAGGAACCTTGAGTAGCTTTCACCGAAAAACAGCGTTACATTTATATAGACGTTTCAGGGAGAAGTTCGCAAACATTATCTATCTTCTATATATTACTAAAACTCTCATCTTGTATATATTTAAGTATGTATGTATGTATGTTCCCGAAATACAGCCAAAACGGTACATGATAGTGCAAAAAATTTCGGCCCACCTTACTCACCATTCGCCTGCGGTGTGCAGTATCAAGTTTCGTTCTTATTGACGAAAAAAAATATTAAAAAAATCAATTCCCGATTCAGTCAAGTACTCTTCGGGAGAATTTGATCAATGCAAACAACCTCAGCGGTATAGTTTGCTGGAGCTATCTTTTTTTTTCTTCTTGAAATGATTGTTTTCATCAACTGCTGTCACAACGGCAACCCAACGGGTTCACGGGTCGTCTAGTTCTTAATAAACAGCTGTGTGTGACGGGTGGGAAAAAAATTGGCTCGTTAATTAAAAAAATATGTCAATACGGCAAACGGCTCAGAAATCGGGTGTTATCAAATATATTTTGCTATGAAACTGACAAAGGGAAACTTTTAACCTTTGTAAAGAAAATCCGATAACCAAATGCTTTTGACACAGGTGTGAGGACAAAGAAAAACCTGAAAGAACCTCCATAAGATACGGGATGAAACTTTGCCACCATGGCACCCGTAACAGGCATGGCATGTCCACACACACCCACGGAGAGTCCATACAGATCCTAATCTACCCACATGTACCATGTCCGTATGTGCTGTATACGTACCTCTACCTTGGAGTAACTCGACTGTACATCCCGATCAGGACACGAATTGGACTGTACAGCTCGGTAAGTGGCTTTAGCACTCAAGCACACCACCGGAAAGCCTGGCTTGGCAAGCGATTATCAATTGCCATCGATACAGCAATGCACCTGGAAATGCCCGTGCAATGTCCAAATTGGACAAATCAACACTTTTTTGGAGAGCCAGAACTGCTGATACTTTCATATCTGGAGCTCCTCTCGGTTATTCATGTGCGCAAATGAAATAAAGCAGTCTCCAGGTGTTTATAAGCATTGCAATGTACCCAGCGATTCATAGCTCTGGTGAACACACATTCGATGATATTGTTGTGGGCCGGGGGTCGGTGGCGAGAACGACCACTAGGTGGGGAAAGCTTGCGTCGTCTCCCACCAAACTCCCCGGAATGTAGGCCGTCGCTCGGATAACTCGCGAGCGGCGGGTCGTTTAACCGACCGTGGTCGCCAATATTTCAACCGTGTAGTGTAGGGTCTATTTGTCTATAACCAATTTACATAATTAACTACGCGATTTCGACCTACGGGAAACCACGCCCTCGCACGTCTTGCTCGAACCGGTCACTGTACCGACTGCGTGGAGTTCAACTACCGACTACCAACTCCGGTTCGGGTGCAGCGAGCGGAAACTGCCAAAGCCGTGCCGGCTGGAATGAACGGATTATCGGGATAAAACCCGCCCTAAACTCAGATCCGAACCATGCTGGACCAATTCAAGAAGGGACGGAAACGAACTGGGAACATTTCTAATCAGTTTATTTACAGTAAATGACGACACAAAGCAATAATTAACGCGAATATGCAAGAATATTTTCAATGATCCAAAAACACTTATTCAGTTCTACTTAAAGACGGGCCACACGCAGACACACACACAAATGAAAATAACCCAGAGTTTTTTATTGGACCCTCGCACCGAGGAGAGAGATAAGCTGGGGGTCAGAGTTCGGTCGGAGAAAGGGGTACTCTGTGCTGCAGTCACCGACAATGGTCGCTGGTTTGGTCCCCAGTCGCACGTGTGGACTCGAGGTTCGTGCGCAGAGCTCGGGTGGTGAGTAGCGTGGGTCCACGGAGGGGGGGGGGGGTCGGGTCGCTCTTTCTTCCTCGTAGAGGGCCACAGAGACACGTTCGCCGCCTTGACGAGCTTCGTACAGCAAAACACCTCTTTTGTGACAGCAAAACCCTCAAAACTCTCCAAAAAGACCCACCAAAAACTGTCCAAGACCCAAAAAGACTCTCCAAGACCCCAAAAAACTCTGCTCAGAGAGTGCTCAGGAATTTTATGGACCCCCCTAAGCGGGAAGGGGCCTTGGTGAACACACCTCGCGTCGCCTTTGATTGGAACAGGGTCCACGGCATACTCTTCCGGGGCGGGGCTGCCCTTGCAGGGAAACCCAGCCACTCTTCCACGCGGGTTCATACTTGATGAGTAACAGTATCAATGTTGCAAAGGTCGTCGTGAAAGAGTTACAACATTCGCGGTAGCCGAGAAACCGGAACCGCGAGATCTTGCCTTGGCACGTCAGGGTGAGAGAAGGCAGCTGGTTCTTGGTGGATCGTGATGGGCCGAGGGGTCATGCAGATGGGGTGGTTGTTAGATGGCTTGTTGGAGGGTTCATTGGATGTAAAGATTTAATAACCGAACTAAAAAGAAATCGCAACGCACACCTTTGATTCTCCCACTAGACAAAAGGAAAGGGATATGACGACACACATACTTAACGACATAACTGACTTTTGGGACATCTGTATGCTGAATGCAAATGGTTTCCAGATCCGTAACAATATGAAAGAGGAAAATGAAAAAAATATATATCGTTAAGAAATCATGGTGGCTTGTTCTCAGTCAAAGCATGGTTCAGCAGGCCAAAAAAACATGGCGGCTTCAGACCCAGCGAGGTTACCCAGGAAACGCCTTAGGACCCCAGACAGCGAGGTGGCCGAGGATTGCCTGATGAAGGATATAATTAAATAAGGATGTTAATTATCTTAAAAAGGGCGGATTTCAATATTAATCGAACTACGGTGGATTCAGGGAACTCCCGGAAAAATTTTTGATGAAAAAAAGTTCATTATTTCTATTTTATTTTGTAGTTTATTTCATGGGTACGTACACGTGGTGAAACTACAAACGCCAACTTACAAGGATACAAGGAAAAGACACACAGGTGGAGGCCATTCAGCCCATCATGCCTGCGTGAACACCACACTAATTTATCAACAAGATCCAAGGAGAAAATGCAATTTTTAATATATATATTTTTTGTAGTTTTTGTATTTTTCTTTTTCTTCTTCTTCCCCTCAAGGGAGGGGGCATGGGCTTGGTTAAAAACACAGAACATCAACCACACAACACCACTTGACGAGACCCCCACCAACAGCACTCTGTAGACAATCACCCATCAATGCTCAAACTACCTAAAAGTCCTGTCAACATCCCCATATCCCTCTATCTCCATAACTTCCAGGTACCTATCTAGTTCTAATTTCAACTTATCGACTGTTTCTGCTGCCACTAGTTTTCCAGGGAGACCATTGCATGCATTAACCACTCTCTGAGTGAAAGTCCCCTACCTTACTACCATCTTAACCTCTCCTCATCTTTACTCTCAAGCTATTGCCTCTGGTCCTATCACTGTCTACTCTATTGAATAATTAATTCATCTGCACTTATTTTATCTGCACCTTTCATCTTCTTAAACATCTCGATCATATCTCCTTGTAACGACCTCCTTTCTAGTGTATAAAGGCCTGTCTCCTTCAGCCACTCTTCATAGCGGAGTCTAGCTAGGCCCGGAATCAATCTCGTAGCCCTACGCTGAACCCTCTCTATGGCATATATAGGGTGTCCCAAAAAAATATACAACTTTTAAAATGCTTCGTTTGATCCTAAAAAACCGAGAGAATGATACGATGACTGAATGATCGTCCTCTGAAGAAAGAATACAACAGCAATATCATGAACGAGTTTACAATATACTAGTGAGGAAGAATTTAGGAAGAGAGACTTAGTCGGTATGGTTGTGTGCACGAAGGTGAGAATCAAGCTGTAAAGAAAGCAAGTGAAGTCGTGGTGGAAGGAAGAACAGAGCGACGTCTACAAAAGATGTGATATTGAAACTGTCAGGAAGAGATGAATGGTGGGTTTGCACAAAACTAAGAATGGGAAATACATATCGCACCAACAATGAAAAAGGGGGAAATGGTTGTAAACATTTGTTGTTGTGCTGGTTGTTGTTGTTTATTTCTGGAATTTTGGAAATTGATAGTAAAGGAGCAAACTTTTAATTACTGGGCATGTACCTGGTATTTGTGTTGGGATGCAAAAATCAAACAAAAGACATTAACAGGATTGAACATCAGGAAGAGAAGATAAGTGGCGACTGTTTACAGCATGTGGTGCCCTCAGAGCTGGATATTCTGCTTTATTCCTTCAGATTGTGAACGCATAAATCTCTCGGCCCGTTCAACCTGACAACAACAAGAGAGTAATTACAAACAAAAGTCGATTTGGGCGGCCGACCTTTGCAACTCACGAGTTGCATCATATTGGGCATTCTCTGACGGGTGCATGGTGCAAATCACATTCAGAGAATACTAATGGCAACATGGTAAAGCATACAAAAACACAATGGTTGTAAGAACATACCTGTTCTTGATGAACTGTGGTCCTGGGTTTGCTCTTTAATCTCCTGTTCGCGTTGTCATCGCTTAACTGCGGTTGGCAGGGGGGTGGATATAGAGAAGAGGTGAGGATTTACAAGCGAATGATAGGCGAAATGAAAGGAACCACGATGAGGAAAGCACTGCATAGATTACGAGCAGCGGAGCAAGGTAACGAGGAACTTGGTGAGAAATTCGGGGAATGGGGAAAACTGGAGCAGGGGTTAGCGGAGTGGAAGTGGAAAGGAGTGGGGGGTGGTGGGGAGAACAGGCATCAGATTTTTTTTGACAGTTACTGTGTCCTTCACAAAGTGACTCGTCATATTTGATGGGATGTTTTCACGCTTCTAACTCAAAAAACGGTGTCCTAAGTTGGGAGGAGAGGGGAGTAGGAGGGGTTTAGGGAATGACTAATTGGGGTGGTGGTTGTGAGTTTAGAGTACTTCTAAAGGGAAGAAAGTAACCTCTATATAATAGATGGGGGAGGGGAGCAGGGATCTTGGATGGTAAACACCACGGTGAGTTCTTTGGCGTGTGCTTGCGGAAAGCTTCGTCCAGCGGGAGCGGCGAGGATTCTCTTCCTCTTAAAGTTTTTGTGGCATTTTGATCTGCAGAAGCGGAAAATCTAAATAGGTATGGGGGTGAGGAGACAGGTTATTTAGTATTTTTAATAGGATAATCACTTGATTTCCATTGCACACTGACTGGTATGTGATTCCCTAGAGCATTGTGCTCACGTTGCAATCCCAGTTGATCACATGGATCATGCTTGCCAGTTGATCATGTGTCGCCTTGAAATGGCTAAAATGCTTTTAATAGCCATTGATCTTTTGGATTCAATTGATCGATTGATTTAAGAGCAATTGATCTTATTTGTGATGAATCGCTGATCACCTGGATTGTTGGTCATACGGCACTTTAAAAAATGGCATACCCCCCCCAAAAAACGCTTGGTGCACATACACAGAAACGAGATGCTGGACGAGGTCGGGGTGAAATAAAATGTATTTTGTGTTCAGGGAAAAGGGTTGTTCCTTGCAATGGTCAGCATGCTTCTGAAAGATACTTGGAAAAGTTCTGAGAGAAAGGGCTGTGCTTATCATACATAACACATATTATATATATATTATATATATTATTATATATATATATATAATATATATTATTTCCGAGTTTGTGGTTTCGTGTCGGTATCTTCAACTTTGTTCTGCGCTAAGAGATTATTACGTGATATTCGGCATTGTGTACTAGAGGTGGCATGGTACAAAAAAGTAAATAAAGATGGTTCTGAAAAGTGAATGTAATATATTATTTCGAGTTTGTGGTTTCGTGTCGCGCTATCTTCGACTTTGTTTGCTGAGTAACGTGTATTCGTTGTAGTAAGGATTTTTCTTAGCATCTTACATATCTCAAAGACCTATATGAGTGTGTACAAAAAAAAGTAAATAAAATTGGTTCGAAACAGTGAAATCGTATTCCACTTACTGCATTAAAGTAAATTATCATGATCTACTGCATTATGTCTTCCTTTCTCAACACACCACACCAACCATGTGCGCAGAGCGCGGGTTATGTAGTATACATAAACATACACTTGATGTTTCTCAGCACACTTGTTTCCATTTACACTCCTTATAACATGTATGACAACCTCAGATCACCACTGGTTCAGAATACACCAATGGCGTTCCATCACGGTGTTTCACACAACCGAGTCGACATTGCTCCAGTCCATGACACTTCTTCATGGTTGTAGAGCTTTAATTACATTGCATTTCACTTTTAAATGGGGAAAAAAATAATCACAGTTTTTTAAATGAAGTGTTTGAGCGAATCCTATTTCAGAATCCAACTCACTACCGAGCACGACGGTTCACTGGATTTTACTTTATCATTAGCTCTGCCTCCGTACGGTATTCCATTTACTGATGTTAGCACATGGCGATATTTGCAGATACAAGTACTTTACAATAACACTGAAAAGGTGTGCGTTTGGATGGTTTCATTTATTTTAACAATAAACTATTAAGGTGATGAAGATGTAAGTTAGATAACTTTGTGGATTAAATGAACAGAATTAGAAATAGAGAAAGGTATCAAACGACACTACCGAGATGCGGACTACGTGATACACAGTATCGTCTGTCAGGTTCCAACCTGACCAACCTGGTCCTACTGCCAACTCGACTTTCTGTTGGTTCACTGTCGCCTCAACAGTTAATTTGCCCTCTCTTTTCCCCCGTTGTCAAACGTTCTTTTTGCGCTTCGTCTACACAAGTTTGCAAATGTCGAGCCCATCACAAATTAATGAAGCATGGAATATCGAAACATGTTGAGTTGTGCGCACTGCACGGATCACCTTGGAACACAGTCCTACCAAAGTGTGCCTCACACAGAGCTCGGCCCGGTGACTTCGTCAAACAAGACCAAGATTATATGTGTAATCATATTCAGCAAAAAATCAACACGGAGCACCAATCCGGTTTCGGCTTATATTGCCCCATAGGATGGTATACCACGATTATATTAATATGATGACGCACGTTAGTCATTTAATACACAGATGGCAGACAGATGGTTGTTCTGTGTGGATTATGCAACGCGTTGAGACATAATCCACGGGAACTCATCATAACGTCAGGAGGTGTGTGTGTGTGCGTGTGCGTGTTGGCGTGTGCGTGTGTTTATTTTAGAATGACATGCTGGTGTTCAGCAGAATTTTTGCAGACATCCTGCAGTGATGTATGACGACGACGCTTCCAGGAATCATGTTGCAGCAGTGGGGTAAGAATGTTTTGGCGATTAACTGCTTCCACAAGAGAGTAGTAATTATTAAGTAATTCATGATCGTATTATCCGTGATGAGCTGCCACGTTTGCATGATTAAATTCAGCGAGGCTATCAGCCTTGCTACATTGGTGGTTTAGAATAGGTAGGCTGAGCGAGCTACTTATTGTCACTTTACTGATTGTATGGAATAGCAGTGTGACTGTGATTGCATTTGATTGATTGGGCTTGAATGGTGGGCGTGGTAACAGGGCAGTGAGAGTGGGGAAAGATGTTAAGGGGGTGGGTGTGGGGGAGGGAGGATCGTGCCCGTGGGTTTTGAGGGGCCCGACTTTCCATAATTTTTTTTACAGTAGCAGCTCGACAATCCCTCTTTGGCTATTCCATTCTCCCCCCCGTCTTTACATGAATGAAGAGTATGGCTAGTGAAGAGATCATTGATGCTTTGTTTTGAAGTCCGGCACATTCTTGAGGGGCTGGTTGGGGGAAGTTTTGCTCAAGTCTTCACGTGAATTAGCGTGGTCAGGATGATGTTGTGAAGTTTAGGAGAGTATATCTAATTTGCTCGAGAGTGAAGCATAGCTTGCCACTGTCCACAGACACGTGGATCTTTAATGGTCAAACTAATGCGGCAACTAGGATGCCCGTTTGGCCCGGCGGAGGGGACGACCGCGCTATTGATGAATGCCACTTCTGTAAAACACTGGGTATGAAAGTTTTGGTGGGCTGGATTCAACCAGGCTAAGAAAGCAAAGCAGCACCAATTTAGCCGCTGACGCACGGACAGACAGGAATTCAACTTATATATAGTATTTAATATATATGATTAAACTTCAGACGTGAATATCAAGGGCTGCTGCTGATGCTTTTGCTTTGTCTATGAGCTGTGTTTGCTTGTACATTTTAGGATTTCACAAGAAAGGTTTTTTAAAAGTTGCAAAAGAACACAATAGATTTAATCTTGGAGGCCACGGTTCTCGCAAACCATCAGCTGCAGATTATTGTGGCCAGCGGCCATCGGACGGAGGTTGGGTAAGTTCCGAGGAACTCCTCATGTATAACCCAGACCTTTGGTCGTACAATATATGAAAGTTAAAGAGTGTTCAAAATGGGGGCGATGTCTGGTCGGTCCTGAACATTTTTGCCTCTCCGTATTATCTGGGCGATCTCTTTTGAACTGACATCATGCCGTCGAATCTATTATTTATTAATGTTTGATGGTTTCCCATCTAAAGTATAATTGAGTGTAAGCATTGTGGAGCATCTGTTGATATCCGATGGGCCATGAGTGGAGTATTCAATGGAATATTTCAGAACGATGGTGGAGTGAAATGAGAATAAAAAACATCTCACAGCGTTACTCATCCAATATAAAGACGTGGTGACAACGCCAGTTAAGGATATTGATGCCATGATCCCTAAATTGCTGTTTTCAATGGAAACAGTCGGAACTACAGTGGCAAAATTGCTCGATAAATGATGTACAGCGATTAAACATCCAGGAGATGGCCAAGCAATTACAACACTCCAAGATATGGCGCCAAGAATTACAACACTCCAAGATGGCACAGAGATTCACATCTCACAGATGGCCACAGAGATTACACACTCCAAGATGGCCACAGAGTTAAACAGTCAAGATGGCCAGTAATGGTGGAGATTACACATGTCAAGATTGGCCGACAAGATTACTGCACACTCCAAGATGGCTACTCACCAAATTTCATTGTGCCATATATGAGAATGGACTAGCAAGTCATTATATTATACTAGTGCGTGCCCGTACGTGCTCGTGGCGTCATGGGCAAAAAAAAAAATTTATTTATTTATCTAAAACAGGGTATCCAGAAAACAACACACAGAGGCCGGTTCTTCGTTCTTGGCGTCCCGTACGGGTGCCGTACGTGTGTGCCGTCGTAACAAAAATTTTTTGTTCAAAGCATCGCCAGAAAACACACATAGGCCATTCCTTCGCTCTCACGTGCCGTTCGTGGCAAAAAAAAAACTTTCAAACAATCAAAGGCGTGTCTTCGTCTCTGGTAAACGACGATGGTGGCTTTGTGTTTATCTCTATAAATGCGCATAAAGAAATCGAGAAATTATTAGAATTAGCTGTGAAGGTCATCACTATCCGGATTCGTAGTTGTACGTGGGGAAGCGCGGGCTGTAGGTCTTTTGCCCAACGGCCCGCTAGCAGCAATGAGTCGGTCATTGGTTTTCGTAAATTGGCCTAACTTGGGATTTAGACCTTGTCGATTTAATAAAACATTGAAAAGGACATACTCAGGTCCCAGAATATACCTGCAGTTATCATTAGATCGGAACGTGGTTGTCGAGAAACAGTGGACAACAGACAAGACACAACTTAGAGCGGGAGACATTGGTAAGAGTGCACAGATACGCCTCCGACCAATGATCTTTGTTGGAGTACTCATAAGTTGAACTGATATACCTTTATTGTAGGTAAAAGGATCAGCTATCTACTGACCTGAATGAAATAAACTAAATAGATCGACGGCCTTTAGAAATGGCAAAAATAAATGGTAATTTTTTTGAAAAAAGTTGATTATTTTTTCATCTAACATTATTTTATTGTGTGGGTGGGGGGTTTGGAAATACTATTAAACATGTAGAAAAAAAAAAATCAATTTTTTCAAATAAAGTGATTTTTTTTGAAAAAGTTGCAAATTTTCTGAGTTTTTTTTTTTGACAAGTCAAAATAATGTCATGATCTTGGACATACTCAACCCCACCTCGAAGTACTTGTCGAATCGTCAGGAGTTTTGTTCATATAACTGAAAAACGACAGGGGTGAAAAGAAACTCCAATACATTTCAAGATGGGGAAGGTTACAAAAGACTTGGGATTTTACAGAGCTCGCCGAAGGAGACATGTGGCTCGTATGTAGTATCAAGCTCACATATTGGTCCTGCCAGATCGTGTAGTGGGACTTGTGGTCATCGCCCCGCTCGCATATGATTGCGAACCAGTGAGACACAGTGTATCGAGGATTCGTTTGTATACTCCGGCATCATGGGCACACCAATACGTGCAATTAGTAAAAGTATCGAATAGCTGGTTCTGGGATGTTGATTCAATAGTACAGGATAGTTTTGGTAGAGTGGTATTGGAGGGAGCTAGCAGGTTCTGATATAAATTAGTGAGTAGACGAATTTAGTGTTTAGCCCGATAAGTGACATGCGGGAACTATGAGCGGATGCTTATGGTAAACATTGGAGATTTCACAATTCACTGAAATGTAATTTGGTACGAATGTTAATTGACGCTCTGAGGACCCTTCAGTCCTTTCTGTCACTTGGGGGTAAATTGTAGAAGCTTCACAGCGGCGCATGGGTGATGCTTGGAGAAACGGAAAGGAAAACGAACTTTCGATACGGATGATAAAAAGAAAGATGACGTATCCTCAAGTGATAGGAAGGTTACGATCTGTCGGCCTTTGAAAATCCGAGCTAGCGGGTTCTCAATGGACTGCAAGTTTGAAGATCAGGCTTTTTTCCATCACGGACACATTCAACAACATCACGCCACAGAGATATCATTTTACAAACCTTGCAGTCGTTGGCGCAAGAGAGAGAGCGCATGATAGGCCTGGAATACGGAGAGAAAAGTAAACTTCGTCAAGATCGTGCAATAGGCAGTACGGCGTAGAACGTGATTATCTGCACGGAAGTGCGTCGCCGTTCGGCGTACGTGGCTTCTGCTGCAGGAAATGAGTCGACGTCCGGCGGCTACGTACTTTCCTGCAGGCAAATGACGTCGCACGTCCGGTCACAGGTGCAAGTGACTTCTGCGAGGAAGTGTGAGTCGCACGTCGCGTCACGTGACTTCCTGCAGAAGTGAGTCGGCAGTCTCGGCGTCAAGTGGGCTTCACTGCTAGTCAAATGACGTGCAACAGTCCGAGCGGCACGTGGCTTGCTGCCGGACATGACGTCGAGGTGCACTCTGAGCGAAATGACATCAGCTAGGGGCCGTGCTCTGGATACGTCAGCCGGGCGGCGTGCTTCTAGCAGGAACTGGTCGACGTTCAGCCTACTGTCTAGAGACTCCGACGTCGGACGGGCACGTGATCTCATTGAGGAAGGGTAGGCAAGATACGCACGTAATGGCAAGGCGGAGATGATAGTTTGCCGATTAGTTTTTACCTTTAATACTAAGACTAATAATCCTCTTGTTCCGATTTGTCGTGTTAAATGCTAGTACTTGTGGATTATTACCAGTTCGTGCTTGCACTATATTAATTGTAATACTATTATATAGCGACGGTATTAATTGTGCTTGTGGTGGTCATTGAGTGTTGTGTTGTCATGAACCAAAGGATCACAGAGAGCGCGGTGTCATCTTGATTCATTCATTCGTTTTCGACTCTTTCCACGGAATGACGGGGAAATTGGTCATTAATGCCTCAAAGTAAAATCGACGGGCCATACAATGACGACTCATCGAATCGAATGAGGATATTCGATTTTAATAACGTTGAAGCCTACATGCAGATGGATAGCAGCTTTAGGTCGCGGATGAATGAAGGTGTGCTCCGAGATGCAGAGCTCCTACACAACACACAACACACACAACACACACACACACACCACACAACACACACACCACGTCTTGGTGATGCTTTTGAAGCCTACATGCAGATGGGATAGCAGCTTTACGTCCGGGATGAATGAAGGTGTGCTCCGAGATGCAGAGCTCTACACATAACAACACACACAACACCCACACACACACACCACACACCACAAACACAACACTCAACACGTTTGGTGATGCTTTTGAAGCTACAATAGCAGATGGGATAGCGCGTTTACGTCCGTGGATGAATGAAGGTGTGGCTCCGGATGCGAGCTCCTATCCACACACACGCACAAAACACACAAACAACACCCACAACGTCTGGTGATGTTTTGAAGCTACATGAGATGGATAGCCAGCTTTACGTCCGGATGAATGAAGGTGTGCTCGAGTGTGGGGGGATAACCATGAGTCAAAGTTCATCATGAGACTTGTAACATCAGACAAATCATCGAGAAGAATTGGAAACTATAGACTGTTAGTTTGACTTCAGTTGTGGGGAAGGTGTTGGAGATATTAATTAAGGACCAGATGAGGACATTTAAAAAATACAAACTAATTAAAGGCAGTCAGCATGGGTTTACCAAAGGTAGTTCTGTTTTTAACAAATCTTTAGAGTCTATTGAAAGCAGTGTCTGATTGGGTGGATGAGGGAAGGCAGTGGACATAGTATATTACACTTTAAGAAGGACATTTTAATAAGGTACACATCGGAGGTTGTTAGCCAAGTGAGGGCTTGTGGAGTGGCTGGTCAGTAGCTAATTGGTTTGTAAACTGGCTTAGTGATAGAAGAAAGAGTGGCTGTGAGTGGGAGGATGTTTGCTGGAGAGGATGTAGTAGCGGTACCTCAAGGATCAGTATCGGACTATATTATTTCATTATTTACATAACAATTTGGATAATGGGTAAAGAGTAAGCTTTCCAATTTGGCAAGATGATAAAAGTTGGAGGTAAAGTGGATAGGAGAGGGGGTGGTGATCACAGATTCAGGAAAAATATTGATACTCTCATAGATTTGGCAAAGAATTGGAGATGGAAATTTAACCTGAGAAGTGTAGAGGTGTTTGTGGATGGGAAAGAACAATGAAAATAGAGATTACAGGATCAAGGGGTAATTTTGGAGCATGGGTCACCAGGAGAAGGATCTGGGGTGGTAATAGATATGGGAGGTAAGCAGGCAGCACAGGCCAGGCGCTATGGGTGAAGCAAATCAGGGTTTTAGGTTGTATTCGGAGGGGGATCATTTATAAATCAAAAGAGGTGGTGTTAACATTGTAACAGAATTTAGTGAGGGCCACATCTATATATTTTGTGCAGTTTTTGGTACCACAATCAAGAAGGACATACAGGGTGTCCAAAAAATAATACACTTTTCATCTGCAAGAGGATGGTATACATATTATTTTTAGATATATGCTGGATAGAAAGCTGAAGGTTGAGTTTATTGTACAATGTCAAAATTGCAGACCAGAATTTAAATTTTGGTATAGAATGTTCATTTCTTTGGACCACATGTCGACGTAGGCTCCACGTTGTCGATCACTGCTGCAACGCAAGTTGTGATGTCTCCATCACTTTGGGAACGTTTCCTGAGGAATGTTCTGGATTTCTCGGTGATGTTTTCCTTCAGCTGATCAAGAGTCTGAGGCGTAGGGTTTTCCGATAGATCCTGTCCTTGAGATAACCCCCAAGAGAAGAAGTCTGGAGGAGTAAGGTCAGGGGAATACGGTGGCAATACGTCTTCGTAGAGGGAGTAAAGCGGCTCAAAATGTTGGAAGCTTTTGGTATGGAAAGGCATGGAATATCTTGGTGAAGGATTTCTGAACGGTGCTCTTATGAATGTTTGTCTCGGCAGAAAGTCGTTCGAATCGATTTTTTTTGGACTCTGAACGACGCTGTCTCATACCATTTCCAACATTTTCTTCACATCGACGTGTCTCTTCTCGACACTGTGAGATTGTGAAGGTCACAGATGGTTCCAATTGGTATTAGGATGGTGCACTTTATTGTCCGAGAAGTTTGGTGAGATGGCGCAAGTGGATACGAATGTCTGAGTAAAAGACGTTGCACCTGTTATGAACTTTTCGTCTGGGTGCAAAGTTACAATTTTCGTCCGTTGTTTGAACGGTCAGTCATTGCATTTTTTCTGGCGCTTGCTTGGTATCAAAATAAACTTTCAGGGTTCTGGCAAAAGAGAGTGAAGGCTTGAGTGAAGAAATTACTGCTT
>CM068965.1:20656965-20673238 GCA_035128595.1 Eptatretus atami
CCCAGTTTACAAAACCAATTAGCTTTACCTGAAGCCCACTCACAAGCCCTCACTTTGGCTAACAACCTTCCGGTGACGTACCTTATCAATGTCTTTATAAAAAGTGTAGTTTATTACTAGTGTCCAGCTGCGCCTTTCCCTCATCCACGCCAAATCAGACACTGCTTGCATGGAACTCTTAAAGATTTTTAGGCAGGATCTACTTTTGGGGTAAACCATGCTGACTGCCTTCTAATTAGTTTTGTATTTTGTTTAATGGTTCCCATCTGGTCCTTAATTAATATCTCCAACACCCTTCCCCACAACTGAAGGCAAAATCTAACAGTGGTCTATAGTTTTCCCAATTTCTTCTCTGTGATTATTTGGCTGAATGTTACAAGTCTCTGAATGAACTTATGTACGCTTGGTATCCCCCCAGCACTCGGAGGCACACCTTCATTCATCGCGGGACGTAAAGCTGGCTATCCCATAACTGCAGTGGTTAGCTTCAAAAGCGATCACCAAGACGATATGTGTGTGTGGGTGTTTGCTGTGGTTTGTGTGTGTGTTTGTGGGTAGAGCTCTGCATTCATCTGAGCACACTTCATTCATTCCGCGGAGCGTAAAGCTGGCTATCCCATCTGCATTGTAGGCTTCAAAAGCATCCACCAGAGACGTGTGTGGTGTGTGTGTGTGTGTGTGTGTGTGTGTGTGTTGTGTGTGTGTGGTGTGTTGTGGAGGCTCTGCATCTCGGAGCACACCTTCATTCATCCGCGGACGTAAAGCTGGCTATCCCATCTGCATGTAGGCTTCGGACGTTATAAAGATCGAATTGCGTCATTCGATTCGATGAGTCGGTCATTGTATGTGCCGGTCGATTTTACTTTGGAGGCATTAATGACCAATTCCCCGTCATTCCGTGGAAAGAGTCGAAAACGAATGAATGAATCCAAGGATGGACACCGCGCTCTCTGGTGGATCCTTTGGGTCATGACAACAACACTCAATGACCACCACAAGCACGAATAATACCGGTGGTAATAATAGTATTACAATAATAGTAGTGCAAGCACGACGGTAATAAATCCACAAAGTATTAATAACACGACAAATCGGAACAAGAGAATTATTAGTTTATTGTAAATGTAAAACTAATCAGCGACAGCACTGACGTCATTTCCTCCGCCATGCCACATTTACGTGCGGACGTGTGACGTCATTTCCTGCAGGAAGTCACGTGCCGCCGGACGTGCGACGTCATTTCCTGCACCAGGAGAGATGAAGTTGGCAACAAATTTCTGAACTGGCTGGCCAGAGCCTGGCAATCCGACTGAGTTTATGGAAGAAATACAGGACTTTGAAATGACGTAAGAATGCGAACGCGGCCTTCATCACGCGTCGTGTCTGGCACTTTCAGTGAACTCGGTTGTGTCTCACAGGGCAACTTGAACCTGCCGGTTATTAGCGGAGAATCTCACATATTAAAATTGTCTGTTTAACAATAATTTTCAGAATTTACAAACAGGCGTAAGAAGAAAAAATGGAAAATTTCAAGATGGTTCACACACAATTGTCGTGTTCCTGGATGCAAATCAGACTCAAGAAAATAAAGGAAATTCGAAAGATATCCATGGATATGAAGTGTCGATATTCCTACATTTCTGTTTAATACAAGTTGAACGGCGGACGTGCACACACTTCTGTTTTTAGCATAGATCCAAAAATCTCATAGCTATTTCTTTTGAGCCCACAGAACTGAACAAAATATTATATCTTATAACAGACATCCAGCCTACTCCCACCACCCTGTAACATGATTATAGTGAATATCTTCATTTTAAAAGTTGACGTTAAACTTACCCTGTGCATTCACAACCACAGATATGACATTTCCATCAATGCTAAGAACTCCCAAACTGAATGAGGTGTCCCTCCAACTCCACACATTGTGCAGAAAGGCACACCCCCAGCTATCTTAGTACTTTTCCCAGAACAGTATTTTCGGCTTCTCTTTTAGAAGCTTATCAAGCATTTTAGGTAACAATCCTTACAGCCACACGCATGATAGAGTTCACATGCTCAAAGATCGCTATTTCTCGGGTTTGTGTGCATGTGCGCCGAGCATTCTGGGGGCGAGATTACATTTTTCAAAGTCTTATTTACAATTTGTTGAGGGTGCGGCAGATAACTCGACTACTCTTTACAAAGGGGAACTGTGGGAATCTTTAACGTCCACTAACTAATATCGGCAGACAGGACATCTGGTTTAAATCCACCTGAGGGATGGCACACATTGGAAAATCACCGTTGTAAGCATTATTTTTCCTGTCCGGGTTTAAGCATAGTCCTTTGTATTAAATAGCACTTGTAATGAACCTTTGACGCAGGAGGAAATTTAGCCCAACAACCCATGCTATATCAGCACATTAACTGAGTATAATTCTCAACAGTTTATCAAGTTTAAATTGAACTTGGGGTGTAGATATGGACATGGAGGAGTGGGGGATAAGAAGCAGTGGGCAGCACCGCTACATAATTGAGGGTGTTTTATCTCTACAATAAGATCCAATGTCTTGTGTTTTTACCATTTTGCATCTCCTCAAACCAACTGGTTACACAAGATAGGAAAATGGTACCAAAATTAATTGCCAAGGAACTCCAGTGTGGTGCAGGTCAAAAAAAATTGACTTGGACACAACATTTTAATTATCAACATCAAATAAATGGCCAAAGCAAACGTAGGACTCCACTTCATCTGTGGTTCAGCCAGAAGTTCGCTGAGACGCTGCTGGATTGGCTTTTGTAAGACTAGATTGCAAACATTGGCATCCTGCAAGTTGGACTCGATAGACTCATTGCACGGTCTTTTCGCATCTCTTAAAATAAATAAATAATTACAGCTACAAACAATGCAACAAAAAGTGGTCTTCAGCCCATGGCTCTCTCTTGTAATAAGTGAGTCAACCAAATTTACAAATGGACTGGTCGGCAAGAGTTAGATTGATGCAACCAATGGGACCCACCCAATATAATCAGTCAAGAGAAACTGAAACAAATGGACACAATTTTAAAGGGACACTCTATTGGCTGGATATTGAACTGATAAACAGGGGATTCGGATGGAGGCATTCCTTTTGGGAAAAGTTTTATGAGACGAGGCAATCTGTGTTGGCAATTCAGGCAATAAACAGATTATGTTCTTTAGCACAGCGTGTTATGACATCGTTTCTGAAGCCAATTTAGGATTTAGTTTTGGCATTGTGCCTGCAATAAGCAAGCGCCAGTATAGCAAAAAAAAAAATGCTTGGAATTGGGGGGGACGGAGGGTGATGGGAGTCTTCAATCAATTTGAGAAACAAGGAAGAAGAATTACAGAGGTAGAGAGGTTTGAAAAGTTTATAAAAAAAAGGAAAGGATTGAGTAGATTGGATGGGACCAACCAGTAATTTGGAGTGTAATATGTGAACAGCACCTATTGAATAACTAATGTAACAATTGATGACCCCCCAAAGGAAAAATTTCAGGAAAAAAAAAGAGACTTCTTCTTGCTTTTGGCAAACTCAGAGAGATAAAACCTTCCTCTTTCATAATGTAACAAGAAAATTAAAAAATTAACATACAAACACCAGGGTGAAGAGGAAGGTCAACTTTGTTGCAAAACTGCAGCCACGGAAATCGTTCAGCAATTCATTCAAAACTATTCATCTATATGAAAAATATTTTCGGAACGGGTCGGATCTAATGGAGTTGGGAAAGTTGCAATTTTAAAAACATCAAATGTTAGAGAATGTCGCAGGGGCCACAGGCACAACCAGGAATCTAATTCACAACAAGCTGCAGGTGGATGCTCATATACGTATCCTCGTTAAGACGTAAATTGGTGACGGACATGTCACGACTCTGAACCTTCATCAAGTGTCCTCCTGGTTGGTGGGGGCCGGATTGTCTGAATATGATGGGTTTATGGTAAAACAAAAACTGAAAAGAGCACATATAAATTAAAGGTACGATTACATCAACAAGAAAGAGGATTTTCGCCCCAAACAAAGTGGTTTTAATGATATACGGTATATATTATAAACACATCATAGAGGCTTCCAACCACTTCCCATCCTTTTCTTCCCTCCCTCTCCTCATCGCTTCTTCTCTTCCACCACCACCCCAAACTGCCACCACTCTTCACTCCATCTCTGTCTGCTTCCAGCTTGGGACAGCAATGACCATCTTCTCATCAACTTTTTCTCAGACACTGAAAAGGCACACACGTGCCAAAGGGTCAAGAAGATCCAACACTGGTCAGAATGCACCTGAAGTGACGCGACTTGCATCGTCGTTCTTCTCTTAATGCAGCACCAGACCCAGAGGCGTTAACTTCCAACTGTTGTGCGGCCGAGGTCATGAGTAAATATGAGGTCCTGTTAATCATATTAATCTATATTTTTTTCCACTGGATATTCTGCTATACAATATTTTATTTTCATTTAAATATTGTGTCTAGGCTTACGATTGGGCAAACTGTAGATTCATAATCAAAGGTCGTCGTTGTGATGGAGAGGTTCGTGTTGATCAATGAATCAGCAATGTGATATGTGATTTAAGGCGGTACTGCAGATCGAAATATAAAAGAATGGAAGGAACAAGATGAGAATGATACGACTGATCGATGGATGCGTCTCTGAAAAAAGAATACAAAGCTCAGTATCATGAAAGAGATTATAAATCAATACTAGTGAGGAAGAATTAGGGAAGAGAAACTTAGTCGGTATGTGGTGTGTGCAAACGTAAGGTGAGAAAGATCAAGCTGTAAAGAAAGCAATTGCAAGCTCGTGGTGAAGGAAGAAAACAGAGCAGACGTCCTAAAAAGATTGTATTGAAAACTGTTCAAGGAAGGAAGATGGAAGTGTGGGGTTTGCACACAACTAAGGAATGGAGGAATTACATTCATTCGAACCAACCAACTGAAAAAAAGGGGGAAGAATGGTTTTAAAACATTTGTTGTTTGCCTAGCTGGTTTGCTTGTGTATCATTTACCGGAATTTTTGGAATATTGATGTAAAGGAACTTTTTAATTTACCTGCGCATGTCCCATGGTTTTGTGTTGGATACAAAATCAAACAAAAAAGACCAATTACAGAATTGAAGCCCGATCAGGAACAAGGAAGATAAGATGGCGAACTGTTTACCAGCATGTGGTGCCCTCCAGCAGCTGGATATTCTGCTTTATTCCTTCAGATTGGAGACAGCATACATCATCCTCGGCACCCGCTTCACCTGACAACCAATACAACAGAGAATTAACAACATCAAAGTCGATTTGGGCGCCGACCTTTGCAACACGAGTTGCAAATTCCATATTAGGCATCTCTGACGGCCTGCATGGTGCAATCACATCAAGATGATAGTCTAATGCAAATGGTAAAAGCATATCAAAAACACAATGGGTTTACGAACATACCTGTTCTTCGATGAACTGTCTGTCTGGCGTTCTCTTTACATCTCCTGTACTCGCTCATCGCCTTAAACTGCAGGTGGCAGGGAGGGTGGATTAGAGAAAGAGGTGAGGATTCTAAACGAATGAGAGCCGAAAGATGAAAGAACCACGAATGAGGAAAAGCACTGCCAGTTCTTACAGCATGCCGAGCAAGGTAAAACGATGGAACTTGTGAGAAATTGGGGATGGGAAATACGGGCATGGTGGTTAGCGAGTGGAGTGGAAAGGGAGGTGGGGGGTGGTGGGAGACAGCGCATCAGATTTATTATTTGACATTACCTGTGTTCCTTCAAAGTGCTCGGTTCATATTTGATGGGAAGTTCTCCGCTTCTCAAACTCAAAACAGGTGTCCTAAAGTTGGAGGGGAGAGGGAGAGTAGGAGGGGGTTTTGGAATGACTACATTGTGTGAAAAATTTAGTGAAGTAATCAATCTTCTCTTATAAAATTTTCGAAGAGGCTCAACCTCTTATAATAGGTGGGGGAGGGGAGAGGGATCTTGGATGGTAAACAAACCACGGGAGTTCCTTTGGCGTGTGGCCTTGCGAGAACCTTCGCCAGCGGGAGCGGCGAGGATTCCTCTTCTCTTGAAGTTTTGTGGCATTTTTGCATCTGCAGAAGGCGGAAAAATCTAAATCAGGTTATGGGGGTTGAAGGGAGACGGTTATTTAGTTATTATTATAGGATAATCCACTTAGAAATTCGCCATCGCCACACCTGACTGGATGTGATTCCCACTGAGCATGTGGCTTCACGCTTGCAATCCCCAGTTGCATCACATGGGAATCATGCTTGCCAGTTGATCATGTGCTCAGCCTCGAAACATGGCTAAATGCTTTTAATAGCCAATTGGATCTTTTGGATCAAATTGACGATTGATTTAAGAGCCAATTGATCTTATTTGTGATGAATCGCTGATCACCTGGATTGTTGGTCTACGGCACTTTAAAAAATGGCATACCCCCCCCCAAAAAAACGCTTGGTGCACATACACAGAAACCCAAGATGCTGAAGAGGTCGGGGTGAAATAAATGTATTTTGTGTTTCGGGAAAAGGGTTGTCCTTGCAATGGTCAGCATGCTTCTGAAAGATACTTGGAAAAGTTTTCCTGAGAGAAAGGGCTGTGCTTTTATACATCCATACACAACATATATATATATATATATATATATATTATATTATATATATATATATATATATATTCATTGATGTCGTGTGGATTTCATTCCGCCTAACCGTGTATTGGTTTCAATCTAGAAGTGCTGTACAGTAATAAGTTGAGTAAATCGTTAATTCGTGTGCGTCGGGCCTATCTTCACTTTGGTCTGCGCTCGAGTAACGTGATATTCGGCTTAACATTATCTCAAAGACCATATGAGGTGCATGGTACAAAAAAAAAAGTAAATAAAATGTTCTGAAACAGTGAAATCGTATCTCCACTGTCTGCATTTAAAGTAAAATTAGCTACTGATTACTCTGCATCAGTTTCCTTTCTCAAACACACCCACCCAAACATGTCGCGCAGAAGCGCGGGTTTAATGCCTGTATACATAAACCATAACTGTTCTCAGCATACTTGTTTCATTTACACTCCTTATACATTATGACAACACTCCAGAATCCACCACATGCTTTCAGACTACACCAATGGCGTCTCATCACAGTGTTTCACAACAACCGGTCCAGACCATGCTCCATCCATGACATTTCCTTCATGTCTGTCAGAGCTTTAATTACATTCGCATTTCACTTTAAAGGGGAGAAAAAATAATCACAGTTTTATATTAAATGAAGTGTGAGCGAATCCGCTATTTCAGAAAATCCAACTCACTACCCGAGCACGACGGTTCACCCTGGATTACTTTCCACTGCCATTAGCTCTGCCTCCGCTCCAGGTATTCCATTTAACCTGACATGTAGCACATGGCCGATATTTGCAGATACAGATACTTCCTACATAAACCTGAAAAGGTGTGCCTTTGGATGGTTTTTTCATTGTTTTAAAATAAAATATTCAGGTAAACGTAACAGAGATGAGAATGTGATAACGAAAGTATGGAATGATGTGTTAAAAGGTTCACAAACTGACACCCACGTGGGGATCACGTGACCCCATTTTCTGTTCTTCCTGACCACACTTGTTTCTGAACACGTCCAGTCCGTGTGCTCACAGTTCGCTCAACAAGTTACATTAATTTATTATGGCCGTTTCATTTGTGCCTAAAAGTTTGAAATGTCGCAGCCATCAAAAATTAATCGAAGCTGGAAATATCGAAACATGTTGAGTGTGATGCGCAACGTCCGCGATCCAATTGACACAGTCCATACCAAAAGTGTCGCCTCCAACCACAGACGCTCGGCCGGTGACTCTGTCAAACAGACAAAGAATTATATCGGTCGTCATCCTCCCGCCAATATACCAATAACGGAAGGCCACCAATCCGGATTCGGGCTTATTTGGCCCCATCAGGAATGGCATACCGATATCATATCTAACCATAATGATGACTCACGTTCGTCTTTATACATTCGATGGCAGATCAGATGTTGTTTCTGTGTGATCTATTATGCCAACCGCGTGAGACAATATCCACGCGATAACTTCATATAACAGTCAGGGAGGTGGGTGTGTGTGCGTGGGTGCGGTGCGTGTGCGTGTGCGTGTTGTTTATTTAGAATGGACATGCTGGTAGTTCAGCACAGAGACAGTTTCTTGGCAGAACATCCTGCAAAGTGTGTATGCGACGACGCCTTCCGGAAGTCATGTTGCACGCAGTGGAATAGAATGTTTGTGAGACGATTAACTGCTTCCACAAGAGAGTTAGTATTATTAGTAATTTCATGATCCGTATTCAGCTGATGAGCTGCAGTTGCAATGATTTATTCAGGAGGCTCTAATCACCTTGCTACATTGGTGTTAGAACTCAGTAGTCTGAGCGGCTATTACTATGTCAACTTTACTGGATGGTATGGAAGCAGTGTGACTGTGATTGCATTTGATTATTGGGCTTGATGGTGGGTGGTAAAGGGCCGATGAGAGTGGGGAAAGATGTTAAAGGGGGTGGGGTTGGGGGGAGGAGGATGCGTGCCCCTGGGGTCCTTTGAAGGGGCCGGCTTCCTCCATAATTTTTTTTTTAACAGTACAGCGAAATCCCTCTTGGCTCATTCTCCACTTCACTCGTCTTTACATGACTGAAGAGTTTTAGGCTAGTGAAGATATATGAGCTTGTTTGAAAGTCCCCCATTTTGAGGGGCTGGTTGGGGAAGTTTGGCTCAAGTCCTTCACGAATTACTGGTCAGGCATGATGTCGATGAATGTTTAGGGACAGTAATATCCTAATTCTGGTGAGAGTGCATAGCCATAGCTTGCACTCTTCCCTACAGGACACGTGGGATCTTTAATGTCCACCAATAATGCCGGCAATAGGAGCCCAGTTGGCGTCAATGCGGAGGGGACGTCCACGCGCATCCTGATGAATCCACCCACTCTGTAAAACCTGGGAATGACAGTTTATAGGTGGGTCGGGATTCAACCCAGGCTAGAAAGCAAAAGCAGCACGAATTAGCGCTGGACGCACGGACAGACAAGGAACTTCAACTTATATAATAGATTTTATTAATCTGTTATTTATTACTTTCAAACTTACACCGGAAATAAAGAGGCATGCTGCTGTGCCTTTTACATTGTTTATCGAGCTTGTTGCTCGTTTGTAATATTAGGAATCTTCACAAGAAAGATGTTTTTAAAAAAGTTGCAAAAGACCAAATGATCTAATCGGAGCCCGGTTGCTTCGCAAACCATCAGACTGGTCAGAATTATCTGTGGCAGCGGCTCAGGACCGGAGGTTGGGTAACGTTCCGAGGAACTCCCTCATGATAAACACAGACGCGCTTGGTATCCGTAACAATATTATTGAAAAGGTTAAAGAGATGATTACAAACATGGGTTGGCGATGTCTGTCGTCCATGAACATTTTTGCTCTCTGTTTACTGGGCCGATTCTTTGAAAACCCGCCAATCATCAGCCGACTCCCACTCCCTGATTATTTAATTAATAGTCTATTGATGGTTTCACACACCCCCCATCACAAATAGTACATGGAGAAGGTGACCCCAGCCACTCACATGTGGGAAGCACATCTGTTGTATCGCTGGGCCGCCATCGAGTGGACAGAGTATCACCAACTGGAAGTATCACCGAACGACTGGTCGAGCTGAAATGAGATAAAACACTCCACACACCAGGTTACTCTCCACCACACCACCAATATCAAGAGTCGGTAGCTAACGGCCAGTTACGCCGCTTTTCTTGCTAGCCAATGATCCCTCCGTCGTTAAAATTGATGTTTTGTCAAATGGAAAAGGATCCTCAGTGCAATAACTTGCCTCATAAATGATGATTTTGATTTGTTCAAAAACAACAACAGCATAAAAAAAGATAAAATTGAATGGCACAAAGATACACTAGCAACAAACAACCAGAGAAAGGAATCGCAAGCAGACACAAAACTACAGAAAATCACGAAATATAGGTAAAAGCAGACAAATGGCTAAAAAAAGCATCTGATCCAAACATAACAAGATTACAGCAAAAATATGTACACATCACACAAAGAAAACAAAGAAAAAAACAACACAAACATCATTCCAGGCATCACTTCAAGTACAACGACAGTAAACCAAAAAGAAAAAACAAAAGAGGACTACACAAACTAGCGATTACCAACACTCCAAGATGGCACGCAATTACACACTCCAAGTGGCCCAGAGATTACACAGCTCCAAGATGGCCACAGAGATTACACACTCCAAATGCGGCCACTGACGCATTACAACCTCCAAGATGGCCACCAGAGAATTACACTCCAAGATGGCCACAGAGAATTACACACAAAGTGATGTCTCCCAAGATTGGCACAGAGATTCCACTTCCCAGAATGGCCACTATGATACAAATTTAAATGTGCACTATAACGGAAATGACTAGCCATGTTCCAATTCTAATTATACCTAGTGGTGCCCGGGTAGTGCGTGGCCGTACTGCAAAAAAAAAATTATTTATTTATTTCAAACAGCGTTCCAAACGAACAACCACAGAGGCCGTCTTCGTTCTTGCGTGCCCGTAGTGCGTGGCCCTGGTAAGTTGTGGCCGTACTTACAAAAAAATTTTTTTTTGCAAAAGCATCCCTGCGTGCCAGAAACACCACATAGGCACTGTCTGCTCGCTTCACAGTGCCCGTAGTCGCAAAAAAAAAAAAGACTTTCAAACAACCACACAGGCCGTTCCTTCCTCTCCGTAAACGCGACTGGATTGGGGCATTGTGTTTCTCTATAAATGCGCATAAGAAATCGAGAAATTATTTGACATAAGAATCATCACTATACGGAGATTCCGTACGCCGTTGTAACCCCGTAATGGGGAACGCGGCTGAGGATCTCTTCCCAATCGGCGCCACCCTAACCAACAATGAGTCCCGGTCAATTGGTTTGGTAAAATAATGGCCATACATGGGAACCATTGTCCGATTATTCAACCTTGAAAAGGCACATACTCAGGTCCCCCAGCAATATTACCTGGCAAGTTTCAATTAGATGGACCAGTGGTTGTCGAGAAACAGTGGACACAGACACAGACACAACTAGAGCGGGAGCACTTGTAGAGTGCAAAAGCGCTCCCGCCGCCAATACTGGCTGGGTTCACTTAAGTGACGCTGATATCTATTCATCATGTAGCAACAACGGATCAGACTTCTACCTCGAACCACGAATGAATAAACCCTAAAACTAGACTGAGCGCATTTAGAAAGGGCAAAAATAAAATCGGAATTTTTTTGAAAAAAAGTTGCAGAATTTGTTTTTTTTTTCTCTTACCAATTTTTTTTTGGGGGGGGGGGGGGTTGAAATCACTTAAACAACACTGTAGAAATGACAAAAAAAAAAAAATCAAACTATTTTTCAAAATACAATCGTAATTTTTTTTGAAAAAAGTTGCAAAACATTTTCTAAGTTTTTTTTTTTTGGACAACACGTCCAAATCTAATGTCATGATCCTTGCCCACTATCGATTAGCATATCTCAGATGACGACCGCACCAAGTTTGGCGTCGAATTTATCCAGCGAGTCGAAGTTATGTTCATAATATCTTTGTTCCACCAACCACCTAGACAGGTGCATACACCGTTAGAAAGACGATGTAATACTCCTGCGAGTTGAACTCATTTTCGACATCGCGGAAGATTACAAGAACTGAGTGCACTAGTAGGGTGCATATGAATGCATCACGTCTTCCTCCCCGAATCGCGATAAGTGCTGCTACCATGAAGTCTCTCAGTATGCCCCTAAACTTTTGCAGGCCTCTGAAGAGGGGGCTGGGAGTCGAAGTGAGTGTAAGTGCGGGCGAGACATGTGTCCCCCCCCCTCCTCATATGGATTGCCACCTAGTGAATGGACAGCTCTGTGTATTGGATTCCGGTTGTTATTCACAACCAAAGTGAAGGATCTGCGGGTTTGGCGTTATGTACACTTGTATCAGGATCGTTTATGTAGCTACGATGTATAATAGTACGTTTGGCGACGGGGACTGCACGGAGGCTGTTATTAATAATATCAATGTTTCTCATCTCCATCTTAGACCAATTGCCTTCTCGGCTTAAATGTTAATGACTACTTACGACCTCCACTCGGTCCCTTCTCAGTTTCCTCATGGTAAATGTAGAAGGGCGGAAAGGGAAAAGCATAGCAGGCAAAGCAAGGGAAGCAGAGGAAAGCCGGAGCAAAGCAAGGCCGAGGCAGCGCGGCAAGGAAAAGGCCAGAAAGCAAGGCCGGAAGGAGAAAAAAGCAATAGGAAGGGCAGGTCCAGGCGAACAAAAGGGGAGCAAGGGCGAAGAGAAGCGCGGAAAGAAAGAAGGAAAGAGGGCAGCTTAGGGGAGCCCGTAAGAAGGCAGGAGGAGCGAGAAAGAGGGAGAAGAAGAAGAGTAAGCGCGGGCCGAGGGAAGCGCCCAGAGCGGCGAAAGCAGGAAGGAGCAAAGGGGGAAGCGAAAAAGAGGGCCAGAGAGGAGCCAAAGGCGAGAAAGCAAGAGAAGGCGGATCAAAGGCAGAGGAGGCAAAAGAAAAAAGAAGGCGAAGGAAGAGGGTGCCCGCGGCGCAAAGGCCGCAAGAGCACAGAGGCGAAGAGAGGGGAGAAAGGCAGGAACAAAGAAGGAGGAAAAAAAGATAAAACAGAAAGCAAGCCGGCGGAGAGCAGCGAAGGCGACAGGGAAGAAGGAAGGGAGAGAAACAAGAAGGGCAGAGAAGGAAGGAGAAAAAAGGCCGAAGAGAGAGAGGCGAAAAGCAAGCCTAAGCGCCAGCCGGGAGGCAGAAAGAAGGGAGCAAGCAGAAGGGAAGCGGAAAGCATAAGGAGGAGGGGAGCGGCGAGACAAAGAAGGAGGCGAGCGAGAAGAAGCGACAGAAGATGCAGCCGCCAAGGCCCAAGGGAAGGGAAAAGCGAAAAGGCTCGGGCAGAAATAGGCGGCGCCCAAAGCGAGGTGAGAAAACAGAAAGAGGAGAAGGCCAGAGAGAAGCGCGGGCTGGAGCGAAGGATGATACAAGGGGGAAGAGAAGAAGGAGCCAGAAGGAAGAGGAGAACAGGAAGAGAGTGAGTAGCCGAGCGCCGCGAGGCCAGCCGAAACAATAAGCCGCAAGAGGAACAAGAAACAGAACGGAGAAAAGGCAGAGGCCAGCCAAGAGGAGGGCAATAGAAGAGAAAAAAGCCAGGGCAGGGGCTGAGCAAGGAGGAGCGAACAAGGAAGCAGCGGGGGGGCGCGAGGCGGAGGGGAGGGGAAGGAGCAAAAAAAATAGAGGAGAGCGCGAGGGCGGAAAAGAAGAAAGCGGAAGAGGGAGAGGCGAAGCTCAAGGAGAGGGAAGAGGGGGCCAAAAGAAGGAAAGAGGAGGAAGGAAGAAACGAGAAGCGAAGGAAAGCAAAGGGGCCTAGGGCGGCCTCCAAGCAAAGAGGAAGAAAGCCCCGCCGGCGCGAAGAGGAAGCCGAGGAGAAGGGGGGAGGAACAGCCAGGGGCAGCTCTAGGAGAGGGGAAAAACGAAGGAACGCAGAGAGAAAGAGCTAAGGGAAGAAGGGGGAAAGAGGTCGGGAAATGAATAGCGAGGGGGGGCAAGAAAGGCGAGCTAGGGCGGAGCGAATGAGTAAGCAGACACCAGCATAGGCCAAGGAAAGCAGGAAAGCAGCGGGAGGGCAAGAGAGCAGAAGCTGAAGCAGAAGCGACAGAAGAAAGCAAAAGGCGCGAAAGAGAAGAACAGCGGAAGAAGGGGAGCACCCGGAAAAGGCCCGGCGGGGAGACGCTGAAGGGGGCCGAGCCCTAAAATGAGAAGCCAGAAGGGAGAGCAGCAAAGGCGTGAAACTAGGCTGCAGTGAGAAGGGGCAAAGTGAAAGAAAGGGGGCAGAAGGAGGCGGAAAGAAGAAGGCCCAGCAAAAGAAGGCCAAGCAGGGCAGAAAAAAAGAAAGGCGAAAGAAGAAAGAAGCCGAAAGGGAGGCTAAAGAAGCAGCGGGGCGCCCCCGCCCGCCGGGCAAGAGGGCCCCGGCAGGAGGAGCGCTTCTGCGAGGAAAGCCTCGAGGTTAGAGCACAAAGGGCAAGGAGGGGCCCGGGAAGGGAGGCCGGCGCCCAAGCAAGCCGGGCAGCGGGCAAAAAGCCCTTCGCTGCCGCTAGAAGAGCCGCAGGAAAGCGCCCGAAGGAGAAGAGGAAAGAAGGAAGAGCCAAAAAAGAGCTGAGGCGGCCGCTTAGCGCGAAAAGGCAGAGAAGGGCGCAGAGCCCGAGCGGGCCAAAGGCACCAGGCGAGGCGCCTAGGGCGAGGGGGCCGGGCCAGCCCAAGCCAAAAGCCCACAAGGAAGAGGCTGGGGGCGCGCCAGGAGAGGCGGAAGAGGAGACAGCACGGAGGCTCGGAAAGGGGGCCACTCCGCCTGAGGGCTAGTGCCCCGGGAAGGCTCGCCTGGCCCAGGCTTGCGAGAAGCCCCGGGCCCCCTGCAGGCCCCCCGAGAAAAGCCCCGCTTTCGGGAAAGCCGCGGGGCGGAGGGGGCAGCGGGCCTTTGGCGCGGCCGGCCGGGAGGGGCAGGCAAGGGCCGAAAAGGGGAAGGGCAGCGCCTGGGGCGGCCAAGCGGGCCGGGGAGCCCGCCGGGGAGGCAGGGAAGCAGGGAGGCCGCGAAAGAGCAGGCGAGGGGGCCAAGAGCCAGAGGGCCGGCATAGCTGGGGAGAAGAGAAGCAAAGTAAGGGACAGCGAAAGGGAGAGAGGAAAGGCAGCGAGCGGGAAAGGAGCAACAAAGAGCCGGGAGGAAGGCGAGAGGAAGGGAAAAGGCCAGGCCGGAGGCTGCCTGGCAGAGGGGACGGCGCAGGAAGCACAGAGCTCGGAAGGGGGACAGGGGGAAGGTGCCACATAGTAAGCGGGCGGAAGGAAGGCCGGCCGAAGCGAAGGGGCAAGGGAAAACGGAAGACAGAAAGAGAGGGGTAAGCGAGGCAGGCGCAGGAAGAGGAGTAGAGCTGGAGAAAGAGCATAATGCGTAGAGCCTAGGGCCGAAGAGAGGGGGTCAGGCCGGAGGAAGCGAGGAGGGCAGCCGGGAAAAGGGGGGGCGAAAGAGGCCGAGGCTTCCCAAGAGAGCCGGGCCGGAAGAAGGGCCCCCGAAATGGCATAAGGGAGGGAAGGGCTGGGCGAGCAGGGGAAAGCCGGGGGAGAAAAGAAAGCAAGAAGGCAAAGGGCGAAAGCCTCGAATAAAAAAAAGGAGCCCAGAGAAGAAGGAGAGAAGAGGAGAGGAAGGAGCAAGATCGAGAGGCGGAGAAGGGAGGGAAACAGCCGGAAAGGCCTCTAGGGAAGGCCGGCCGGGGAGGGAAGAAGCAAAGCAGGAGAAGAGGCTGAAAAAGGCAGCAGCCCGCCAGCGGGGGGGGAGCAGGGGAAGCCAACAGAAGAAGAAGCAGAGGGGGCAAAGAAGGCGAGAGAAGGGGCGAAAAGGGGAGCCGGGGAAAGCGGGAAAGGGGAGAAGAGAGCAAGCCAGGCAGCGAGCGGCAGAGAGGCGGGAGGCAGAAGAGAGCGAAATCAGTGGAAAGGGAGGAAAGAGGCCGAGCCGGGGAGTGCAGAGACAGGGCCCAAAGCTGGCCGGCGCTCCCCTCAGGGGAGGGGGCTCCCCCGCGAGGGGGCCCCCTCTTAAAGGAGGGCGGCCGCCCGCAAAGCAAGAGCCTCCGCTTCCTAAAGGGCAAAGAGGGGCAGGAGCCTCGCGAAGCCTCCGGTAAGTCCGGCCTCCTTCTTCACGAGCGGCATCGCCGATATCGGAACGGAAAAGGAAAAACCCAAACTTATACAAGAATAAAAAAAAAATAAATGACAAAAGTAGCTCCCCAAGTGTATGAATCGTTCGATTCTGCGGTTTTATAATCGAGCTTGGAGGGCAAGCGCGTTCTCAAATGGACTCGCAGTTTGAAAGATCAAGGCTGTTTCCTCACACCGGAACACGACATCACAAAACATCACCCACGACGTTCATGTTCACAAACTTCATGCCAGTCGTTGCGCACAGAACTGCACTGCATGGCAACGGATAGACCGGGGCCGAACAGAAGTAACACTTCTCGATCCGCAATGGCGACGGCGGCACGTGACTTCCTCGCAGGAATCGACGTCGCACGTCCGGCGCACGTGACTTCTGCAGGAAATGACAGTCGCACGTCCGGCGGCACGTGACTTCCTGCAGGAATCTGACGGGGTCGCAGCGTCCGGCGTCACGTGACTCCTGCAAGGAAATGACGTCGGCACGTCCGGCGGCACGTGACTTC
>CM068965.1:20676877-20687413 GCA_035128595.1 Eptatretus atami
CCCCCACCCCACCCCCCTTTAACATCTTTCCCCACTCTCATCGGCCCTGTTACCACCCACCATCAAGCCCAATCAATCAAATGCAATCACAGTCACACTGGCTTCCATACAATCAGTAAAGTTGACAATAATAGTCGCTCAGCCTACCTAGTTCTAAACCACCAATGTAGCAAGGCTGATTAGCCTCGCTGAATAAATCATGCAACTGCAGCTCATCACGGCTGAATACGGATCATGGAAATTACTAATAATTACTACTCTCTTGTGGAAGCAGTTAATCGCAAAACATTCTACCCCACTGCTGCAACATGACTTCCTGGAAGGCGTCGTCGTCATACACACTGCAGGATGTCTGGCAGAAATTCTGTGCTGAACACCAGCATGTCCATTCTAAAATAAACACACGCACACGCACACGCACACGCACACGCACACACACACACCTCCTGACTGTTATGATGAGTATCGCCGTGGATTATGTCTCACGCGGTTGCATAATCCACACAGAACAACCATCTGTCTGCCATCTGATGTATAAATGACGAACGTGGTCATCATTGGTTAGATATATATCGGTATGCCATCCTGATGGGGGCAAATAAGCCCGAAATCCGGATTGGTGGCTCCGTTTGATATTTGGCTGATGATGACGACCATATAATCTTTGTCTGTTTGACAGAGTCACCGGGCCGAGGCGTCTGTGTTGGAGGCGACACTTTGGTATGGACTGTGTCCAATTGGGATCGGCGGAGTGCGCATCACACTCAACATGTTTCGATATTTCCATGCTTCGATTAATTTTGATGGGCTGCGACATTTCAAACTTTTAGGCACAAATGAAACGGCAATAAAAATTAATGTGAACTTGTTGAGCGAACTGTGAGCACACGGACTGGACGTGTTCAGAACAAGTTTGGTCAGGAAGAACAGAAAATGGTGTCACGTGAGTCCCCACGTGGTGTCAGTTTGTGAACCTTTACATCACTTTCATTACTTTCTTTATCACATTCCTCATCTCTGTTACGTTTACCTGAATATTTATTTGTTAAAATAAATGAAACCATCCAAAGGCACACCTTTTTCAGGTTTATGTAGGAAGTACTGTATCTGCAAATATCGGCCATGTGCTAACATCAGGTTAAATGGAATACCTGGAGCGGAGGCAGAGCTAATGGAGTGGAAAGTAAATCCAGGTGAACCGTCGTGCTGGGTAGTGAGTTGGATTTTCTGAAATAGGGATTCGCTCACACTTCATTTAATATAAAACTGTGATTATTTTTTTCCCCCTTTAAAAGTGAAATGCAATGTAATTAAAGCTCTGACAGACCATGAAGGAAGTGTCATGGACTGGAGCATGTCTGGACCGGTTGTTGTGAAACACCGTGATGGAACGCATTGGTGTATGTCTGAAGCCAGTGGGTGGATTCTGGAGGTTGTCATAATGTATAAGGAGTGTAAAATGGAAACAAGTGTGCTGAGAAACAGTGTATGTTTATGTATACTAGCATAACCCGCGCTCTGCGCGACATGTTGGGGTGGGTGTGTTTGAGAAAGGAATTGATTGGCATAGTATCAGTAGTAATTTTACTTTAATGCAGTAGTGGAATACGATTTCACTGTTTCAGAACCATTTATTTTACTTTTTTTTTGTACCATGCACCTCATATGGTCTTTGAGATAATGTAAGCCGAATATCACGTTACTCGAGCGCAGAACAAAGTTGAAGATAGCGCGACACGAAACCACAAACTCGGAAATAATATATAAGATATATATATTATATATATATATTATATATATATATATTATATATATTATATATGTGTGTATGTATGTATAAGCACAGCCCTTTCTCTCAGGAACTTTTCCAAGTATCTTTCAGAAGCATGCTGACCATTGCAAGGAACAACCCTTTTCCCGAACACAAAATACATTTTATTTCACCCCGACCTCTTCAGCATCTTGGGTTTCTGTGTATGTGCACCAAGCGTTTTTTTGGGGTGGGGGGTTATGCCATTTTTTAAAGTGCCGTATGACCAACAATCCAGGTGATCAGCGATTCATCACAAATAAGATCAATTGGCTCTTAAATCAATCGATCAATTGAATCCAAAAGATCAATTGGCTATTAAAAGCATTTAGCCATGTTTCAAGGGCGAGCACATGATCAACTGGCAAGCATGATCCATGTGATCAACTGGGGATTGCAAGCGTGAGCCACATGCCTCAGTGGGAATCACATACCAGTCAGGTGTGCAGATGGGAATTTCAAGTGGATTATCCTATTAATAATACTAAATAACCTGTCTCCTCACCCCCATACCTATTTAGATTTTCCGCTTCTGCAGATCAAAATGCCACAAAAACTTCAAGAGGAAGAGGAATCCTCGCCGCTCCCGCTGGACGAAGGCTTTCCGCAAGGCACACGCCAAAGAACTCACCGTGGTTTGTTTACCATCCAAGATCCCTCTCCCCTCCCCCACCTATTATTAAGAGGTTGAGCCTTCTTCGAAATTTTATAAAGAGAAGTTGATTAACTTCACTAAATTTTCACCAATGTAGTCATTCCCTAAACCCCCTCCTACTCCCCTCTCCCCTCCAAACTTTAGGACACCTGTTTTGAGTTTGAGAAGCGGAGAAACATTCCCATCAAATATGACCGAGCACTTTGGAAGGACACAGGTAACTGTCAAATAATAAATCTGATGGCCTGTCTCCCCACCACCCCCCACCTCCCTTTCCACTCCACTCGCTAACCCCATGCCCAGTTTTCCCATTCCCCAATTTCTCACCAAGTTTCCTCGTTTACCTTGCTCGGCATGCTGTGAACCTGGCATGTGCTTTTCCTCATCGTGGTTCCTTTCATTTTCGGCTACTCATTCGTTTAGAATCCTCACCTCTTTCTCTATCCCACCCTCCCTGCCACCTGCAGTTAAGGCGATGAAGCGAGTACAGGAGATTAAAGAGAAACGCCAGACACAGTTCATCAAGAACAGGTATGTTCTACAACCATTGTGTTTTTGTATGCTTGTACCATGTTGCCATTAGCTATTCTCTGATGTGATTTGCACCATGCAGCCGTCAGAGATGCCCTAATATGATTTGCAACTCGTGGTTGCAAAGGGTCGGCGCCCAAATCGACTTTTGTTTGTAATTCTCTGCTTTGTTTGGTTGTCAGGTTGAAGCGGGGCCGAGAGATTGATGCTGTCTCCAATCTGAAGGAGATAAAGCAGAATATCCAGCTGCTGAGGGCACCACATGCTGGTAACAGTTCGCCATCTTATCTTCCTTTTCCTGATGGGTTCAATGCTGTAATTGGTCTTTTGTTTGATTTTTGTATCCCAACACAAAACCAGGCACATGCCCAGGTAATTAAAAGTGTCCTTTACATCAATTTCCAAAAATTCCGTAAATGATAACAACAACAACCAGCAGCAACAACATGTTTTACAACCATTTTCCCCTTTTTTCAGTTGGTTGGTTGAATGATGGTATTCCTCCATTCCTTAGTTGTGTGCAAACCCCACCATTCCATCTCTTCCTTGACAGTTTCAATACACATCTTTTTAGGACGTCTGCTCTGTTTTCTTCCTTCCACCACGAGCTTGATTGCTTTCTTTACAGCTTGATCTTCTCACCTTCGTTGCACACAACCATACCGACTAAGTCTTCTCTTCCTAAATTCTTCCTCACTAGTATTGATTTATAATCTCTTCATGATATCTGAGCTTTGTATTCTTCCTTTCAGAGACGATCCATTCATCAGTCGTATCATTCTCATCTTGTTTCCTTCCATTCTTTTTATATCTTCGATCTGCAGTACCGACCTTAAATCACATATCACATTGTATGTCATGATCAACACGAACCTCTCCATCACAATGACGACTTTGATTATGAATCTACAGTTTGGCCCAATCGTAAGCCTGAACAATATTTAAATGAAATAAAATATTTATAGCAGAATATCCAGTGGAAAAAATATAGAATTAAATGATTACAGGACTATATTTACTCATGACTCGGCCGCACAACAGTGTAGGTTAACGCCCTCTGGGTCGGTGCTGCATTAAGAGAGAACGACGATGCAAGTCAGCGTCACCTTCAAGTGCATTCTGCACCAGTGTGATCTCTGACCCTTTGCACGTGTGTCCTTTCAGTGTCTGAGAAAAAGTTGGAAGAGAAGATGGTCATTGCTGTTCCCAAGCTGGAAGCAGAAGAGATGGAGTGAAAGTGGTGCAGTTGGGGTGGATGGTGGAGAGAAGAGCGATGAGGAGAGGGAGGGAAGAAAAGGATGGGAAGTGGGTTGAGAGCCTCTTGAGGTGTTTATAAATATATACCGTATATCATTAAAACACTTTGTTTTGGGGGAAAATCCCTTTCTTGTGATGTAATCGTACCTTTAATTATATGTGCTCTTTTCAGTTTTGTTTTACCAATAAACCCATCATATTCAGACAATCCGGCCCCCACCAACCAGGAGGACATTGATGGAAAGGTTCAGGTGTGACATGTCCGTCACCAATTAGTCTTAACAGGAACGAATGAGCATCCACCTGAGCCTTGTTGTGAATTAGATTTCCTGGTTGTGCCTGTGGCCCTGCGACATTCTCTGAACATGATGTTTTTAAAATTGCACTTTTCCAACTCCATTAGATCCACCCGTTCCGAAAAATATTTTCATAAGAATGAATAGTTTTTGAATGAATTGCTGAACATTTCCGTGGCTTGCAGTTTGCAAAAATTGACTTCCTCTTCCACCCTGGTGTTTTGTATTTATTTCTTTATTTTTCTTTGTACATTATGAAAGAGGAAGGTTTTATCTCTCTGAGTTTGGCCAAAAGCAAGAAGAAGTCTTTTTTTTTTTTTCCTGAATTTTCCTTTGGGGGTCATCAATTGTTCATTAGTTATTCAATAGGGTGCTGTCACATATTACACTCCAAATATGGTTGGTCCCATCCAATCTACTCAACCTTTCCTTTTTTTATCTTTTCAACCTCTCACCCTCTGTATTCTCTTCCTTTTTCTCAAATTGACTTTGAGACTCCCACACCCTCCTCCCCCCCCCAATTCCCAAAGCATTTTTTTTTTGTATACTGGCTTCTTATTGCAGCACAATGCCAAACTAATCCATAAAGTTGGCTCAGAAACGATGTCATAAACAGCTGTGCTAAGAACATAATCTGTTATTTGGCCTGAATTGCAAACACGATTGCCTCGTCTCATAAAACTTTTCCCAAAAGGAATGCCTCCATCCAGAATCCCCTGTTTATCAGTTCAATATCCAGCCAATAGAGGTGTCCCTTTAAATGTGTCCATTGTTCAGTGTTTCTCTTGACTGATTATATGGGTGGGTCCCATTGGTTGGCATCAAATCTAACTCTTGCCCGACCATCCATTTGCAAATGTTGGTGACTTCACATTATTACAAGCAAGCCCATGGGCTGAAGACCACTTTTTGTTGCATTGTTTGTAGCTGTAATTTTTATTTATTTATTTTAAGAATGGGAAAAGCGTGCAATGAGAGTCTATCGACGTCACTTGCCAGGAGCCAATTGTTGTGCATCTAGTCTTACAAAGCCAATCAGCAGCGTCTCGCGACTTGCTGCTGAACCACACGAAGTGGAGTCTACGTTTGCTTTGGCCATTTATTGATGTTGATAATTAAAATGTTTGTGTCCAAGTCAATTTTTTTTGACCCTGCACCACTGAGTTCCTTGGCAATTAATTTGGTACCATTTTCTATTCTGTGTAACCAGTGGTTTGAGGAGATGCAAAAATGGTACACAGACATTGGATCTTATTGTAGAGATAAAACACCCTCATTATGTCGGTGCTTGCCCCACTGCTCTCATCCCCACTCCTCCATGTCCCATATCTACACCCAAGTTCATTTAACTTGATAAACTGTGAGAATATACTCCATTAATGTGCTGATATAGCATAGGGTTGTTGGGCTAAATTTCCTCCTGCGTCAAAGTTCATTACAAGTCTATTTAATACAAAGGACTATGCTTAAACCCGGACAGAAAAATAATGCTTACAACGGTGATTCGTCAATGTGTGCCATCCCTCAGGTGGATGTTAAACCAGATGTCCTGTCTGCCGATATTAGTTAGTGGACGTTAAAGATCCCACAGTCTCCTTTGTAAAGAGTAGTCGAGTTATCGCCGGCACCCTCAACAAATTGTAAATAAGACTTGAAATAATGTAATCTGCCCCCAGAATGCTCGGCGCACATGCACACAAACCCTGAGAAATAGCGATCTTTGGAGCATGTGAACTTCTATCATGCGTGTGCTGTAAGGATTGTTACCTAAAATGGCTTGATAAGCTTCTAAAAGAAGCCGAAAATACTGTCTTGGAAAAGTACCTAAGATGAGCTGGGGTGTGCCTCTGCACAATGTTGAGAGTTGGAGGGAGACACCTCATCTAGTTTGGGTAGTTCTTAGCATTGATGGGAATGTCATATCTGTGGTTGTGAATGCACAGGGTAAGTTTAACGTCAACTTTTAAAATGAAGATATTCACTATTAATCATGTTACAGGGTGGTGGGAGGTAGGCTGGGATGTCTGTTATAAATATATATTTTGTTCAGTTCTGGGGCCTCAAAAGAAATAGCATGAGATTTTTGCATCTATTGCTAAAAACAGAAGTGTGTGCACGTGCCGCCGTTCACTTGTATTAACAGGAAATGGTAGGAATTCGACACTTCATATCCATGGATATCTTTCGAATTTCCTTTATTTTCTTGAGTCTGATTTGCATCCAGGAACACGACAATTGTGGTGAACCATCTTGAAATTTCCACTCTTTCGTTTAAATTCTGAAAATTATGTTTAAAAGACAATTTTAATATTAGATTTCCCGCTAATAACGGCAGGTTCAAAGTGCCCTGTGAGCACAACCGAGTCACTGAAAGTGCGCAGAGCACACGCGTGAAAGGCCGCGTTCGCATTCTTACGTCATTTCAAAAGTCCTGTATTTCTGCCATAAACTCAGTCGATTGCCAGGCCTGGCCAGCCAGTTCATGAAAAATTTGTGCCAAACTTTCCCCTGGCTAATCCCACAAGAGCGTGGGAAATGTGACTGTTGAAGAATAATGTGAATAATTAAAATATTTTTGTTGATATCAATTATTATACGCCCGATATATATATATCGGGGCGTATTATGTGATACCGGTCGTCCGTTCCTGTCTGCACTTTAACTCCCAAAGTTTTCAACTTTCACGTTTCATATTTGGTACATAGGTACAGACTGTGGAGACGGTGTGTCGCGACATACGTTTGTCATCTAAAGTGGTTGCCATGGCAACCAGGATGTTGTTTTCCAGTTAGTAGCACAATTCTTTATATACCTTCTTGTTCGGGCGTATATTGTGCTCACTTGAGCTCTTGTTTGTAATGGTATAATCCATAACTCGCCCTTTTTAGCTCGCCTGCTCGAAGAACAGAGAGCTATAGCGATACCCCCGGCGTGAGCGTGAAAATGTTAAAGTTTTTGGTGCAAGTTATTTCCTTTCTCATGTTTTTATCTACCACACTATTTTTTTACTGATTACAATATACAAATACATATATGCTTTAAAATTATTTGGATCAGACTTCACTGCAATGCTTTATAAAAAAATATATTATTAGACCAGTCTTTTAAAAACGATAAATGTATAAACAGGTGGAGCATTGGGGCTTGACACCAACTCTCTGGTTTTGTAATGGTACAATCCATATTTTGAATCAGGTAACGGGTAGTAACTTCACACACGTGGAATCCCAACAACCAAACACTGTGGTCAAGGCGTATGTTCCATGACTAATGAGCTTACTTGAGCGCTTAAGCCACTTGGCGAGCGCTCTACAAGCTGCTCGGTAATTGTTCCAGAAGCATCAGGTATTTTTACAATATCCTTCCGTCCAGATTCGTGAAGCCAGTCACCACCTCGAGGAACATCCAGTGATTTAATGGTGGCTACACGAGGCCGCCTAGTAGTAGTTCGAACACGTGATCGTGTAAACTTCCTTTTAAAAGGCATTACACGTCACGGCGTCCTTCCTGTCCTCGGACCAGTCCGTCGATTTGAAAGATCATGTCGTCGAGGACGAGTAAAACGACCTCGAGGACCTTTATTCCCGGGGATGGTGAAACATTGTACAACCCATTCCTGTCAGAAAACGGAATTTTCCATCCAATCATCGATATATATATAGATATAACTTTGTTATAACATTCTCCACGGGAAGGAGCTCCGATGTTCAAGGTTTCGTGGTGATCGCTCAAACGGTTGAGGAGAAATCGAATAAAGGGAGAAAAGTGAGGCTGAAGAAAAAAAAAAAACACCTGATGGCCTCGGTTGGAGTAGCATAACGTGGTCAAACAAAGCTCGTGACGTTTATTACTAGTATAACCTTGTTTTTATCTCTTTAGTTACCTGGTTGCTCATTGCAGTTCCGACTATAACTCCAACCGTGGGTGATACGAACTGCGTTATCTTTTGAGAGGTGTATTGACAGCATTAAGTATCGCTGTTTCGCCGTCTGTTTCCCCACTGCCGTACAATAATCAATCCTTTTGGTATAAAACAAATAACGAGTTCGAGTTTACAAACAAAATTTACCCATTGTTTTTTTTTAAAATAAAAATTTATTCACAGTTCCAACAAAACCTGAATTTAATTCCCCCCTCTCCCCTCTTCCTCTGACTTCCGGTTTTACTGTCCTTTGCGCAGTCACGTGACCGGCGTTCACTTTGCGCTCACTCTCGCCTTTTGCTTTCTCAACCTCTCGATTTATTCACCTCATCAATCAATCGACTCCTGTTTCCCTCTCACCGATCTCCCGTCGTCATGGTAAGTTTAAATTACTCGGTGAACGCTTCGCGAACAGAGATATTAATCCTCTACTACAGTCAGTCGACCCGAACGCATTTGTCACTCTATCTTTAGTGTTACGTACAGCACTTGGATTTGGTTATGCGAAACGTTTCGTTTTAGTCCAAGTTTAAAATGCAGGTTACAGGTTCTCGAGACGTTACACACTCTTCTTCTTCACTCTGGTTCGGACAACGACACCAGGAACTTTGATCGGAGGACATTTGGCCCGTCATGCCTACGTCACATCAACACCTGAATTTAATGATCAGTTTATTGGGACGGACGAGTGGGGGCAGGGCCCAAACATCATCAGGGTGTTGTGTACACAGCACGCACGTGCACGCGATTAATTAATTCCAGTTTAAATCTACTTTCGATTTTCGCTGTTGGGGTTCTTGTTGGTGGAATCATCATCCATCCATCATCATCCATCAGATCATCCATCATCATCCATCCATCATCATCCATCCATCCATTCATCATCATCCATCAGATCATCATCCATCCATCATCATCATCATCATCCATCCATCATCATCATCATCCATCCATCATCATCATCATCCATCCATCATCATCATCCATTCATCATCCATCAGATGATCATCATCCATCATCATCATCATCCATCATCATCCATCAGATCATCATCCATCCATCATCATCATCCATTCATCATCATCCATCATCATCATCATTCATCATCATCCATTCATCATCATCATCATCCATCCATCCATCAGATCATCATCATCCATCAGATCATCATCATCCATTCATCATCATCCATCAGATCATCATCATCCATCCATTCATCATCCATCATCATCATCCATTCATGATCATCCATCAGATCATCATCATCCATTCATCATCATCATCCATTCATCATCATCATCCATCCATCATCATCCATCCATTCATCATCATCCATCAGATCATCATCATCCATCATCATCATCATCCATCCATCCGTTCATCATCCATCATCATCCATTCATGATCATCCATCAGATCATCATCATCCATCCATTCATCATCATCCATTCATCATCATCCATCCATTCATCATCATCCATCCATTCATCATCATCCATCCATTCATCATCCATCCATCATCCATCCATCCATCATCCTTCCATTCATCATCCATCCATAATCATCCATCATCCATCAAATCACTCCATCCATCATTCATCATCATCATCCATCCATCATCATCCATCCATCATCATCATCATCCATCCATCCATCCATCATCACTGATGTAAAGAGCTTGGTAGGATGGTCAGAAAAGTGGTAGCTTCCATTCAACAAGGATGCATGCACATTGCACGTTGACCGTGGAAATGTGGAGGCGGTCTCCAACAAGCAAGGACTTTAACTGCAAAATGTATCCCCATGGAAAAGGACTTGGGGTGGGTCATCAATCGTCATGGAGAACTTGAATCACATCCTGGGCATGTTTCATCAGCAGTTCACAAAGCCTACCAGCTACTTGGTATCACGAAAAAAAACCGTCACTCGCTTCAGTCAGAACTCTGATAATACCACACCTGGAAGATGGTAAAGTCTTGTCGGACCTCAGATTCAAGGTTGATGCTGAGATGGAACGGGTTGAGGTGAGGTCAGGTATGGGAGTATGCGCCGAAGCAGTGCGTCG
>CM068965.1:20701719-20717256 GCA_035128595.1 Eptatretus atami
CACACACACACACACACACACACGTGTGTTTTCGATGATGCATATTTTTTCAGCTTCTGCGTCTCAAGGAGTGTGTAGCTTATGTGCTATGACAGTGAGAATTGAAGGGGAAGCATATGTGCTCTCGAGGATGACGCAGGGTCATTATTCTATTCTAAAGTGAAGGGTAATAATATAATACAGTGCTATTCTATTCGAAATTAACAGCCATTAATTCGGTTGGTGCCATTAAACGGGTTTTTATCATTTTAATTTGCACGCCGTACTGTACTTCATACTGCATTACTTTGGACATCATAATCGAGTGATGGTAGGTAACTTTCGTTGTAAATAATTTTCGTAAAACATTCCCAAAAATCCCACGATATGAGTGGAGAAAACAAGCTGTATCTACTCCATCAAGCACTCCTGATAAGAGATCTCTCCACTTTTCTAAACCGCCACCGCCTCACCACACATCTCCCACACATCACCCACACATCTCCAGGCCTCGATGCACAACTTCTTCACCCATTATTGGTGAGTACAGTGCAGTACTGTACTCATTTATTTTTCTTCTCTTTTGATGTATTTATGGTGGGTATTAATTTATTTATACATTTTGTGGTGTTCTATATTGATTTACCGAGTTATTACATCTTGCGTTTAGTTAGATTTGGTCCCGTCAGCCGTCCTAACATCAGCCCCCAACCCCAAGGACGCAGGACGCATCTTTGATTTGTAATATTATGTCCTTGGGGAAATCTTTTTCGCTCTCTGAATTTTCACTGTACGCTACATATTACTTTCATGGATGCGTCTATTCTGTATCGTGATGAGTGCCAGTATACATACATACATACATACATATATACATATGTACATACATACATACATAATTACTTATTTACTTACATACATACATACATACACGTACTCTTCATGTTGCTAATGTGTACTCTCAGTTTTTAGTGCTAGCTTGTAATGTGAACAATTTCCGAGAATGTATCGTGGCCACAGCGGTTGTTTAAATATTTAGTGAAGTGAAAGTCTACGTAAAATGGACGTTGGGCTTTATTGAATTATAAAGTGATCAAATAATCGCGTCAATCATGAAATCGAAATCAGGATTCGGGGGATATGGTGACCGGCGATGGCTGAGATTGTGCACAATTCCCTGAAAATTTCATCACAAAGTGTGGCTTTGCTCACTAATATCATAAGAGGAAAGTGTGGGGGAAGGGAGTGAGTATAGTCAAAATAGTTAGAGGGAGGGAGGGAGGCAGGGAAGGAGTGAAGGACGTTGTATCGGCTTCCTCCCGGTGTTTGGCACTTATGGCAATTGTAATCGGATTAAGTTGCAAATGTGCTATTTAGTTATTAATTGGATTTGTTTATTGAGTGTGCATCGCTCGACCAAATAAAAAGGACATCATTGATATCTGGTCACCAATATCATGAGAATCGCAGAGAAGAAGACAATAGCACAACCAACTCGAGATTTCCCACCTTCCCCTTAAGGTAAAAGGTGTGAAAGGTCCGTTTCAGCCACACCGAGGCCTCCGGTAAAGTCGAACGCTCTGCGAGCCTCTTTACCTTTTCTCGAGGTGGATTGGTGTTCCCATTTTCCGTTGCAGCTCTCACGGCGTCAGTGATCATATACTCTCCGTGCGGCAGTGATGGGAATGGGCAGCAAGAGATAACGCAGCTCATTACCGCAGGATGCGTTTGAATTTCATGGCATAACAGCTGTGTCCATTTTTCATTTGCTATCGCGTTTGCTTGATTCATTTGTATTTTTCACTGCCTGTTAGTGAGTTTTAACGAGATGTGGTGTAGAACTGCCAGGTAAAAGGCAAGTATGGTGGTTGTGGGGTTAACAAACACAGGGGTACACTGCACAGATGTAAAACGAATGGCTAGACTGGGTTTGGAAAGTTGGACCAAAAGACCTTTTTCCACCCTGGCTTTCTCATTTGAAAGACGATAAAGAGAGTCCAAGCATCTTACATTCTCGTCGATGTCACAAACGGTCCCATCGGTGCATAAAACCCGATATGTTATCGTTGCTGTGTTTGCTCTCGCTCTTCTCTGACTGCGCCCTCACCCCCAAACCCTTAGATCCAGAGACCAGCGAGCTGATGGGTGAACCCCATGTTATGATAGAGCGAGCCTTCAAGCTGAACTAACAATCTCCGCTGCACACCTGTCAAAATCCCAGTTCATCTCACGATGTTTAACTCTTTATCTGAAGGTTCCATTGAGTAATAAAAAATTGTTCAAAGTCAGCGCTTGTCTCTGTTGTGATGTGTGTGGGTTGGAGAGGGCAGTTCAATAAATGCGAGTTTGACGCTGGAGGCTAAATGTTTACAACTGAAATACCCGGATACTTGATGCCCCCTTGGTCCAGCTATCCGCTCATCTGTATACATGCAGGGAGCTTCGAGAGCTGTTAATATTAACTCGAGGCTAAAGTCTCTGTTGGTAGGATTGCCTGATAAGAGAGAGGATGTGGTGGAACAGGAAAGGGGCTGCCATTGTGGTGAAGAAGAAGAAGAAGAAGACGACGATTGAAAAGGAAACCTCCATTGGAGTGCGGTTTTTGTTAGATGGCACACTCGGTACTTGGCAGGTGCATTAGCTCGAGCCGTGCTGTGATTATTAAAGCACCGATCGAGTAGGGAATGGTCCGGATGTTTATATCCCAACATCTTCCACGCGATCAAATCGATAATAATTGCATTAAGTGCACTGCAGGTCAATGTAAAGTTTATGATGACATACCTCCATAAAAGGTGGACAGTGCAGACGAGCTAGGCTACAGTATATGATTAACAAAGTAAATTTTCACCATGTGCAAGCATCGTCTCTGTCACTCTCACTCTCACTCTCACTCTACTCTAACTCTAAAACTCTGTCTCTGTCCTCTGTCTCTGTCTCTGTCTCTGTTCTCTGTCTCTGTCTCTCTCTCGTCTGCAGATGCTGAGTGCTGGGAGCCGTGGCTGGAAAACGCGTTGGGGACTCATCCTTAAAAAATTTTTTTTATTATTATACAACATGCTCGAGGGTCGTGGAAGAGCTACTGTATGACAGGAAAAAAAATCAGAACACAACGAAGGGGAAAACCAACAGCAGGCAGAAAGTAGACGGAGGCGGACAAACAAGGGATGCAGGTAACGATATGAAGGGTAAGGGAGAACGCAAGGGGTGGACATGATGGATAAATAAGCAAAATTTTGGGAGGGGTGTGGGGTGGTTTATCGGGTGGAGAAAAGATCATGGTTTTGGATGGGGGATAACTTGAGATGGTGGTGAACAGCTGGCTTGAAGACCTGGAGGGAAGAATGAGATTGAATAGAGTGCGGAAGATGGTTCCACAGGTGGGAAGAAAGAGGAATAAATGAGTGGAAGTGAGCAGTGGTGCTGGATTTAATTCAAGTTCCAGTATTTTGAGGTAACACGAGTTATGTGTTACTGGGTAAGGTTTAGCCCGTTCTATAAACGATGGGATGTAAAAATTAGTGCTTTAATTAAATAATTCGAAATGCTCTTTGTAGCTCCTGGAGTTGGCATATCATTTGAATGTAAAAGTTGTTTCAGAAACAACTAATTAGGAAGGCTAGTACCGAGAACGGGATTATTAAATTAAGATATAATACGCCAAAGGCGATTCGTACAAGACGTACAGACAGTGTAAGTAACAATAAAACGGATGTAATGAATAACAAACGGGAAAACGAATGGGAAGCGGCAGTGCGGGTTTTAAATGGCAGGAATTCTCACCGAGTGGCAGGAATTCTCACGGAATGGTAGGATTCTCACCGAATGGCAGGAATTCTCACCGAGTGGCAGGAATTCTCACCGAGTGGCAGGAATTCTCACCGAATGGTAGGAATTCTCACGAATGGCAGGAATTCTCATGGAATGGTAGGAATTCTCACCGAATGGCAGTAGGAATTCTCACCGAGTGGCAGGAATTCTCACGAGTGCAGGAATCTCACCGAATGTAGGAATTCTCACGCGAGTTGTGGGAATTCTCACCGAATGGTAGGAATTCTCACCGAGTGGCAGGAATTCTCACGAATGGTGAAATATAACTGAGTGGCAGGAATTCTCACCGAGTGGTAGGAATTCTCACCAGTGGCAGCAAAATTCTCACCGAATGGCAGGAATTCTCACCGAGTGGCAGGAATTCTCACCGAATGGTAGGAATTCTCACCGAGTGGCAGGAATTCTCACGAGTGGCAGGAATTCTCACCGAGTGGTAGGAATTCTCACCAAATGGTAGGAATTCTCACGAATGGTAGGAATTCTCACCGAGTGGCAGAAATTCTCACCGAATGGTAGGATTCTCACCGAGTGGTAGGAATTCTCACCGAGTGGCAGGAATTCTCACCGAGTGGTAGGAATTCTCACCGAGTGGCAGGAATTCTCACCGAATGGTAGGAATTCTCACCGGTGGTAGGAATTCTCACAGAATGGTAGGAATTTCACGCGAATGGTAGGAATTCTCACCGAGTGGTAGGATTCTCACGCGAAGGTAGGAATTCTCACCGAGTGGCAGGAATTCTCACCGAATGGTAGGAATTCTCACCGAATGGGAGGAATTCTCATGGAATGGTAGGAATTCTCACCGAATAGGCAGGAATTCTCACCGAGTGGCAGGAATTCTCACCGAATGGTAGGAATTCTCACCGGAGTTGTGGGAATTCTCACCGAATGGTAGGAATTCTCACCGAGTGGCAGGAATTCTCACCGAATGGTAGGAAATATCACTGAGTGGCAGGAATTCTCACCGAGTGGTAGGAATTCTCACCGAGTGGCACAAATTCTCACGCAATGGCAGGAATTCTCACCGAGTGGCAGGAATTCTCACCGAATGGTATGGGAAAGAATGGGGAATTCTCACCGAGTGTGGGAATTCTCACCGAATGGTAGGAATTCTCACCGAGTGGCAGGAATTCTCACCGAATGTGGAAATCATCACTGAGTGCAGGAATTCTCATGGGAGTGGTAGGAATTCTCACCGAGTGCAAATTCTCACCGAATGGAGGAATCTCACGAGTGGCAGGAATTCTCACCGAGTGGCAGAGAGGAATTCTCACCGAATGGTAGGAATTCTCACCGAGTGGCAGGAATTCTCACGGAGTGGCAGGAATTCTCACCGGTGGTAGGAATTCTCACCAATGGTAGGAATTCTCACCGAATGGTAGGAATTCTCACCGAGTGGCAGAAAATTCTCACCGAATGGTAGGAATTCTCACCGAGTGGTAGGAATTCTCACCGAGTGGTAGGAATTCTCACCGAGTGCAGGAATTCTCACCGAGTGGTAGGAATTCTCACCGAGTGGCAGATTCTCACCGAATGGTAGAATGCTACGGAGTGTAGGAATTCTCACGAATGGTAGAGAATTCTCACCGATGGTAGGAATTCTCACCGAGTGGTAGGAATTCTCACCGAGTGGTAGGAATTCTGCACGAGTGGCAGGAATTCTCACCGAGTGGCAGGAATTCTCACCGAGTGGCAGGAATTCTCACGAGTGGTAGGAATTCTCACCGAGTGGCAGGAATTCTCGCCGAATGGCAGGAAATTCTCACGCGAATGGTAGGAATTCTCACGGAGTGGTAGGAATTTTCACCGAGTGCAGGAATTCTCACCGAATTGGGGTAGGAATTCTCACCGAATGGTAGGAATTATCACCGAGTGGCAGGAATTCTCACCGAGTGGTAGGAATTATCACGCAGTGGAGGAATCTCACCGGGAATGGTAGGAATTATCACGCGAGTGGCAGGAATTCTCACCGAGTGGTAGGAATTTATCACCGAGTGGCAGGAATTCTCACCGAGTGGTAGGAATTATCAGCCGAGTGGCAGGAATTCCACCGAGTGGTAGGAATCTCACCGTGCAGGATTCTCACCGAGTGGAGGAATTCTCACCGAGTGGTAGGAATTCTCACCGAGTGGTAGGAATTCTCACGAGTGGCAGGAATTCTCACCGATGTAGGAATATCACTGGAGTGGCAGGAATTCTCACCGAGTGGTAGGAATCTCACCGAGTGGCAGGAATTCTCACCGAGTGGAGGAATTCTCACCGAGTGATAGGAATTATCACCGATGGCAGAATTCTCACGAGTGGTAGAATTCTCAACGAGTGGCAGAATTCTCACCGAATGGTAGGAATTCTCACGCGAGTGGTAGGATTCTCACCGAGTGGTAGGAATTCTCACCGAGTGGCAGGAATTCTCACCGAGTGGTAGGAATTCTCACCGAGTGGCAGGAATTCTCACCGAATGGTAGGAATCTCACCGAGTGGTAGGAATTCTCACAGAATGGTAGGAATTCTCACCGAAGTGGTAGGAATTCTCACCGAGTGGTAGGAATTCTCACCGAGTGGTAGGAATTCTCACCGAATGGTAGGAATTCTCACCGAGTGGCAGGAATTCTTAGCGCAAATGGTAGGAATTCTCACCGAGTGGCAGGAATTCTTACCGAGTGGTAGGAATTCTCACCGAGTGGTAGGAATTTCTCACCGAATGGTAGGAAATTCTCACCGAGTGGAGGAATTTTCACGAGTGGCAGAATTTCGGATGGTAGGAATTCTCACCGAATGGTAGGAATTTCACCGAGTGGCAGGAATTCTCACGCGAGTGTAGGAATTATCACCGAGTGGCAGGAATTCTCACCGAGTGGTAGGAATTCTCACCGAGTGGCAGGAATTCATCACCGAGTGGCAGGAATTCTCACCGAGTGGAGGAATTCTCACCGAGTGGTAGGAATTCTCCACGCGAGTGGCAGGAATTCTCACGCGAATGTAGGAATTCACTGAGTGGCAGGAATTCTCACCGAGTGGTAGGAATTCTCACCGAGTGGCAGGAATTCTCACCGTGTGGTAGGAATTCCCACGCGAGTGATAGGAATTCACTGAGTGGCAGGAATTCTCACCGAGTGGCAGGAATTCTCACCGGTGGCAGGAATTCTCACGGAGTTGTGGGAATTCTCACCGAATGGTAGGAATTCTCACCGCGTGGCAGGATTCTCACGAATGGTAGGAATTCTCACGGGAATGGTAGGAATTCTCACCGAGTGGCAGGAATTCTCACGGAGTGGCAGGAATTCTCACGACGAGTGGTAGGAATTCTCACTAATGGTTAGAGAATTCTCACCGAGTGGTAGGAATCTCACGGAATGGTAGGAATTCTCCACGGAATGGTAGGAATCTCACCGATTGGCAGGAATTCTCACGGAGTGGCAGGAATTCTCACCGAGTGGTAGGAATTCTCACCAAATGTTAGGATTCTCACCGAATTGGTAGGAAATTCTCACGAGTGGCAGAAATTCTCACGAATGGTAGGAATTCTCACGCGAGTGGTAGGAATTCTCCCCAAGTGCAGGATTCTCACCGAATGGTAGGAATTCTCAGCCGAGTGGCAGGAATTCTCACGGAATGGTAGGAATTCCTCACCGAGTGGTAGGAATTTCTCCAGCAGAATGGTAGGATTCTCACCGAATGGTAGGAATTCTCCGAGTGGTAGAAATTCTCACAGAGTGGTAGGAATTCTCACGGAGTGGCAGGAATTCTCACCGAGTGGCAGTAATTCTCACACGGCAGGAGGAATTTCACCGGGTCAGATTCTACCGAGTGGTAGGAATTCTACGAGTGGCGGAATTCTCGCCAAATGGCAGGAATTCTCACCGATTGGCGGGAATCTCACCGAGGTGGGTTCTCACAATGGTAGGAATTCCCAGAGTGCGTTCTTACGATGGAAGGAGAATTCTCAGGATGGCAGGAATTCTTCACGATGGTAGGAATTCTCACCGAGTGGATAGGAAATTCTCACCGAATGGTAGGAATCTCTCACCGAGTGGTAGGAATTTTCACCGAGTGGCAGGAATTCTCACCGAATGGTAGAAATTCTCACCGAATGGTAGGAATTATCACGCGAGTGGCAGGAATTCTCACGCGAGTGGTAGGAATTATCACCGATGGCAGGATATTCTCACCGAGTGGTAGGAATTCTCACCGAGTGGCAGGAATTCTCCCACCGAGTGGTAGGAATTCTCACCGAGTGGTAGGAATTCTCACCGATTGGTAGGAATTCTCACCGAATGTAGGAAATATCACTGAGTGGCAGGAATTCTCACCGAGTGGTAGGATTCTCACGCGAGTGGCAGGAATTCTCACCGAGTGGTAGGAATTCTCACCGAGTGTAGGAATTATCACCGAGTGGCAGGAATTCTCACCGAGTGGTAGGAATTCTCAGATGATAGGAATTATCACCGTGGCAGGAATCTCACGAGTGGCAGGAATTCTCACCGAGTGTAGGAATCTTACCGATGGTAGGAATTCTCAGGAGGTAGGAATTCTCACGAGTGGTAGGAATTCTCAGCGAGTGGTAGGAAATTCTCAGCGAGTGGTAGGAATTTCACCGAGTGGCAGGATTCTACAATGGTAGGAATTCTCACCGAGTGGTAGGAATTCTCATTGTGTGGGCAGGAATTCTCACGCGAGTGGGCAGGAATTCTCACCGAGTGGTAGGAATTCTCACGCGAGTGGCAGGAATTCTCAACGAGTGATGGCAGGAATTCTCACGAGTGGCGAGGAATTCTCACCGAATGGCAGGAATCTCACCGATTGGCAGGAATTCTCACGAGTTGTGGGAATTCTCACCGAATGGTAGGAATTCTCACGCGAGTGGCAGGAATTCTCACCGAATGGTAGGAATTCTCACACGAATGGTAGGAAATTCACGAGTGGCAGAATTCTCACCGAGTGGTAGGAATTCTCACGCGATGCAGGAATTCTCACCGGTGGTAGGAATTCTCACGGAGTTGATAGGAATTATCACCGAGTGGCAGGATTTCTCACCGAGTGGCAGGAATTCTCACCGAGTGTAGGAATTCTACGAGTGTGGTAGATTCTCACAGGCCGAGTAGGGAATTCTCACCGAATGGTAGGAATCTCACGGTGATGGAATTTCACCGAGTGGCAGGAATTTCTCACGCGATGGGCAGGAATTCTCACCGAGTGTAGGAATTCTACGAATGGTAACTTCTCACCGAGTGGTAGGAATTCTCACCGAGTGGCAGGAATTCTCAGCCGAATGGTAGTATTCTCACGATGGTAGGAATTCTCATTGTGGTGGCAGGAATCTCACCGAGTGGCAGGAATTCTCACCGAGTGGTAGGAATTCTCACAGTGGCAGGAATTTCAGGCGAATGGCAGGAATTCTCACCGAGTGTAGGAATTCTCACCGAGTGGCAGGAATTCTCACCGAATGGCAGGAATTCTCACCGATTGGCAGGAATTCTACCGAGTTGGGAATTCTCACCGAATGGTAGGAATTCTCACCGATGGCAGGAATTCTCACCGAATGGTAGGAATTCTCACCGAAGGTAGGAATTCTCAAGCCCAGTGGTAGGAATTCTCACCGAGTGGTAGGAATTCTCACATTGTTGGCAGGAATTCTCAACTTAGATGTGGCAGGAATTCTCACCGAGTGGTAGAAATTCTCACGCAAGTGGCAGGAATTCTCACCGAAGGAGGAATTCTCACCGAGATGGGCAGGAATTCTCACCGAGTGGTAGAATTCTCACCGAGTGGCAGGAATTCTCACGCGAATGGCAGGAATTCTCACCGATTGGCAGGAATTCTCACCGAGTTGTGGAATTCTCACGCGAATGGTAGGAATTCTCACCGAGTGGCAGGAATTCTCACCGAATGGTAGGAATTCTCACCGAAATGGGCAGGAATTCTCACCGAGTGGTAGGAATTCTCACCGAGTGGCAGGAATTCTCACGGCGAATGGCAGGAATTCTCACGGATGGCAGGAATTCTCAGCCGAGTTGGGAATTCTCACCGAATGGTAGGAATTCTCCCGAGTGGCAGATTCTCACCGAATGGTAGGAATTCTCCCAGGTAGGAATCTCACCGAGTGGAGATTCTCACCGAGTGGTAGGAATTCTCACGATGGTGGCAGGAATTCTCACCGAGTGGCAGGAATTCTCACCGAGTGTAGGAATTCTCACGCAAAGTGGCAGGAATTCTCACCGATATGGCGAATTCTCACGGATGGCAGGAATTCTCACCGAGTGGTAGGAATTCTCACCAGGGCAGGAATTCTCACCGAAGGCAGGAATTCTCACGGATGGCAGGAATTCTCACCGGAGTGTGGGGAATCTCACCGAATGGTAGGAATTCTCACCACGAGGGCAGGAATTCTCACCGAATGGTAGGAATTCTCACTCGAGTGGCAGGAATTCTCACCGAGTGGTAGGAATTCTCACCGAATGGTAGGAATTCTCACCGAATGGTAGGAATTCTCACCGAATGGGGAATTCTACCACGATGGTAGGAATTCTCACGAGTGGCAGAATTCTCACCTGAATGGTAGGAATTCTCAGCCGAGTGGTAGGAATTCTCACCGATTGGTAGGAATTCTCACCGAAGTGGTAGGAATTCTCACCGAGTGGCAGGAATTCTCAGCGCGAATGGTAGGAATTCACTGAGTGGCAGGAATTCTCACCGAGTGGTAGGAATTCTCACGCGAAGTGGCAGGAATTCTCACCGAGTGGGAATTCTCACCGAATGGTAGGAATTCTCACGCGGAGGGAAACGAGGGAAAATCAGGAATTCTCACCGAATGGTAGGAATTCTCACCGTGGAGGAATTCTCACCGAGTGGTAGGAATTCTCATGTGTGGCAGGAATTCTCACCGAGTGGCAGGATTCTCACGGAGTGGCTAGGAATTCTCACCAAGTGGCAGGAATTCTCACGAGTGGCAGGAATTCTCATCCGAAATGGCAGGATTCTCATGGCAGCGAGTGGTAGGAATTCTCACGCGAGTGGCAGGAATTCTCACCGAATGGGGAGATTCTACCGATGGCAGGAATTCTCACCGGATTGTGGGAATTCTCACCGAATGGTAGGAATTCTCACCGAGTGGCAGGAATTCTCACCGAATGGTAGGAATTCTCACGATATGGCAGGAATTCTCACCGAGTGGTAGGAATTCTCACGAGTGGAGGAATTCTCACCGAATGGCAGGAATTCTCACCGATGGCATGGGAATTCTCACCGAGTTTGGGAATTCTCACCGAATGGTAGGAATTCTCACCGAGTGGAGGAATTCTCACCGATGGTAGGAATTCTCACCGAATGGTGGAATTCTCACCGTGGAGGAATTCTACCGAGTGGTAGGAATTCTCATTGTGTGGTAGGAATTCTCACGCGAGTGGCAGGAATTCTCACGAGTGGTAGGAATTCTCACCGAAGTGGCAGGAATTCTCACCGAATGGCAGGAATTCTCACCGAATGGCAGGAATTTCTCACCGAAGTGGTAGGATTCTCACGAGTGGAGGAATTCTCACGAATGGCAATTCTGACGGATTGGCAGGAATTCTCACCGAGTTGTGGGAATTCTCACCGAATGGTAGGAATTACTCACGCGAGTGGCAGGAATTCTCACCGAGTGGTAGGAATTCTCACTCGAGTGGTAGGAATTCTCACCGAGTGGAGGAATTCTCCACGAATGGTAGGAATTCTCACGAATGGTAGGAATTCTGCACCGAATGGGGAATTCTCACCGATGGTAGGAATTCTCACGAGTGGCAGGAAATTCTCACCGAATGGTAGGAATTCTCACCGAGTGGTAGGAATTTTCACCGAATTGTAGGAATTCTCACCGAGTGGTAGGAATTCTCACCGAGTGGCAGGAATTCTCACCGAATGGTAGGAAATATCAACTGAGTGGCAGGAATTCTCACGCGAGTGGTAGGAATTCTCACCGAGTGGCGCAGGAAATTCTCACTGAGTGGTAGGATTGCTCACGCTGCGGAGTGTAGGAATTATCACCGAGTGGCAGGAATTCTCACCGAGTGGTAGGAATTCTCACCGAGTAATAGGAATTATCACTGAGTGGCAGGAATTCTCACCGAGTGGCAGGAATTATCACCGAATGGCAGGAATTCTCATGAATGGCAGGAATTTCTTTTTTAATAAGGAAAGCACTTTACTCTGAAACAATGGACAACAATGTTCCTTTTAAGCGAGTGTACTTTTCGTGCTGCATTCCCGTTCGTGCTTTATATATGTCGTTCATATTCCGTAACGCCTCTGACACATAAGTGATGGGTTGTAAGGACGACCGGGAATAAGAAGAAGAAGAAGGAGAGGAGGTATTTGTTTGCGGCGGAAGCTGAGAGCGATCAGGTGCGCAGTGCGCAGCAGCGTCGACTCAGGTGCGTTACGTCACAGGGCGTTCCCCGACGCTCCCCGTGGGGTTTCCGGCGATGAGTGAACAGACGAGCGAAATGTTTCTCTGAGCGCCGATTATGGAGAGACTCCTTGTTTTTTAATCAAAACGGGGGTGGTGGGGGGAGAGAGATGGGGGTGATAATCCATTAACCTCCGAGTCGTCTCGTTCAACCGGTGGGGTCGTCGCGGGAACCACGAGCCACTCAAACCTGCTCAAAGTTTCGGTAAGTGGAGGTGATCGGAGGGGAGGACTCGGTGAGTGTAGGCCGAGAGAGAGAGAGGAGCACGAGGACCCTCTACGTGAAAATCGTGCCGTGTCCAGGTGGGATTACAAAACCCATTTATGGTGAAGTTTCTGTAAACGAAAGCCCAAACGTACATTCGTTTGTACCTGTACCTGGGGGAAGGTGTGCTTTAAACAGGTGATTATAATCCTTTTTAATGACGCCGTTGGTTACATCCAACATGACTCGTTATAAACGATGTTCATCATATCGTTTTTTAACGTGTGGACAATTATAAATAAGTCTTTGGTTTCATATCCGAGAGAGGAAAGTAACCTCAACAAAGGTGTTTAAAACGATATTTATTTGTTTATTTATTTTTTACTACTACAATTCAGTTCGATTGGGGGGGTGGGGGGGTATGACGTCAAATGTTGGTATCCAGGTCGCTTCGAAAGGGCTCTGTGTATGTTGAGGGTTCGAAACAACGTGTGTTGTCCAGTTGTAATGTTGGAGATTAATGTGGTTGTGGTTGTGGTTGTTGTTATCGTTATCTATGTGCCCCGTGCATACATGATGGGATGACCACGGGGGTCGGATCGTTGTGCCGTGGAATCGAACCCTGAACTGTTGTTGCTGTTGAACTGGTTTTCTGTGCCGGGGGGCGGGGCGGGGCGGCTGGAATTCCATCATTGTCTCGACTCGTGAAGGGGAGGAAAGGGCTCGAGGGTGGTGTAATTACCTCTCGAGTAGGAGGAGTAGTAGTTGGTGTTGTTGTAGTAGTAGTAGTCGGTGTTGTAGTGGTAGTAGTAGGTGTTGTTGTAGTAGTCGGTGTTGTAGTGGTAGTAGTAGTCGGTGTAGTAGTAGTAGGTGTTGTAGTAGTAGTGGTAGTAGTAGGTGTTGTAGTAGTAGGTGTTGTTACCTGCTCGTGCCTTTGGATCCCTAATGAAAGCAGTCGGTCTCCCTGGACCTCCTTATGCCGTTTCGCTGCAGCTGGATTCTCCCGCGAAGCCTACGACGTGTCAACCTGCGCACACCGTAACCTCACCGACTCACCTTGACGGCGACAGGTGTCTGTGTGCTTTCACCTTGCTCGGTGAGCGAGATGTTTGTACGACGTCGCCAATTACAACGCTTCGGCCGAATTGGGCTGTGAGACCTGAAATTATTTTCGTTATCCCGAACCACACCCTCCGGCTCCCGTGCCTTGGCCTCGTGTCTGTCTGTCCGTGCCTTCGTCCTGGCTGGAGTGGCTGTCACAACTTGTTTCACATCAATCCCCGCGCTCTCGTCTCGACACGGTTCGTTCTTTTTCTACGTCTTGTAAGCACAGCTTGTTTGTTTTTAAATCCAAGTTACCTTCTGAGTTTAAAGCCACCTGCTGCTTTTTACCGTGGATTATACCTGTTCGACTGGCTCGATGGTCTCGACTTGAGAGAGTAAGTGCACTCGCCTGGGTTCGAATCCCGACCCAGCTACAAGCTGTCATCTCGGAAGGCTGTCGGTGTACTTGGACGTGGCGACCGGGGTACGTGGGGTTTGAACCCGTGTCCTGACATGTGCCGACCAAGAAACGGGTGGAATGGAATCCAGATCCGAATTGCACAGAAAGCTCGGATGGAAACGCCAACCCAAGAATCAGAGCGGGTATTTTTCTTTTCTGTCTGATGAAAGAGGAGCCCTCCGTAAACGTCGTCCGATCGACCCTTTTTGGTGGTGGTTCATGATATGGCTGGCCGAAGGGTTTTGATTCCATGAAACCCGTTGATTCTGATCTTTTATCTGTGCCAAAACACCAGTGCAGGTGTATGCAGTCTTCCTTTGTTTATACAGAGGTTGAAGTTCATGGAAAAGCTGTTTTTTTGGGTGGTGGTGGTCGCATGGCAGCTTAGCTGCCGGGGTAGCTATCATTTCTTGAAGCGCAACTGTGTCGCTGATGCAGTGCCCCTCTATCAGTACACACACGAACTGGTACTCATTTCGCCGATCTCGGAAGGATGACAGGCTGAGTCAACCCCCTGGTGTATTAATTCAGCGGCCGACGGGTCTTGAACTCATCCCAAGGATCCCAAGCCGCCACCCGAACCACTGAGCCAACACCAGGCTCCTGTTTTTTATGTAATTTTTTTTGTTTCTTTTTAAAAAATATATTCATATCTTTTCTTTTCTTTTCTTGGGTAGGTTGACATGTTTTTTTTGGTTTCATGAATGATTGATCGATCGCACGATTGTTTATAAAGCTCAGAGTATTTGAATGAAAAGGTGTCAAACCTGAGCGCGGTCACATCTGTCCCACCAAACACCCTCTGACAAACTCTAACAATTACCTGAAAACGCTGCTCGGTTGGGAAAGTCAAATGTCTCACCCTCAGGCCCCCAAGAGCTCCCATCCCCTAATTATTCCGCTTTCCATGGAGTCTTTCATATGTGCAAGTAGATGCAGACCCCCCCCCCCCTTTCGCTTTTGTCAACCTCCTAGTTATTTGGCTCTCTGTTCGCATTTGTCTTTACTCCCATGATCATTTTTAATATTCATCACTGAATACGTTGGGAACAATGCCTTCTTGGAATTTCTCTCTCGGAGACAAACTTTGCATTCGCCATTTACCGAAAGCGGCTCTTTTACGCACTTTGTCTTTTAGCCGTCCACTGGGATTTGCTGACGCCACCCCCACAGCAGCACGAGGGAGGCTGGGAAGCTAGGGAAGGAAGGTCATGGCCATTCCATGGGTGTCAGGTACTGATGACAGCGGCTGTCGTGGCAGTAGATTACACTGGCTGGTTTGCCGTTGCTACCAAGACACAGAGGGATTCTCGACGTCCATCAGCTCGTGCTGGCAGACTTAACACCCAGCTCGATGTCCGTCCGAGTCCCGGTGCACTTTGTGATCCTGTTTGAACTCCAATCCATCGATCCATCTTATCTATCCATCCCATCCATGTTTGGTCACGCACACTACTTTTGCAAAAATCTTCTCTTGTACCCGTCTTATGGGTTGAGTCGTGAACAATTTGGCTTTCTACTCTTGTGATGATCCTGCGATTTATTTATTTTGTTGCCTTCTTTAATTTCTTTCTGTTT
>CM068965.1:20758717-20770664 GCA_035128595.1 Eptatretus atami
GCAAATCTAAGTAGCTGAGATGAAAAGACATTGTAACCCATTTTAATTGGTACATTGCTTCCTGGAAAGGTGTGCAAGACTACAGGGAAACTGAAATCATCAACTTTATGATATACACTTGTACTAAAACCATTTTGTCTAATTCAAACCAACACATCCAGATCTGCAGCAACTGTACAATCAATTACCACTCCTGTTTACAATCAGGTTATCTGGATAAATCTTGTGAAGCTGCCTATGAAAAAAATTATAGTTAACCACACAATATAATTTATATAACGACATGTATGAGATAATTTTTAAGCTAATCCTAATTTTTTTCCTCCTTCATCAGTTTCTGCATAAATGAAAATTCACAGAAAGTAAGAAAATGTCTGCTCGTAGGAGGCTGCAATTCCCACCCATGGGAATACCCTGAACCTGTTGAAACATTATCCCACAAAAAGACACAAAAGTATAAAATAAAATTAACAGCATCCTCAAACTTCTGCTTCTCAAAACAATGAAAACTTGAATATTTATTTTGAGAAAAGAATGTTCTATCAAACCTGACAAATAAAAACTTATTAAAAGAGGTAAAAACCTTGTCAATCACTTTGAAGAGTGAATCCCTCACGAGTACTAATTCCAAATTTTTTATAAATTTGAAAAATCAAAAACTTCAACTGACCTGATATTGAGGCATCTTATCCTATCTAAGAACTCTAAAGAAAAATAATGCTCCAGAAAGTGTTAATACCAGAATTATTCTCAATTGCTAAACAATATTTCCTGAACTGTTCCCTAACAACTTGCAAACCTGAGTAACGATAACCGAAACTGTTTTAGAACACTGCCTTCGGCACCCGCTATAAACCTATTCTTGTATGGGTTCTTATGAAGTTGAGGTATCCAGAAAAGCTGAGGATTACAGAGATTTACCTCTACATGTAATACCGAAATTATTAACTAAAACTTCCTGATGCTCAGAGATAATATCTTGGAGTGACTTATGACAAGGGACATATGTGCTATTTCCTATACAATTTCACTGTATCAATGCCTAACTCTCTTAATAAAACCTCTACATAAAACCTTTTACAAACCACAACAAAGTTATTAGCAGCCTTATCCGCTGGAGCTATTATGTAGCTATCATGGAGGTCTCTCGTGTCTTTACGAACACTTTTTTTGTTCAACACTGGTTTAGACCGATCCAGTGAAAGCAAGTCTCGACGACTAAAAAAGTTAATCTTATTATCCAGGACATCCACAGCTTTATTAAACCACACATTAAAACTGTTTACAGATAACTTTAACTTGGTGCACATTTTGTTAACAAAACTGGAGACAGAATCCACAATCAAAACCTAATGCAGCTCCAAGGTTGAGTTACTGGTTCCCTATATTTGGCTCCCATTTTCATCAGATCCCTAATTTCACAATTACTAATGATATTCAAATCCATAGAAACTACATGTCCACAAGGACCATATAAAAAAGGGGAAGACGAACATGCACAGTCATTTTCCAAAATGTCCTTCACTTTATCTATACGAAGAGTTTTAAGAAATTTACCATAATCGAATAAGGATTGTCCTTTGGTCTTGGTGAAAGTGAAATAAACCTTAAATGGGATTCGCTCCCTAACTTTATCTGGTGATAAAAACTCTCCACTAGTATCCCTAAAAATAGAATGAAGCCGAAGCCCATCTATCTGCTTGCTGGAAAAATTACAAACTAAGAACTCGCGGATTCTATCAACTTGTGGAGTAGACTTCTTTATCAGAACCCTGCTCCAAAAATCTTCGATTAAAAACGAGCACATGTCATAATAAATGAACCTACTAAACTCCAGAGAATATTGGCAAGGACTTGTTTGGAACATGACCTCAGAAGAACATATAAATCATGAAAAACCTTTCCTTCATAAAAAAAACTTTAAAGTTTATCAATTATCTCTGAAATTTCCATTTTTGGAGCTGTACGACACCAGTTCCGACCCTCCATGACCTCCGGCTCTCCTTCTGATTGGATGAGCAAAATAGTTGTTACCAAAAACATGACCTTGAGAAACTGACCCAGTACGTTGTACCCTGTCAATGAGGCCCAAAGGATAGCTCGCACATAGTGTCCTGATCCAAAAATCCTCTCTGCGCCCTAGCTCAACATTACACTCCTCTTTATTATCAAAATCATGAACATAAACTGAGTCTATAATTTGAAAAGAACTACTAAAAGCATGCCCAACTTCATTGAAATGATTATATAAATAAGTCTTAATACCAGACGATACAGCAGACCGATGTCCATTCAAACGTTGATGTAAACATTGAGAAGTTTTACCAATATATTGCAATCCACAATCTCCACAAGTGAGACGATAAATCATGTACTTTGATAATTACATCGCAACAAACGTTCACAATCAACAACAAATGTCTTACCCGTCACATGACATACAACAGTTTCACAAAGTCGAAAAACTTTACAACACAAACAACTAGAGGAATGACACTTTTTTTAAAAAAAAAACACCTTTACAAGTACTTGATAAAACATACTGATTCATTGTGACACTGCATGCTTTTTCTTTTTTCGTAAGCCTGACATTATTGTCACTCTTTTGGGTGTTTCACCCAGTCTGCTTGGCTCAGACAAGACAGAAATGACAGGATGATCAGGATACCCATTGGCGAGGGGCTGCCTCGCTTGAGGCGGGCGATACCTGGTAGTGAACTGAAAGTTCTCCCACCTACACAGACAATGCCTAGCGATGAGGGTGTGACAGGCATTACCCCAACCTTTAAACTGGATCAAAGACTGAGCCCAAGCCTGCCTGGGGCACTCCTGCCTCAACTGGGAGAGATCAGAAAGGATTGCATTGTCATCAACGGGGTTGACTGTGCGAGTGGTGGAAGTCACAAAGCTTGTTGTGTGTTCACTTACCAATCGGCTCGTTAAGTGGCTTAAGCACTCAAGCAAGCACTCCATTCGAAACCGTTCATAAGGAACGACTGGCTTGGCGAGTGCTATAGCTCGTTTCTATGGTAACTGAACACACCACCCCAGGTATGAATGTCGTGTTCTCTGCCACGATCAATCAGCTTGGCAGCAGATTGTTTCTAAGAATATTTAATCCAAGTGTTCGCAGAAAGTAGCTTAATTTACTTGCTATTCCATTCACTCTGATACAAGACCACGATGTAGCTTCGAATGATTTTGTGGGATACCCTTGAGTTGCCGAAGAAGGGGTCTCGAAGATCACATTCCCGCCCGATTTGTGGACGAAACGAGAGATCTTGACTCCTGGCGATTAACCGGCTGCGGATGAGACATCGTGTCGTCTTAACTCCCTGACCTTCACCTTTTCTCGCATTGTGCTTTTGTGGTTGCGCAGATTGTTGTGGTGTCCCAGAAAAGATTTTCTCTTGCGTTGGAAACGAAATGATGATGTTCGGGTGGAATGAAGAGATGTGGTGTCAGCGCTCAATATGCCTCGGACATTGCAAGAGACGACTATCGGGTGGATCTCTCTTCGAAGTAGTCCGGAGATTCCTCACGGTCTTGTCGACACCCGAGACGCTTCATTTGATCTGATCTGCGGCCCTTTATCCGTTTCATTATCTCCTATACATTATTGTGTTCCTATTTTGTATGTCGTCCTCCAGAATGGTCGGGCTGTGTATTCCTCGAGGATGGTAAGGTAAAAAAAAAAAAGAACAACAAAAAAGAACAACAAAAAAGAACAACAAAACAACAACAACAACAACAACAACAACAACAACAACAACAACAACAACAACAACAAAACACGACGACGGTTTAAACTTTCAATGTTCTGTCGTTGCGTCTCCGTTTTCTTCATTCCCTCAACACATCTGAGGTGTTTAATATCCTACTTGTAAAAAGCTCGACATCATTGTTCGCAGACAACCATCGAACGACATAACCGGAAGTACTGTATATTTCTTTAATAATTGTGTGAAATGAAAAACGCCTTTTCAGTTTTCTGTGCCTGCGAGAATTTGCACTCGTTTGTTTATAACTCATTTTCCAATCTTAATTTTGTTTATCCGTCTTTTTGCGACGTCAACCGATGGATGGAAGAATTTTTGCAAAATCTTTGAGTTTTATGATCACAAACAACAACAACAACAACAACAACAACAACGGCGACGAGAATAGCCCACGAGCACGTGACACGTAGGGACGTCGTTTTCCACATGGCAGGGAAGTGCTTGGCGCTTGTCGTGCCAGCGAGTCTCGCTCAACGTGTGAGGTAAATGTTTAAAATGAGGAATAATTTTCCTCAGCACGATGCATAACTTCTCACGGAGGGTTAAACGATCTATGTTCGGTCATTTATTTATTTTTAGTCTCAAAGGTTGTGATTTGAATGACTTGATTTTCCTCGCGGATTTTTAACGCCCTTCCTCATGGTGTGCCAAATTGTGTTTGTGATCGTTATCTGACAGAACGATGCTTCAACAACGCGGGTGGTTCAATCCGAGGTTCCGTGTGGTTCGCAATGAAGATGGCTCCGCCTCCATACCCGTCATTTCCTGTGATGTGTCGGATTGGTTCGCACTGCTCAGCGAGGCGGGGCTTGAAACCAACAAGGTATGTAATTGGCCAGGGACCCTTTTGACGTCAGGATGTCTACTGCAAGGAATTGTGGGATATAGCTGGAGTCAGTTTATTTAAATATGGCGGATGTTGGGTGGTCGCTAGACTACCGTTATTCTCAGGTTTTCCGTCCGTCTGTATGTATGAAATGGACAGCTCTGGAGGCCAGAGGAGTCAACCGATTTTGATGAAACTACACTGGTAGGTTCATACCAGGATCTAGTTGTATGCTTTTGAGCACCGTTGCTAGGGACGCCACCGTTGCCTAGCAACGGGACTTTGAAATTTTTGAAAAAAATCCGAATTTTTTTTTTTTTTTTAATCGGCTTCCGCGCTTTTATGCGCACTATAATCAACCTCTTTGTCCAAAAATTTCAGCCCGGTCCATCAAAAACTGTATGACTAGCATGCAATTATATAGCGACCACCCATGTCGCCTACCGGCTTGTTAACCTCCGCCATCGAAGATGGATGGAGGTTACTGTTTTCACCCCTTTCTGTTTGTTTGTTTGTTTGTTTGTTTGTGAACAGTATTACGGAAAAACTCCTCGACGAAACTTGGTGGGGGGGTTAGGTCTGGTCCAAGGATCATGCCATTAGATTTTGGACTTGGTCCAAAATCCAATATGGCTGCTATGGCGGCCAATTTGAAAAAATATTTGAATTTTTCTTTTTTTTGCATTTCTACATGTTATAAGTGATTTCCAACAAAAAAACATGCCAAAATTATAATTGCGGCTGATTTTGGAACTTCAGGTGGATATACCCACGTAAAATCAATTTCTGTCTCAAGGAATCTAGTTATGACGAATGAATTGAGTATGTAAAAGTTAAAAGTAAAAGGGAAAGTTGCAAACTATAACTCTGTGAGCACTGTTGACGTCAAATTGAATGAATAGGATATCAGGTTCACTTGAGTGACCTAGCAGTATTGGCGGCGGAGGTTTTGCACTCTACCGAGTGCTCCCCCTCTAGTTATACTTGTTACCCTGCATGCACAAAGTGAAAAGTGGAGTTAACCAAGACACTACTTTCGAAATGACGTAATCCGACGTCGAAAACCCAGTTCAGGTCAACATAAAATGTATCACGTGCGTAAGATGAGGATTGTTACCGAAAACGGCTCACAAAACTTCTATAAAAATCTGAAAATATTTTGAAAAGCAGCTGAGAGAAAGGGTTGTGCCTCTGCACAACAAAAGACTTGCAGAGCTTTCTCAGCTCACCGAAAGGGAAGCTGCTTGTTCTGCGATCTCTTGACCGTGTGGGTGTAATAATTGGTGCAAGACTCGAGTGGATGGGCATGTGCTACACAAACACCCCCGATGGATCGCTACCAGTGAACTCCGAATGATGTGGACTGAACCCATACTGCAAAAACTCCTCCAGACGATGTGGAGTGTGTGTGTGTGTGTGTGTGTTTTATATATATATCCACTGTGGCCGTTCGCTTGTATTAACAGGAAATTATTGGAACTCGACTCCTCTCCATCTAATCCATGGATATTTATCATGTTCCTATAATTCCAAGGACGGAACGATTATGGTTAACCATTTTGAAATTGCCACTCTTTCGTTTAAATGCTGAAAATTATGTTTAAAAAGATTACCTTACGAACACATTTCTCCCGAGCAATGGCAGGTTTAAAAGTACTTGGATGGGGACGAGCAGAAATAGGTCACTGAAAATGCACACACAGAGAATGCACCAAAGGCTTCGTTAACATTCATATGTCATTTCAAAAGTCTTGGATCTGTTCACTTTGTCTGTCTGTCTATGATCGAAGATCGACATTATTTTAAATTGACTTTTACATTTTGACCACTGGAGAACACAAATCGGAACACGAACCTGCAGTTTAGATACAGCCTTGTTTTTTTCTACAGCTTTTAAAACTTTTATTTGATCTCAATTGAATAATTATATACTTGAACACTGGAGAACACAAATCACTTTCTTCGCAGATTCAAAACCCTTCCGTTTAGCAGGACTTGGACAAAATATTACGGCATTTTACGTCGTCATGACCAATCAAATTTGCCACTCGCAGACCCCGCCCACATTTCTCAAGACTGTGCCTCGCAGACCCTGCCGACGTTTCTCAAGACTGTACCTCGCAGACACCGCCCATGTTTCTCAAGACTGTGCATCGCAGACCCCGCCCACGTTTCTCAAGACTATACCTCGCAGACCCCGCCCATGTTTCTCAAGACTGCTTCGCAGACCCCACCCACATTTCTCAAGGCTGTGCCTCGCAGACCCCGCCCACGTTTCACAAGACTGTGCCTTGCAGACCCCGCCCATGTCCTTGTTTTTCAGGACTGTGTGGGATAAGGTGTCCCATGAACTCTCTCTAGTTTTGTTTTGAATCAAGCTCACCCAGAATCTCTTCAGATCGGTGGGTAACAGAAAAAAATGCAATGAACAGTTCTCTTGTTTGTAACACTGGTTGGTACACATCAGTTTACCTTAAGTATGATTTCAAAGAGTAAATATCTATGTGGCCTGGTCAGCTATCTTGCAAATGGCATGGCATGCAGCAAGTACATGATTTGCTTCAGGAAAGGCTCTGATGTGTTAGATATTTTGGACCAAGAGGATTCCTGTATGATTAAAGATCCGTTACAATTTGCATCCCGTGTAAACAAGTGCTCCATATTACATTTACGTCTTAAAATGTGCTTGTGACTTGAGTATGCTGAGTCAGAACCGTGAAATGAAAACAAACAAGAAGTGAATACTTCGATATCGCGCGGCTGGGGGCAGTAAAAGTCTAGGTTAAGAATGATGAAACAATTTTGCAGTTATAAAATTTAAATGTAGACACGGTGAATTAGCATGCATGATGGAAGAGTTGTGACGTTGGACAAATTTCTATTTATAGCCCTCAGATCAAAGGGACGTACGCGGCCAAAGTGTGACAGAAGACGTGACAGAAGACACAGGACAGAATAGCCAATTATATAACAGCGCGATGTCGCCGCGCTGTAATAACCACTTCTGTCACCAAAAAAGAGGAAGAAATCACCTCCACAAGACGTTTTAAAAACACTTCTGGTGAAAAAACAATGAAGAACAAGAGTTACAACGCTGCGCGTCAACAACTAACGGAACAGGAAGATTATCACTTCCTGCTCAGAAAATCAACTTCCGGCGTCACACAGAAAACTATTCAGCACAAAAAACGTTGCTCTTCCGCATTAACCCCGCCCACAATTCACCCGGCAATCTCCGCCCACAATCCACCCGGCAATCTCCGCCCACAATCCACCCGCAATCTCCGCCACAATCACCGGCAATCTCCGCCCACAATCCACCCGGCAATCTCCGCCCACAATCCACCCGGCAATCTCCGCCCACAATACACCCGGCAATCTCGCCCACAATCCACCCGGCAATCTCCGCCCACAATCCACCCGGCAATCTCGCCCACAATCCACCCGGCAATCTCGCCCCACAATCCACCCGGCAATCTCCGCCCACATCACACCCAACATAAGTGTGACAGAAGACACAGGACAGAATAGCCAATTATTATACAGCACGATGTCGCCCGCTGTAAATATGCACTGTCGTTTTCCTGACACTGTTTTACTTTGAAGGGTCGATAAGTGGATGCTCCATGTAATCTGGGTGTTGATCATCACCTGACAAAGCTTTGACAAGGAAGAAAAAGCCTGGTTACAGGCCATCAATTTATTCCATACGCACAGGGGTGAAAATCAAGAAAAAGAAGAGAAGGAAGGATGATGGGAGTGCTGAAGTGGGTAGAGAAGGAAGGAATATTGAGAGGATGTATGGAACCCACCGCAATCTTTCCTCCTTCCAAATGTTCAGTTTTCCCTCCTGAGAGTTTCCTTTTGTATCCACCTTGTCCACACCCATGCATCCTGTCCTGCTCCCCATTCCTCCCCACACCCATTGTTCGTCTGCCTCCCTCTGCTTTGGCCTTCGGTTCTGCTGTTGGTGTACCCCCCCCCCCTCTCTCTGCTGTTCCTTTTGTCCTGTTGTGTTCTGATCCATTCAGTGTACTAGTAATGCTCTTCCATGAGCTTAGACTATGTATATACAAAAACGAAAGACTGGTGTGTATGGTTGTTCGGGAATAGGGGTGAAAACTTGTTTATTTGACTATCTCATAAAGAGACGGTCCTTTCGATCCTCACCTCCTCCAGACCTCCCCACCCCTCATATCTCATCTCTCTCTCTCTCTCTCTCTCTCTCTCTCTCTCTCTCTCTGATGTACCATACTCTTCACAGAGCATTGTTGCCACTGAAGCAGCTTCCTGGTTTTCTGGGTAATTTGCCATTGCCTTCCCAGCATTAGTTAGCACATGAATTTGTAGTTTGTTTCGGTGCCGGCGATAGCTCGCCTACTCTTTTTGTGAAGGACACCGTGGAATCTTTAATGTCCACCAACTAATGCCGGCAGAGGGATGGCACACGCATTGATCAATCGCACTGCCTGGGAAACACCGGGATGACAGTTTATAGCTGGTTGGGATTCAAACTGAAGCTGGACACCTTAGAGGTGATTGTGCATACCTCTTTGCCGTCCTGCCAGTGTCTTATCACTCTACCTTCACTATTTCGCACAGCCCAACACCCTTGGAGATTAAATACCCCCATTAACCCTCCAAGCCCACCTCTTTCCAAATTTCCAGTTTTCCCTCCTGAAAGTTTCCTTCTGCATCCATCTTGGCCACCCATGCATCTTGTCTTGCACCCCCATTCCACCGCACACCCATTGTTTGTACGCCTCCCTCTGTCTTGGCCTTCGGTTCTGCTGTTGGTGTCCCCCCCCCCCTCTCTGCTGTTCCTTTTGTCCTGTTGCGTCTTGATCTGTTCAGTGTATTTATGTTCGCTTCCCGTGAACCTCGACTTTGTATACAAAAAAAAAAGACAGGTGTGCATGGTTCTTAGGGAGTAGGGGTGAAAACTTCTTTATTCAACTATCCAAGAAAGAGACTGTCTTTTATATCTTCACCTCCTCCATACCTCGCCCCCCCCGAAGCTCTCTCTCTCTCTCTCTCTCTCTCTCTCTCTCTCTCTCCTCTCTCTCTTCTGTCTCTCTCTCTCTCTCTCTCTCTCACTCACTCACTCTCTGATGTACCATACTCTTCACAGAGCGTCGATTCTGCCGAAGCAGCTTCCTGTCCAAGGGTTATATTGGGTGATTTGCCATTGTCTTCTCAGCAGTCGTTCGTACAGGAATTTGTAATTTGTTCAGGGTGTCGGCGATAGCTTGCCTACTCTTTGTGAAGGACACCATGGGGTCTTTAACGTCCACCAACTAAATGCCGGCAGAGATACGCCTGTTTAACATCCATCTGAAGGACGGCACACACATTGATGAATCACCCTGTCTGTGAAACACCTGGATGACAGTTTATAGCTGGGTCGGGATTCAAACCGAGGCTAGACAGTTTGGAGGTGATTTGTGCATACCTCAGGTATATCCTGCTAGCCCCTTATCACTCTACCTTCACTATTTGGGCACAGCCCAACACCCTTAGGAATTAAACACCCCTGTTAACCCTCCAAGCCCACCTCTTTCTGAATTTCCAGTTTTTCCTTCTTGAGAATTTGCTTCTGTCTCTACATTATCCACCCCGTGCATCCTCCCTTATCCTTTCATTCTTCCCCACCTCCCTTATTTGTCGAAGTTACCCTCCATTTTATCCCTCATTCCTGCTGTTGGTGTCCACCCCCCTCTTTGTCCGCTATTGCTTTTGTTCTGTTACGCCCTGATCAGTTCTGTTCTAGCTCCTCCTTCAGCCTTGACTTTGTATACAAAAAAGCCATTACGAGACTGACATTTCTGGAACCTGGAGGATTTTGTACAGCTTTGTATGCATTGAACGTGGTCAGGGCTTATAGAGTTGTTTCCTGCGGTGAGCAGACGCTAGGTACGCTCAACTGGCGGCTGGCAGAAGACATTGAGTTCCCACTGTCCCGACATACACCTTCTCCGCATGAGCTCTTGGTAAAGGCCATTTCTTCCATCCTGGAACTGCACAAGGACAGTCCAGAGCTACCTCCCGATTGGCGCGACCAGCTCCCTCGACGATGGGAAAGACATGGCGACCTCGCTATCATTGACCAACAGGCCTTTGCGTCACCCTTTTGGGATTCTTTCGGTGAGCAAACAGGTGGAAATCCATTGCTGTGATCCGAACCAATATAATTTTATGGATTATATTTTCTTAGCAGATCGTTCTTTTCCGAGACTGACGTTGATTTTTCTGAAACTTTCAGAGTACCCGCACTGCAGGCAATGCAACACGTTCTTTTGACACATACCTTTATTTGGGCAGTGGATAGGCAACTGAGAGTTTCCTCAATCACTCCCGAAAGTAAAAAATAAATAAACCTGGGTTATATGCATGAAGGAAAAAGATACCTCCTGCTTATAATTCAAAACACCTCACTGCACTGAAAAACGTGGGGACAGGAATACTGCACTGTAAATGGTAGAGACTTGTAATACCCTCCCCCACCTTGTGGTGGTGCTACACAACACACATCCACAGAGAGAATTTGTTGTCTCACGCCCCCCCCCCCCCCCCCCCCACCCCGTGCACTAACCGGCAAAGATAAAAACCCCGATACACTAATCGGGGTAATGCTGATCCTATGTCGCAAGTATGGATGTAATTGGCCCAGAATTATCATGAGGATGTCTTCGTGCTTTTCCAGGTCCCGAGCTATGGACAGCTGTTACGAAAGCCCTTGGAGTACGACGGCTTGCAAAACAGGGACGGGTCCAGCCCGATGGATACCGGACTCCAGCTGTGACCCTGCTTCTTGGATCTGATGGTGTGGTGGAGCGAAGGGAGAATGGAATAAGGTTTGCTGCACCAATCATATTTCAATCCCGTGGAAGTCTTTGGAATAACTGGATTATTTATTGCGTGATACTGTGTCACCACGTGCTGCTGATACAATCCCACAGCTACACATGGGATGTCCGCACATGCATGTTTTCTGCTGGAAACGCCCATGAGAAGCAACGTGCTGCAATGTGGGACTGCACTGGCGAGACCGTGTGTGACATGTACGCAGGTATGAGGGGTGCGAAGATGTGAAACATGATATTGAGAATAAATATACTGCCGATAAAAATAAATGGACAGTAGATTATTCTTTGTATTTTATGCTAGGGTCTAAGCTCGGAGAGTTGCTGAATGACGAAGGGAAGCAGATTCAGAAAAAGTACCGAAGGTTATTTTGGTAAGGGGTTCATGGACATGCATGAGTAGAATAGGAACAAGCCGGTAGGCGACATAGGTGGTCGCTATATAATTGCATACTAGTCAAACAGTTTTTGACGGATCG
>CM068965.1:20770674-20782105 GCA_035128595.1 Eptatretus atami
TTTTGACAAAGAGGTTGATTATAGTGCGCATAAAAGCACGGAAGCCGAAAAAAAAATTAGGATTTTTTTCAAAAATTTCAAAGTCCCGTTGCTAGGCAACGGTGGTGTCCATAGCAACGGTGCTCCAAAAGCATACAACTAGATCCTGGTATGAACCTACCAGTCAAGTTTCATCAAAATCGGTTGACTCCTCTGGCCTCCAGAGCTGTCCATTACATACAAACAAACAGACAGACATACAGACAGACGGAAAAACCTGAGAATAACGGTAGTCTAGCGACCACCCAATAACCTGAGAATAACGGTAGTCTAGCGACCACCCAATAAAACAAAAACGAGTTAACAATGGCCCGGAGAGGAAAGAATCCGCATATGTGCAAGAGATTGTGGATGAACATGGGTAGTGATTGCGCTTGAGGTACTGATGGGCAGTACATTTGAATGACTGAAGTGAGGAAGGTGAGATATCGGACGCACGGAGACATTTGCACGATCAGGAGAATAATGGGACGAACGAATGCAGGTGGGAAATTGGCCAGAGGGGGAGAAGGCAAGGGTTTCTTGAGGAATGCGTGCAATCTGGCGTGGCTAAGGTAGGGCAGAGGTTGGAGAGGGCAGGAGCAAGGCCAGGTGTAAGCTTGTATAAAAGAGGCCACCAAGGAGAATTGCAGTCCTTGGGATGCTTTTTTTTCAATCTTCTATCAATATGTTGCATCACACTGTGTGTACTGCATGTCTCCGTGTATACCGCCACACCATCAGATCATCAGAGAAGTTTTGAGTTTCTTGAACAGCAGATTTTGCCGGATTTGTTTTTTTTTTGTAGGAATTGGCTACTTTACCCTCCCTGTGCTCGTGCACAGCCGGGCCAAGCTCGTCCTGGCTTGCGAGTGGAATCCCAATGCCCTACACTGGCTCTCTGTGAACCTCCAACAGAACGGCGTTTCAAACCGCTGCAGGATCTTGCCCGGAGACAACCGTAAGGTGTGTGCAACACGTGGTATCACGTTCACTGTGATGTGGTGTCATTGTTCGTCTCAGTACATGTGTGGCTAGCTGTTGGTAGCTGCTCAAGTTTTTCGGGACGAGGTTCTGGTGTGTTGCTGACAGATTAATTTTTATATAACATGGAGGAAGTCTTCCAAAAGGGATATTAAGGTGGCTGTCCAAGCTATGACCAAAAGTTAAAAGACTCGGGCCTTTAGGCCTGCACAGTGACTACATACAGTTGATTAATTATGATAGAATAGTTGCATTACATTTCTCAGGAATTCTGAAGAAATGATTGATTCATTTTTAGCTCACCTGGACATTAGTCTGGTGAGCTTATGCGATTGAGCAGTGTCCATAGGTGAGTGAGTGAGTGAGTCCGTAAACACTTCAGTCATTATCGCTTGAACCAAACATGCTATTTGATTATACTTGGCCACAAGCTTCATATCTGATGCCTAATGAAGGTTTATTGAACGCATCAAAATCTGCGCTCATTAAGGGGCTCTACTGTGGGGGAGTTTGACCCCCCAAAATAGGTATTTGCTGCATCTCAGAAACTACACGCACAATTTTTATGAAACTTGACGACAACCTTCATCACTCGTGATGGACCAAAGTTTGCTCATGCAATTACAAAACAAAAATCAGGGTCTGAAGGGGTCTTCGGGGGGATTTAAGTGACTGTTGCTCCTGATCCACATGAACTTCAGGACACGCGGTCCTATTTTTACTTTTTTACCTCCGCCACCGAAGGTGAAGGAGGTTATGTTTTCATCCCTGTCTGTTTGTGAACAGGATATCTCAAAAAGTTTGGACGGATGTGGACGAAATTTGGCGGACATGTGACAAGGAAGAATTGATTACATTTTGGTGAAGATCCAGATCTGGATACTAGAATTTTAACTGATTCTTCACCATTGAGAGATGGGGCCAAAAACAATATATAGCACGATATCTCAAAAGTTATGGATGGATTGGAACAAAACTTGGTGGACATGTTCGATGTGTGACAAGGACGAATCGATTCGATTTTGGTGAAGCTCTGAATCCGGATACGAGAAGGCGACAAGAACAAGCTTATTTGATTTTGGTGAACATCCGGATCCAGATACGAGAATTTTTTTAAGTGATTCTTTACCATTAAGAGATGGAGCCAAAAGAAAGATGTAGCATGATATTTCAAAAAGTTGTGGATGATTTATGACAACTTGGTGGATGAGTTGCGTCGGTGACATGAACAAGCTGATTCCATTTTGGTTCAGGTCCAGATCCGGCCTATCAGTGGGATACAAAATGTGAACTGTTTATCCTGGTGGAGGTATGCACTTTACCGAGTGCCGTTCTAGTTCTCATTGCACTTGATTCTCACAGCTCTCACTGGACGAGGAGGTGGACCGCATTGTGATGGGCATCTTGCCCCAAGACCCTGCCGCTTTGCCCGTGGCCTGCAACCTCCTTCGCCGAGACCATGGAGGGCGGATACATCTCCATCTCACCGTGACATCTTTCTCTGAAGCGACTCGTACTGACAAACGTGCCGATTGGCTGGCAGCAGCGCAGAGTGAGGCTCGGCGAGTCGAGACCCTGCTCGACGAGTCTCGTGCTGGTAAATGGAAGGCTGTGGTCGAAGATGTCTTTCGGGTCAAAAACTACGCACCCCACATGACACATGTGGTGGCCGACATCTTGTGCCGGCCACTTTAAAGTCAGCATTGCTGTGACACACCAGCCTTCATGTGAACGTGATCATGAAGACCATCAAAACAAGATGAGAGCCGATTGGTCTTTCATGCTACCTTTTATTGTTTGAATACAACATGTTTTAACTCACACAGCACACTTGGTAAGTAGGCATAGCAAACTATCCTGCCATCTTCAGCAACACAGACCTACATATGCATGAATGGGTGGGGGAGGGGAGAGTGTGGTCACTGAATAGAAAAATAATTAAAAAAAACACAGGAGAGGTTGGGTGGAAGCAGAGGGTGTAGGGGAGTGGGAGGGAAGGAAATAGACTGGATGAAACATTTGAAGAGAAAGTGGTTGTGTTAAAATAAAAAAAATTCCACATTTGCATGCATAAAACAAATTGCCCCAAATATAGCATTAACAACCAATTAAAATAAATACCAAGGTGTTGGGGAGGGGGTTGTAGGTAGTAGTAGTATTCAAGCTTCATGGTTTCTGTGCATCATTACCTGTGGAACACGGCTGTTTCGTGAAACATCTACAGGGCAGTTGTACAAGTACGAATGTGTCAAGTTTGGCATCAAGTCGGTATTTTAAAATTGCTTTTGTGTATTGTGCCTCCCGTTTACCCGAGTTTGATTTCCGAGTTAAGACGAATGTCATGGTGCACGTGTTAGGGTGGCGCTAAAACGGTCACGCACGTTCGATAGCAGGTGCCCTCTCGCTATTGCATCGTGTGATTTAAAAAAAATTGAATTGCATTCATCGACTTGCATCCTGAATCATATCAAACCTGACAAATTTCCACGATGCTAATGTAACGTCTCATGAAGGAGCTTTATGTCATTCAATTCTTTATAGTAAACGAGCACGGAGCTCGAGCACACCGTATGACTTTGGACGAGTTGAGTAACAATCAGGAAGGATTTCATCATCCTTCTCCATGTTCTGCCCCTTACTCATTTGTTGACAACATTGTACCAGGGATACCTTTCATCGTCGAGCTTCGCTCACGTTTGCAGAAGAAAACTTTCTGGCGAGACATAATGAGTCAAGTTTCCTCTCCCTGTCGATGTTGATGCTGCATAAGAACGGAGCTCAAGTTTGGCCTGAAAGCATGACTAGCATAGATTATTGGCAGCAATCAAATAGATTATCACAGACATTGTCCTGTTCGTATTTTTTTTTAATCCAGAGGTGATAAAGGGTTAAACGTTTGTCCAATACTTTTATTGCAAACTTGCTGGGGGGTGGGGGGATAATTAAATTAAAGGAACACGACGACAGTGCTGTTCAGCCCTTCGCACCACATTTTTATAACATTGCATTACAAATCGATGGCAGTGGTTGTTAAGGCAAGTCGTGTGTATTTATTACTCTAAAGTATTCTGCATAGAAGTACCTGTGTATTAAAGAATTTCCACAAACATGGTCATCTAATCTCATGCAGAGCAAACTATATGGTGACGAGTCTGTGGTCGCTTGGTGCAACTGTGTGGTGTGGCTGAGACCGATTGCTTCGGCGTCACTTTGTGATGATTGGCTTTTGTTTAAGGCATATCTCTGACGTAGACAAAGTTCACATCTCTGATGTAGAAAAAATGAGGAGATATTGCTCTTTCGTAGATCCACTGGATGCTCGCTCCAGTAAAAAGGAAAATGATCCCCATCAGCATATTGTGGTGAAACCCGTCACCACATTAACAGGCCTTTGTACTCGTCCAAGCGGCTCTCACCAATTTCGGTAGCCACCTCCTCTGTAAACTTCTGCTCTTCTTCTCCCCGTGTGACGTGGCCTGACAATCAGAGTACAGACTTCTGTCCGTGTAGGAGCATGCGCTTGGCTTGTCGTGACTGAGCGTGCGTTTACTCCTGTGGTTTTTAACACGCAGGCTTCTTGTCTTCTCCTCATCTTGTTCACAAAGCACGTTTGCCGAGCACTGTATGGACTGCCATTCTGCAACGCCTTGCTGTGAATCGGTTCCTTCTGGCAAGGCCGATGAGGTGCAGGTCCTGCACAGCCTTGGTTTTCTCCTCTCTGCACCGAAACTTCCGATGTTCTTCACATGAAACGGCCTGTCGGAAGCGGCTCCTCCTTCACGGTACAACGTCTCTGCCAGTCTTGCATGACGCTGGACATTTTCGTAGGTTAGCTTGGGGTTGATGCGCCTGATGATCTCCCTCTCCATCGCCCAAGGTACCGTCGCGGAACCTACCTCCTGCTTTGCGATATCGATCATAGGCCATGATTCCGGTGGGAACTGTGCCGAGAAGGTGGCTTTCTGCTTCGCTCGCCCCCGGGGCCTCCAGCTCTCACGTATGAAGCCAAAACCGAAGCCAAGTGCTAGGTGTATGGCCTTGTGCTTCTCATACGTCGGGCCTTGGTTGGTGGTCAGAACGTCATTGGATGAAGAAACCGCACATGGCAGTTGAGGGGACAAGCATCGAGAGGAAGCGTTGATGCGACTGCTTCTGTGGGTTCTTGTAAATTTAATGCAGCTGCTGCCCCTCGTGAGCCGGTATCGACCGTTGGATGTGCGCTTCAATGCACCCTCTTCCACCAACAGGCCTAGCGCCTCGCTAAGAACGCTGCTGCACGGGACCGCCATATTCTTCAACCAAGCACCTAAGGGACATTGCAAACCACTTGGCATCAAACCATCACCATTTTAAAGTTGCACTATATTGGCTGCAGTTCATGCCCCGAGACATTCTTATTGGTGCAGACAAGCCACTCTTTGCGAGATGTATTTTACACCAGGTGGTCTCATCCTTGGGTTGATATTGTACACAAAATTGCATCTCACGCAAACACAGTCCAAATTGTGTGCTTATGGCATGCATTCGACTGTTAAAATGTTATTCTCACCTGAGTGAATAATTTTGACTGGTTCATGTGTACACTTCATCATAAATTATGTGTACACCTGCGATGAGGCTGAGTCTTTGGGTCTCTCACTCTCTCACCACAGGCAGGTCGGTGGTCTTTCTGTCTTCTACCTTCTCCTCTTTGGCCTCGCCCCCTGCTCTGTCTGAGATATGTACCCCCCCCCCCCCCCATATTTCTGCAGGGCACTCAAGGGGTGCAGCAACCCCTTCTGGTAAAACTGCCAAAATCAGAATCACTGCTCACCTACACTCTTTTCTTCCTCTCTCTCCCCCCCCCCCCAACCTTTGGAACAAACTCCCATGCTCTCTTCAATCAACTCTTCCCTCCAGGTCTTCAAAACAGCTGTTCACCACCACCTCATATCTTTCCCATCCAAAACACAATCTTTTTTACCCCTGCTCTCCTTTTTCCTTCCCATGCCTGGTGTTGGCTTATAGGATTTGGGTGGTGGGCTTTGGACCAAGGGTCCTGAGTTCAAATCCTGCTTAGCTATTGAATTAATATCAGGTGGGGTTAACTCGGCCTGTCATCCTTCCGAGGTTGGCAAAATGAGTGCCATCATGCTGGTATGCTGTGTTGGAGTGGCGACCCATCCAGGATTGTGCCCAATAGCCAAGGAGACTGCTTGAGCAGCACCAACGCTCTGCACAGAGTATGGTCCCAATCTCCTTTCCTCCTCCTCTCCCACCCCTCTTGTCTCCTGCTCCCCTTGTTGTACGTTCTGTGTTGTTAACTCTCATACGAGCCTCGACATTGAATACAAAAAAATTATAACTGGTAGACAAATGCTGTTGATATTCATATTTTGATAAGCTGCATTCCTTTATAATACAGTCCTGATTGTCATTTGTTTGGTCACCCACCTGGGAAGTGTTCCTCAAGGTATTGCTGAATCTCTTGACTTGTTACCGATGAACGCGAAGAGCTTAGACCACTGACCGCAGAACAGAGCACGGAACGCAGCGTCGGAGTAGGGCCATCCTGGGGTGCTGTAGGAGCAGAACATTGACGATTTATTTTATTTTTATAATTAGAAACATTATTTTTCTAATAATTATTAGAAAAATAATGTTTTAAAATTTAAAAAAAAATTTAAAAAAATTTAAAATTAAAAATAAATAATAAAATTGTTTTTATTATAATAAAAACAATTTTATTATTTATAGAAAGATGTAGCATGTATTTCAAAAAGTTGTGGATGATTTATGACAACTTGGTGGATGAGTTGCGTCGGTGACATGAACAAGCTGATTCCATTTTGGTTCAGGTCCAGATCCGCCTATCAGTGGGATACAAAATGTGAACTGTTTATCCTGGTGGAGGTATGCACTTTACCGAGTGCCGTTCTAGTTCTCATTGCACTTGATTCTCACAGCTCTCACTGGCGAGGAGGTGGACCGAATTGTGATGGGCATCTTGCCCCAAGACCCTGCCGCTTTGCCGTGGCTGCAACCTCTTCGCCGAGACCATGGAGGGCGGATACATCTCCATCTCACCGTGACATCTTTCTCTGAAGCGACTCGTACTGACAAACGTGCCGATTGGCTGGCAGCAGCGCAGAGTGAGGCTCGGCGAGTCGAGACCTGCTCGACGAGTCTCGTGCTGGTAAATGGAAGGCTGTGGTCGAAGATGTCTTTCGGGTCAAAAACTACGCACCCACATGACACATGTGGTGGCGACATCTTGTGCGGCCACTTTAAGTCAGCATTGCTGTGACACACAGCCTTCATGTGAACGTGATCATGAAGACCATCAAACAAGATGAGAGCATATTGGTCTTTCATGCTACCTTTTATTGTTTGAATACAATGTTTTTAACTCACACAGCACACTTGGTAAGTAGGCATAGCAAACTATCCTGCCATCTTCAGCAACACAGACCTACATATGCATGAATGGGTGGGGGAGGGGAGAGTGTGGTCACTGAATAGAAAAATAATTAAAAAAAACACAGGAGAGGTTGGGTGGAAGCAGAGGGTGTGGGGAGTGGGAGGGAAGGAAATAGACTGGATGAAACATTTGAAGAGAAAGTGGTTGTGTTAAAATAAAAATTCACATTTGCATGCATAAAACAAATTGCCCCAAATATAGCATTAACAACCAATTAAAATAAATACAAGGTGTTGGGGGGGGGTTGTAGGTAGTAGTAGTATTTCAAGCTTCATGGTTTCTGTGCATCATTACCTGTGGAACACGGTGTTTCGTGAAACATCTACAGGGCAGTTGTACAAGTACGAATGTGTCAAGTTTGGCATCAAGTCGGTATTTAAAATTGCTTTTGTGTATTGTGCCTCCCGTTTACCGAGTTTGATTTCCGAGTTAGACGAATGTCATGGTGCACGTGTTAGGGTGGCGCTAAAACGGTCACGCACGTTCGATAGCAGGTGCCTCTCGTATTGCATCGTGTGATTTAAAAAAAATTGAATTGCATTCATCGACTTGCATCCTGAATCATATCAAACCTGACAAATTTCCACGATGCTAATGTAACGTTCATGAAGGAGCTTTATGTCATTCAATTCTTTATGGTAAACGAGCACGGAGCTCGAGCACACCGTATGACTTTGGACGAGTTGAGTAACAATCAGGAAGGATTTCATCATCCTTTCCATGTTCTGCCCTTACTCATTTGTTGACCATTGTACCAGGGATACTTTCATCGTCGAGCTTCGCTCACGTTTGCAGAAGAAACTTTCTGGCGAGACATAATGAGTCAAGTTTCCTCTCTGTCGATGTTTGATGCTGCATAAGAACGGAGCTCAAGTTTGGCCTGAAAGCATGACTAGCATAGATTATTGGCAGCAATCAAATAGATTATCACAGACATTGTCCTGTTCGTATTTTTTTTTAATCCGAGGTGATAAGGGTTAAACGTTTGTCCAATACTTTTATTGCAAACTTGCTGGGGGGTGGGGGGATAATTAAATTAAAGGAACACGACGACAGTGCTGTTCAGCCTTCGCACCACTTTTTATAAAATTGCATTACAAATCGATGGCAGTGGTTGTTAAGGCAAGTCGTGTGTTATTTATTACTCTAAAGTATTCTGCATAGAAGTACCTGTGTATTAAGAATTCCACAAACATGGTCATCTAATCTCATGCAGAGCAAACTATATGGTGACGAGTCTGTGGTCGCTTGGTGCAACTGTGTGGTGTGGCTGAGACGATTGCTTCGGCGTCACTTTGTGATGATTGGCTTTTGTTTAAGGCATATCTCTGACGTAGACAAAGTTCACATCTCTGATGTAGAAAAATGAGGAGATATTGCTCTTCGTAGATCCACTGGATGCTCGCTCCAGTAAAAAGGAAAATGATCCCATCAGCATATTGTGGTGAAACCCGTCACCACATTAACAGGCCTTTGTACTCGTCCAAGCGGCTCTCACAATTTCGGTAGCCACCTCCTCTGTAAACTTCTGCTCTTCTTCTCCCGTGTGACGTGGCCTGACAATCAGAGTACAGACTTCTGTCCGTGTAGGAGCATGCGCTTGGCTTGTCGTGACTGAGCGTGCGTTTACTCCTGTGGTTTTTAACACGCAGGCTTCTTGTCTTCTCCTATCTTGTTCACAAAGCACGTTTGCCGAGCACTGTATGGACTGCCATTCTGCAACGCCTTGCTGTGAATCGGTTCTTCTGGCAAGGCCGATGAGGTGCAGGTCCTGCACAGCCTTGGTTTTTCTCTCTCTGCACCGAAACTTCCGATGTTCTTCACATGAAACGGCCTGTCGGAAGCGGCTCCTCCTTCACGGTACAACGTCTTCTGAGTCTTGCATGACGCTGGACATTTTCGTAGGTTAGCTTGGGTTGATGCGCCTGATGATCTCCTCTCCATCGCCAAGTTACCGTCGCGGAACCTACCTCCTGCTTTGCGATATCGATCATAGGCCATGATTCCGGTGGGAACTGTGCCGAGAAGGTGGCTTTCTGCTTCGCTCGCCCCGGGGCTCCAGCTCTCACGTATGAAGCCAAAACCGAAGCCAAGTGCTAGGTGTATGGCCTTGTGCTTCTCATACGTCGGGCCTTGGTTGGTGGTCAGAACGTCATTGGATGAAGAAACCGCACATGGCAGTTGAGGGGACAAGCATCGAGAGAAGCGTTGATGCGACTGCTTCTGTGGGTTCTTGTAATTTAATGCAGCTGCTGCCCTCGTGAGCCGGTATCGACCGTTGGATGTGCGCTTCAATGCACCCTCTTCCACCAAGGCTAGCGCCTCGCTAAGAACCTGCTGCACGGGACCGCCATATTCTTCAACCAAGCACCTAAGGGACATTGCAAACCACTTGGCATCAAACCATCACCATTTTAAAGTTGCACTATATTGGCTGCAGTTCATGCCCCGAGACATTCTTATGGTGCAGACAAGCCACTCTTTGCGAGATGTATTTTACACCAGGTGGTCTCATCCTTGGGTTGATATTGTACACAAAATTGCATCTCAGCAAACACAGTCCAAATTGTGTGCTTATGGCATGCATTCGACTGTTAAAATGTTATTCTCACCTGAGTGAATAATTTTGACTGGTTCATGTGTACACTTCATCATAAATTATGTGTACCTGCGATGAGGCTGAGTCTTTGGGTCTCTCACTCTCTACACAGCAGGTCGGTGGTTTTCTGTCTTCTATTTCTCCTCTTTGGCCTCGCCCCCTGCTCTGTCTGAGATATGTACCCCCCCCCCCCCCATATTTCTGCAGGGCACTCAAGGGGTGCGCAACCCTTCTGGTAAAACTGCCAAAATCAGAATCACTGCTCACTACTCTTTTCTTCCTCTCTCTCCCCCCCCCAACCTTTGGAACAAACTCCCATGCTCTCTTCAATCACACTCTTCCCTCCAGTCTTCACAGCTGTTCACCACCACTCATATCTTTCCCATCCAAAACCACAATCTTTTTTACCCTGCTCTCCCTTTTTTCCTTCCCATGCCTGGTGTTGGCTTATAAGGATTTGGGTGGTGGGCTTTGGATCAAGGTCTGAGTTCAAATCTGCTTAGCTATTGAATTAATATCAGGTGGGTTAACTCGGCCTGTATCCTTCCGAGGTTGGCAAATGAGTGCCATCATGCTGGTATGCTGTGTTGGAGTGGCGACCCATCCAGGATTGTGCCCAATAGCCAAGGAGACTGCTTGAGCAGCACCAACGCTCTGCACAGAGTATGGTCCAATCTCCTTTCCTCCTCCTCTCCCACCCTCTTGTCTCTGCTCCCTTGTTGTACGTTTGTGTTGTTAACTCTCATACGAGCTCGACATTGAATAAAAAAATTATAACTGGTAGACAAATGCTGTTGATATTCATATTTTGATAAGCTGCATTCCTTTATAATACAGTCCTGATTGTCATTTGTTTGGTCACCTGGGAAGTGTTCCTCAAGGTATTGCTGAATCTCTTGACTTGTTACGATGAACGCGAAGAGCTTAGACCACTGACCGCAGAACAGAGCACGGAACGCAGCGTCGGAGTAGGGCCATCCTGGGGTGCTGTAGGAGCAGAACATTGACGATTTATTTTATTTTTATAATTAGAAACATTATTTTTCTAATAATTATTAGAAAAATAATGTTTTAAAATTTAAAAAAAAATTTAAAAAAATTTAAAATTAAAAATAAATAATAAAATTGTTTTTATTATAATAAAAACATTTTATTATTTATTTTTATTTTAAATTTTTTTTCTGTTAAACGTTTTAAATATTTTAGTTTTAAAATTTCTAATAATAAAAATGTATTATTAGAAATTGACTATATAATATAATTTATTATTAGGAGTAGACTTTGGGTGGTGCAGATAGTAGAGAAGGTGGTCAAATATATTTGTGCCATGGCTTGATCTGCATCCTCCCCCACCCCCCCCCAATTGCAGG
>CM068965.1:20809570-20836608 GCA_035128595.1 Eptatretus atami
GTTGGGAGGAGGTGAGGGTTTGGGAGGAGGTACGTGTGAGGGGAAGGGAAGGCAGTGTAAGTTCAAGGGAAGGGGAATGCAGCGTGAGGGCCTTGACAACGTCACAAAGCCGGGGTGTGTTTTTACCAAGCAGCTAGAAATCGCTTGTCAAGCCAGCTGTTCCTTATCAACGGTTTTGAACGGAGTGCTTAAGCCACCTGGCGAGCACTCCACAAGAAACTTGGTAACTGAACTCACCTCTGGCATGTGGGGTGTACCTGTGTGCAGGTTATATACATGCCTGAAATTTTCCTGCAGCACCTTTTTCCCCAGGTGAGGGGTATACCATGAGGTGGGTTATTTGCGTGAAAATACGGTATCATGTGATTCCAGCACGTGCTCTCCAATGGAGATCTTACCTGATGACGGTGCACTGGCACACTTGTGCATGTCACTCGTCATGGCAACATTGGTGAAAAGCTTCTTCCAACATGAGGCATCTCTCTCTCTCTGTCTGTCACAGTAAGCCCTGACACGGATACACACACCGGCCATCACTTGGTTTCGGTTCAAAACAGCTCGGGAATGTGAAGTGTGACCCAAAACAAAATCCATTCAACGAGAAATTTATTTTACATCTCATCATCAAATTTTCACTTTGCATCATTATCCGTGCAGATTTACCACAGAGCAGCAGCAGCAGCTCACATCTTCGACGCAAGTCAGCAGAGACACGACGTCACATATTGGGCTCTGAAACACGACGTCACGTGCACGTCCACGATTGGCTGTGAAACGACGTCACACCGAATTGGCCGAATGAATGGGCTTGCTCGTCACATTATCTACAAAGATTTGCTTTATCGCTCAACATTAGGATCGATGACCCGACAAGGGAATAGCGATCAAGTCGAGCTCGTAAACCGCCTCGAGGCAGATCGCCGGTTGCCATGGAGACCAGAGCATTAACATGTACAAGCTCCGACATGGACATTCAGGAATTCCCAATTGCAGTCGTCACATCGTTTCTCGAATGTTCCATGTTCGACCGTTTAAATAGCAAGGGCTACCTTCCAATGAAAGGTCGAAACGTTTAGCCAGACCCGTGGTCAGACTATAACGGCGTCCACGTCCACGTATGAAATAAAAAGCATCGACACGCGTTCCAGTTACCGAGTTCGCCGTGAGAGGAAGCGCAGACGCGGGTCTTGGGACGTCCGCTATCGCAATGGCCGCCGTTACGGGGACAGGGCTGTCGGTCATTGACATGCAAATCGATTCAGGGATTGCTCAACGGCGGACGCAGCTGTCTCGCACAGAGATTCGAGGAGTGTGTGGTGGAAAATATTTTATTTACGCTTAAAAGATTACAATATTGCACATTAATACATTATATTTCGCTAATCGTGTGCGCATTAAGCGTTCATGGTCGGTGGGAGAAAAAAAAATTCAAGAGCTTTATAGCTGAGCGGTGTATTGCACGGGGTACACCGTTTGCTATCCACAGCGTTTCAGGGAAAAACGTTTCGCTTTCGTTGCATACGTAATAAATAGATGTCCTTTAATTACGACCAGGGTGCGAAGCTTCACAGGGCAATTAAAGAGGTGCGACATATTGCAACATTCCCATCAGTCTTGGTCGATGCGATCGATGTTTATTCATTCACTCGACAATCTTGCCGACAGAAATTTGGAGCGGTGTATAAGTACGCTTCAATTGTTGTAATTATTTCCATTACAATTCACGTGAATCATAAGCAAATAGTGTGCGATGTATTTATTATAAATGGAAATGTTTTTTTGTTTTTTTAAACAAGAGAACTTTAATTACTAATTTAAAGACCAAACGTCAGAATTGGATTTGGGTTCGTTGTGGCGGAAGTTGTCTTGAATCGCTGTAACATTTGAAATTGAACACGTATTTATGGCATCTCGGCTGTTTACTCATTTCTTTTTTTTAAGTTATCCGTGTGCCTCATTTTTGAAAAAGATTTAAAAGAGTAAAATTTCATCTGCTGAGGTATTTATCCCGCTTGGGTGTGGTACCGAAACATGCTTCCGGAATTTTAACACAGGACGAGGATAATAGAGTAGTAAAAGTTAGACGAAAGAAACAGCGCATAACCGAGCGTGATGGCGGGGAGTGAACAGTGGGTGCTCGTTGAGATGGCACAGGCCGTGTACGAGGTAGGGAAAGGGAATGTTTGAGGGTTAAGGGTGTGGTGGTAATTTGAGGTGTTCGAATAGGTGTGTGAAAGGGCCAGGGGGTTTGGGAGCACGTGTGTGAGGGATGTGTGATAGGACTGTGAGGAGTGTGTGATGGGGTTGTGAGGGTTGTGTGATGATGCTGTGATGGATGTGTGATGGGGCTGTGAGGAGTGTGTGATGGGGCTGTGAGGGTTGTGTGATGGGGCTGTAGGGTTTGGTGTGCATGGGCTGGTAAGGGTTTGTGTGATGGGCTGTGAGGGATGTGTGGATGGGGCTGTGAGGGTGTGTGATGGGATGTGATGATGGGCTGTGAGGGATGTGTGATGGGGCTGTGAGGGGTGTGTGATGGGGACTGTGAGGATGTGTGTGGGGCTGTGGGATGTGTGATGGGTTGTGTGAGGGGCTGTGAGGGTTGTGTGATGGGGTTGTGAGGATGTTGGTAGGGCTGTGAGGAGTGTGTGTGGGGGTTATGAGGGTTGGTGATGGGGTTGTGGGATTGTGTGATGGGGTTTGTGAGGATTGTGTGATGGGGCTGTGAGGGATGTGTGATGGGGCTGTGAGGGTTGTGTGTGGGTTTGTGAGGGTTTGTCTGGGCTGTGAGGTTGTGTGATGGGGCTGTGAGGTTGTGTGATGGGGCTGTGAGGTTGTGATGGGGCTGTGAGGGTATGTGTGATGGGGTGTGAGGGATGGTGGTGTGCGCAGCAGCCAGCGAAAAGATCGGGAGGTGCGAGAACGTGTGTGATGGGGTCAAGGAGTGTGCATGATTAGGTGTGTGCGGGACCTGGTCATGGGTACCTACTTGGTGTGTGTGTGTGTGTGGTGTGTGTGTGTGTGTGTGTGTGTGTGTGTGTGTGTGTGTGTGTGTGTTGTGTGTGTGTGTGTGGTCTCTGTGTGTCAGTGTCAGATCTGACAGTTCAGTTCCAAACACTCGGCTTCCCAATTACCGAATTTTCCCTTCCTCCCGGCTCTGCAACATACACTATTTACTATTGGAAGCTTTCCTCATTATCTGCATCATCAGACTCCTGTTTTTCTCCAAGTCCTATCGACCACTTGACCGCACCCAGCTCACACAGGCGGTACCTCCTTATCTCTTTCTGTCCAACTCATTACCAAAGTGAAGTCGATAAATGTTTGTTTTAACCTTGGCATGTTTCTTTGTGTTCCTAATACCCCCGAGCTACCTGACACTTTAAATTATTTTGACCTTGTTGGAAACATAAAGGCTTCCATGACGAATCTGTTGATTGCAGGAGGAGGAAGAGCTGATTCGTGAATGGCAGCCAGAACCCCTCGTGCCTGCACATCCCTCACCACCATACCTCAATTACCGTGTTGTCTCTGGGTGGGTTTGCTACAACAGTGGGGGCTTGAGAGGCTGGAAATTTTTTTTATGTATCGTGACAGCATGCAAAACTAGAACAGCACTCGGTAGAGCGCGTGCCTGTGCCAGGCTGAACAGGTTACGTTTTTTTTTTTTAGCCCACTGACAGGCCAGATCTGGATCCGGATATGAACCAAAATCTAATCTGCTTGTTCTTGTCACTTACCAGACTCATCCGCCAGGTTTTGTCATTCATCCGCAATGTTTTGAAATATCGTGCTTTATATCGTTTTTGACCCTAACATTCGTGGGGGATATGTTCCTGAAAAATATCTGGACATTATTTTTATTTTTTGTCATGTCATAGAGTCAGAGTGCTTCTTTGGTTGGATTTAATATTCCTGACTGCAAACCTCTTGACAGCAGGGCAGAGACAATGTGCTCACGTGGCAGGCGACACTTGTTGCTGGCAAGTCAGTGCAGCAAGTGCTGTGATGGGACTCGATCTGTGCCATGCTGCGTCGTCAAGTTAGGGGGTTCCATTCAGTTATATTCATGAGCTTTATATGGTCACAAATAAACAATCAGCAGTATGTTGGCCTGCTGAGCCTACAACAAGGGCAAAATCTAGATCAACATCTCTGTTTTCGTCGATTTGTGACCATAGGCTTTAATCTCAGTCTGCAAAGGCTTGAGTACCATACGGATGCCTCCTAGATTGGAGGTGATGTGTTGGTATAATTTATGTACATGATGTCAATGTTGTGTCACAGAGTCAGTGTGCTTCTTTGGTTGGATATATATATATATATATATATATATATATATATATATACTGTTCTTGCCTATGGCAGCTTGGTCCCGGGTAGCTATCATTTCTTGGAAGTGCGGCTGTGCTACTGATGCTGTGCCCCTCTACGAGTACACTGGTACCATTTCGCCGACCTTGGAAGGATGACAGGCTGAGTCAACCCACCTGGTGTTAATTCAGCAGCCAACGGGTCTCAACTCAGGACCCTAGGATCCTAAGCAACTGCCATAGCCACAAAGCCAACACCAGGCTATGTATATATATATTGTATATATACAGTCAACCCCGCTTTATCGCGGTTCACTTATCGCGCCCCGCGGTTCATCTCAGGTTTCCTTGGAACGTGACTAATTTTTTCTGCGGATTCCCCCGGTACATTGCGGTAATAATATAAAAATATAAATTATTTAAGCATAAATTATAACGCGTGGTGCTTGACCAGTCACACAACGCACGAGACAAAGTTTCGCTTGTGAACTTCGAATTTTTCTACGTTTTTTCTCCAAGCCCCACGATGCCGCCAAACGCCCTGCACCATCTAAGGCTTCTGGCAAGGAACGAAGCGCCAGAGGAAGGTCCTGACGCTCCAGGAGAAGGTTAAGGTAAAGGTGCTCGATATTGCTTCGGGAAGGAAAAAGGTTGCCGCCGTTGGACGAGCACTGCTCATACCCAGCACCTCAAAACCGACCAGACCAGACGAGTCGATCTCCACACCTAAACCCAATCACTGCAAACCGACCAGACCAGACGAGTCGATCTCCGGCACCTCAAACTCAATCACTGCCAAACCGATCAGACCAGACAGTCGATCTCCAGCACCTCAAACCCAATCACTGCAAACCGACCAGACAGACGAGTCGATCTCAGGCACTCAAACCCATCACTGCCAAACGACCAGACGACGAGTTGATTCAGGCACTCAACCCGATCACTCCAAACCGACCAGACCAGACGAGTCCATTTTTTGGGAAGGCGTCCATTCATCCGCGGATTTTCACTTAGCGCGAGGAGGTTTTAATGTAACCCCCGCGAGAAACGGGGGATTACTGTATATATATATATTATATATATATATATATATATATATATAAGACACACAGTGGAAAATCGATATAACGCTAAGCGTTATAGCGCTTGTACTGATATAACGCTCATACACCTTGGACCCCAAAAATACTACTATTCATGTTTAAAGGCAAAAAAGTGAGAAAAAGAGACAAAGTTAGTCCAAAATAGCGCTAAGTGGCGAAAAAAATTCAAGCTGTCATCGCCTGTGTTGAGTTGACATGTGGTGTGAAAATACTCACGAGCTGTCATCTTCTCGCACTTTCCCGTATAAATGGCGAAGCTGAGATGAACAAAATCGATTCAATTCAAATCATCATAGCTCCGTATCTCCTGTAACTCACGTTCATGTTCCTTCTAACACCATACACACAGTACACAACGTAAGTACAGTACTGTACTGTACAAGATTAACTAATGTTCGCGTGTGCTCTACCGCCCACATCCTTTCGGAAGAGTTGTCAACAACTTAAATCTAAGCTCCCGTTACATCTCCTATACCAGTTCTTCGACATCTTCATCACCTACCAGCAGAGAAATCTTCAAATTTGTTAGTTTTGTTTGCTCTGTTCAGTTCAGCGCCGCCATGCCGAAGCGGAAGTGTTATTCCATAGAGGAGAAGCTACACATAATTATACGGATAAACCAAGATCACCGATTTCTTCAAGAAATAAATTCCGAATTCTTCAAGATATAAATTCCGTATCCGTTTTGTGATTAAGGAAGCGTAAAATATTTTAACCGATTTATGTGATAATGTCCATTTTGTATTTTTTATTTTGTAAGTAATGTTCGATTGTACAAAAAAAATAAAATATATTCTATATGCATTCATTCCTGTGTTTATTTCTTGTTTAAAAAAAAGAAAAGAAAAACTTGACCGCTTCGTCATCAACCCAACAACCAAGATGGCGGATGTACATGTCCACGTGTTTTGGCTCTGGTTTGTATGTAATATAAAATATTTTCACTGCATCAGTATAGCGCTGTATCATTTATAACGCCTAGTCGCTTTGGACCCCACCGGTGAGCGTTATATCGATTTTCCACTATATCATATATATTATATATATATATATATATACAGTGCTCAGCATAAATGAGTACAACCCGACAGATTTGTCAGAAAACCTTTAGTTTCCTTTCAGAATCCACATTTTCTATGGGATATCATACTACAAAATATTCCCACAATATGGGCCATTGATTGCAAACAAGATTTATTAATTTGCACACACAAAAAAGGAATTTTCCTAACAAATTCATTAAAGACCATGTTGCAAAAATGAGTACACCCAATGAAAGTCTTAGGAGCAAAGCTAAATTTTAGACTAAAAATTCTAATTAACAATAATTCAACCACAGGTGAGTCTAATTATTCATTAAACAGGTGTCCAGCAGACAGTTGACTATAAAGGGTGTTACTTAAAAGAAAACCCCTCCATTTCATGCTGTCAGCATGGCACCACTGGAAGAGAAATGTCACAAGACCTGAGAAAGAAAATAATTTCTTTACACAAGGAGAGGTGAAGGCTACAAGAAGATCAGCAAAGCTTTACTCATCAGTCAGAATACGGTAGCAAAAGTGATACAAAAATTTAACAATATGGAACTGCAACCATCTCACAGACGTACAGACGTACAGGCCGTCCACGGAAGTTAACACCTCGACAGGAGCGTCTTCTGATGAGAAGGGCTGAAGAAAATCGCCATGCAAGTTCTCTGCACTTAGCTAAAGAAGTAGAAAGCCAAACTGGGGTGAACTGTTTCCCGTGACACAATATGCGTGACACTGCAGAGGAATGGCTGCATGGGTGTCGTCCACGAAGGAAGTCTCCTAAAGCCATGCACAAACAGCCCGCCTAGGATTTGCCAGGGCCCATGCTAAAAAAGATGAAGACTACTGGGACTCTATACTCTGGAGTGATGAGACCAAGATAAATGTTTTTGGAACTGATGGCTTCAACTGTATGGCGTCGCAAAGGTGACTAGTACAAAGAAAATGCATGGTGCCTACAGTGAAACATGGTGGTGGCAGTGTCCTTATGTGGGGCTGCATGAGTGCTACTGGTGTCGGGGAGCTGCATTTCATTGAGGTATCATGATCACAGATGTACTTCTATATTGAAAGAGAAGATGCTACCATCATCCGTGCCCTTGTCGTCATGCACTTTTCCAACATGACAATGATCCAAAACACACATCTAAGGCCACTTGCATTTCTGAAGAAGAACAGGGTCAAAGTGATTCAGTGGCCAAGTATGTCTCCTGATCTGAACCCAATCGAGCACCTATGGGGAATTCTGAAGAGACAAGTTGAGCATCACTCTCCATCCAGCATCCAGGCTCTAAAACAGGTTGTTCTTGAAGAATGGAAAAAGATAGATGTTGCAATATGTCGCCAACTTGTTCATTCCATGCCTAGAAGACTTGGTGCTGTCTTCAAAATCATGGAGGTCATACAAAATACTAGATTATGTAGTTTTTTGTTGTGGGGTGTATTCATTTTTGCATCAACCAATTTGAGTAAAACTGAAGATTTTGTAATCCAAGTTATATTATTAACCTTATTTTCATGTTATGAGTTAAACAAATGTTCTAATAAAACTCAATTTTGTCAAATTTTTGGAAATTATTGTTGTGTTCATTGAGATATTGATTAAAATCTTACTTTTCAAAGGGGGTGTATTCATTTATGGAGCACTAATATATTATATATATATTATATATATATATATATATATATATATTATATTATATAATATATATACATATATATATTTTTACGGTGCCGGTGCGTCGGCCGCGAGCCAACCGCCTGACGGAGCCGCAAGTCGAGTCGGCCCGACCGATCGCCGGAATATAGATCGCCGCCCGGATAACTCCGAAGCCGACGGGTCCTTGTGCAAGAACCGAAATAGCCAATGGGCAGACCACGTGGGTAGGGTCGATTGCCAATCTTCAATTTACCTAAATACCCACGTAATCCAACTACCGGGTATTCCACCCTTGACGGAACTCGTACGGAACAAGCCACTTAAGCGAGCCTGTCCCGTGCGCAATTCCGAGCGGCTTAATCGCCGAGAACCGTCGGTCCGATGTCCCCCTTTTACGGAAACCAACGGCTTTCTAACTCCAAGAAACGAAATGCTCAGTCGATGAGAGAATCGACGCGACGAGCTGAAAATTTAACAATTGGGGTATTTATTAATAATAGGGGAACAGGAGCACGTAAGAGCAGAACTATACCGACTATACGAAATGCAATGCAATCATTTACAGCACACAAAGCACTTGACAGTTTCCTACTTATTAGACGCCCCCACGGACACACGTACACACACACACACACACACACACACACACACACACACACACACACCAAGAAATGGTGGCTGATGCCTTTATAACGGACTCCAGCTCGAGGGCACGATGAGCTGAACCCAGAACCTATCTCGAACTTCTCCACCTCGTGTGGTCTTCAAGCTGTTCGGACCCGGCTCCAGCGAGAGCGAGCTGTATCCAATCGCCGTGAGCCGCGATCCTTCCCGAGCTCCAGCGAATCCTCTCACGCTTCGAACACGTGCTGGTGAGACGAGGCGCCGATCCTTTCGTCGATGTTCGCTATCTCGAAGAACCGCCTCCAAGATGAGCGCGATGAGTCGCACGCAGCCAAGCGGAGAACAAAGAGCTCCACGAACCAAGAAGAGCCAGCGAGCAACCAGCTCAACTCTCTTCCGATGAACAAAGCCTCTCACAACACGAACCAAGAACTCCGAGCCGAGCACCCAGCTAAACTCTCTTCCGATGAACAAGCCGACTCTCTTCGACGAACCAAGCCAGAGCCCAAAAAGCGAACCGAGCCAAGCAGAACCCGAAGGTCTGCTGAAAAGCCAGCCGAAGCAAAAGCTTACTAAAAGCCAAGCCAAAGCAGAAAGCCTTCAAAAAGCCTCCTCCCGAACCAAGCAAGCAGAACCCGAAGGCCTACTACTGAAAAGCCAGCCCGAAAAAAGCAGAGTATCCCTTTTATTCCTATCCGCCCTCCCCCTCCCAGCATGACTCATGCCCTCGTGCTCCATCCCCGCTCAACTACGGGTGGAGGGAGTTGTTGCGTCATGAATCATGGACGGGAGGGCTCTTCTTCTCTTCGTGAAAGGGGAGGGGCGTCTCCTTGTGTTATGATCGCTCCCTAACTATTAAATTGAATCGCGCAGTGCACTATCGATTTCTGCCCATTAAACAATGGAAGTTGAGCTATCTAGGGAACAAGCACTTATCGACATAACTGACTAAAGGACCCTGAATGTTGTGTGCAATCGAATTCCCAAATTCGTAACAATATATATATACCGGGCATAGTGGCGTGCGCCTGTAATCCGGCTACTCGGAGGCTTGGGTGGTAGGATCACTTGAGGACGGGAGCCGTGCTATGAGAGGGTGCAGGGCAGCCTGGAATCATGGCGAAACCCAATCCTTTCCTGTGTCGTAAGAGGTGACCAGGGTTGCGTCAGGAAGCGCATCCGGCGTAAAACCTGTGCGAAATCAGTATGCGGATCATAACGGATGATCCGCTGTGGCGACCCTAACGGGAGCAGCCGAAAGAAGAACAACATATATATATATATATATATATATATATATACACGTATGTACATACACATACACACACTTCTTGACTCACTTCCGGATCTTTGACCCTGAAGCCGAAGAGCCGCAGATAACTCCATGGATGCCGTCTGAGGCGATTCACTTGGTAGGGTCTTGCGTCCAATTCCCGCATTACTTTCCTGGCACATTAATCTCCCCGATATGGAACCGCGCTCTCAACATCCCACTACTTAACATCAAGAATGGCTGAGCGATACCTTAAGTTGGATGTTGGCTGGTCACTGACCATAATGAAACTGCAGGGCAGAACTCCCATCCACTCTTTACACAGGAGAGTCTAACCAATGGAGAAAAAGATGATCGGGCAGTTTAGAAACAGTTTATAAAAGCTTCAGCAAAGGCACGCATGTACAAGGCAAAACAATTATTTACAGAACAAACAGTGTCACAAATAAAATTCTTACCCTGAAGCACACAAGACCCTCAATCAGTCAACTTAACATGAATATTCACACACAGGTGCCTCAATCATTCTGGGAGAAGGAGAGAAGAAAGGTTGATAGAGAAGCAAAGTAGGTGGGGTATGGTGTGTCAATCCCAGCCTCACCCGTATATGAGCCAGATTGCTCACGTGGTAACGAATAGGGTGTATGGGGAAGTTGACTGAGAAGTGCATGTGGGAGGTGTGGTGTATGCGGGTGCATGTAATCCGAGCTCTGAAAATAAGTTGTGGACTCCGTTGATACTCCACAACAGTCTGGGTGAAAGGTGTTTGTGCTGGAAGGTGCAAGGGGTGTAGGATGCATGTGTAGGGAGACAAGTCGATTCAAGGGAGAATCACTGTTGACCCTTTCTCTGCTCGAGAGTTTGTCGTTGGTTCTACCATACGAGGGCCTGTCCAATGGGAGGTGGCGATCACGCCTAGGAGCCGGCGTCTCTGCACTCTGCTCGTCCTGCTGCGTCTTCCAGGCACAGTGCTTGGCACGATTCCCCTCGAAGCTGCTCTCGGACCAGTGGACCTCTTGTACCAACTTTACTCTAGCTTTTCTCTCCCCTCCTCAGAACTGAACTCAACTCCAGATCTGTGATTCCGACTCTCCAGAACTCTAGTTCTCCAGGTCTCCAGTTCCTCCCTGGTTCCCTCGTTCTCCAGAACTCTTTGGTTTTCCCGCTGTCCAGTTCCTCCCTGAACTGGACTCGATCAGGGATTTTATAACCCTCGCCTCTGTCACTTCTCATGTCCGCTTCTCGTGATTCGGACACGCCGACTGGCTGGCGCTCTGCGCTCCAGTCATCGTGATTGGTTCCAGGGATGTAATGGGTGGCACGGCTGATACAACTGGCAGTGCTGATGGTTTGGCAGCACAGCGTGGAGTGCTCGCAGTGCTGGTGGCCTGTCTCTGCTGGTGGTGGTAAACGTGTTTGATGCATGTTCGGGCCTGTCACACCTTGACGTTTTAACCAGCAATGGCAACGTATAAAAATGGATGTAAATCGTTGGCGTACGCTGAAATTTTGATGTTTTTTTTAAAGTTTTGGCGGTATTCATAACGTGTTGGTCGTATGCATAACATATTAGTAACGGGCACAGAACGTTTCGTTGTGTTGATAACTTTTACCAACGAATGCTTAGCCTGTTGTCGGCGTTCACAACCTATGCCCAACGATAGTTTAACTTACGCATAGCGCGCTAAACGTATCGCCGGCGAACTCGTGGGTAGCCTGTTAAGAACCTGCCGGACGCGATTTAAATCATAACCGCCTGAGAATTTGAAGTGTCAACATCGCAGTCACACCTTGCCGATTTTGCCAGCGTATGCCGGCCTATGAAAAATGTGTCTAAAACGCTAGGCGCACGTCAAATACGGTATAGGGAAGTGTGTATACGTTAAGAGTAGGCTGGAAAACAATGAAGTACGCTGTCATATTACGTGGTACGTGTAATACGTCGTGAAATTTCAAGCATGCTGAAAATTACGACGTACTCGGCGTATGGCTAACACGTTCCGCATGCGTTGTCATATGTTCCTGGCACGCTCCGCGATCGTTTACACACGACGGACACACGTTACTTGTAGGTTACTCATAAGTCGAAACACGTCAAGGTAATATTTAACATACCCGCAACCTAATTTCAACCAATGGGTAACGTCCTTTAACTATGAGTAGCGTGCTCTGAACCTATGTTTAACGTGCTTGAAACCTATGAGTAACGTGCATTGAACCTATTTGTAACTTGCCTTGAACCAATGACTAGGGTGCTATGAACCTATGAGTAACGTGCGTTTAACCTATGTGTAGCATGCTTTGAACCTAAGTATAACGTGCTTCTAACCTTTGAGTAACATGCTATGAACCTATGTGTAACGTATCTCAAACGCACATTGTCGTATGTATACGAATTAGATTGACGTCTTCCGGACGACCACAGCACTTACTGAACGTGTTTCTAACTTACATCTACCGTATAATGGCGTATTGGCAGCATTAAGGGAATTGGTATATACAAATGGGCTTCACAAGAGGAACCTGTCATTGTTCCAGACTCCATGTTGAGTAGATGTCAATGCCAGTAGTATCAGTAGTAGTAATACTATTAGCAGTAGTTGGTGTGCGTGACAGTAGAATAGTAAGGTAGTAGTTGTAGTAGTAGCATTGGTAGTAGTAGTATGTCTATGTCAGTAGTAGTATTAGTAGTAGTATGTCTATGTCAGTAGTAGTATTAGTAGTAGTATGTCTATGTTAGAAGTAGTAGTAGTATGTCTAGTCAGTAGTAGTAGTAGTATGTCTATGTCAGTAGTAGTAGTAGTATGTCTATGTCAGTAGTATTGGTAGTAGTAGTAGGTCCATGTCAGTAGTAGTAGGCGAGCGTGATGGGGAGGGTGTGGGTGATGATGGATGCTCTTATCGTCCACGAATAGGAGACTACTTTGCACCATTGTTCGATGTTCTTTTCGGCAAATTTTTTTTTCCTCATTCCCACGATGAAATATTTCTTTGTTTACTTTTTAAAGTATTAAAAACGACTTTGACAAATGCATAATGTACTAGTAATGAACACAGAACGCTTCGATAACTTATACATAAGTTATACCAACGATTGTTTATCGTGTTTAGGCGTCCACAACCTATGCCCAACGATAGTCAAGCGTATGCATAGCGTAATAATTCCCAAGCACGTATTCATGGTTATAAATAAGTCACGGGTACCTAAACATTACTTTGATGTGTTTCGACATATGAGGAACTTTCAAGTAGCGTGTTGCAAAGTGTGAACAACGTTCTTGTAGCGTGCTTACAAAACGTTACTCATAGGTTAGAAATAAGTTTCGGGTACGCGAATGTTACCTCTACGTGTTTCGACTTATGAGTAACATACAATTAACGTGTGTCAACGATCGCATAACGTGCCTAAAACTTATGGCCAGCGTAGCGGAACGTGTGAGCCAAACGCCGAGTACGTCGTAAAATTTCAAGCAGCAAAATTTTTGGACAACCAAAAAGTCAACGTTTAAACCAGCGTAATACGACCTATGGTAGTGTTTTTCAGCGTGCACCTAACGTACACAAAACATATCGACGTGTGCCAGCGTTTTAGACAAATTTTTCATAAATCGGCATACGCTGGCTAAATCGTCAAGGGTGACAACCCTTTTATTGAGTGTTACTGGATGGATTTGTGTGGTTCATGGCGTGTTTTGTCAAGTTAATGTGGTACGTGGTTGGAATCTGTAAACAGTTCAGAAGTATTTGAGTATGAAGTTTGAGAATAAGGTTCGAATAGGTGTTTGAGAATGAGGTTCGAGCAGTACGGAGTTGGAGAATGAGGAAGAGAACAATGGGGGTAGTTCTAACTTACGTTCACAACACATCTTTCCCTTCCACCAGTATGAGGGGGAGTGGTAAGTTAGCTAAACAAAATTGCTGCAGGTATAACTGCACTTGGGAACCCTTATGTGTTGGATGCGAGTCCCCAGGGTCCTCCAAAACCGTAACACTGTATTTATTTTTTTCTCATCAGGGCTGCTGGGAAGTTTGTTACCGTCGACAACCGTGAGTGCCTGAATCTCTCCTCGCTGAATTTTCTCGGATTCTTGGAAAGCCCACGGATCAAGGTATCTGTACTTAGTGAATTTCTTGTAAGAAAGGCAAAGTTACCCATCACCGTCATAGATGTTAAAGATGTGGATGATTTGCCATTAACTTCAAAGGTGAGTTTTCAGCTCTTCGATCATTTTCAGTCATCGTTTTCAGCTAATTTCATGGACTATGAGCTGGCAAGATGGCCTAGAGGTACGCACACACGCTTTTAAGCTGTCTAGTCTGGGTTCAAATCTCGGCCGAGCGATAAACTGTCATCCCGGTGTTTCACAGGCAGGGTGATTCATCAATGCATGTGCCGTCCCTCGAAAGGACGTTAACCCAGGCGTCCAGTCTGCATTGGTTGGTGGACGTTAAAGACCACACTGTGTCCTTCCTGAAGAGTAAGCAAGTTATCACCGGCACCATGAACAAATTCCTGCCCTAACTACTGCTGGGAAGTCAATGGCAAATCACCCAATATAACCTTTGCTACAAAACTGTTTCAGCAGCACCAACGCTTTGTAACAGACTGTGGTACATCAGAATCGGTACATGGACAATTGTTTTGTGTCTGTGCTTTTGGAGGCTGCTGCTTTATCATCTCTAAGAAAGTATGGAGTTGGAACTTGTGGACCACGAGGGTTCTACGGAACATTCGGTGAGTGTGTGAATTTGTAAACTGGTCGACCGGTGGGAAGAGCTATACTTGGGCAAGGGGAAGGACACGTTGAATTGATATGACGAGAGCAGTTGGTACATTGTACAGTCGCACAAGCAAGACTGCACGGATGACAGATTGTTACTGTGTCCTTGGCTACTTCATACTTATCTTTGCAAAACTCTAAACAGGTTTTACATCGATAGGAATTCTAAGAGTGTGAATTTTAAGCCATTGAGTGAGCATGCTTCCAGCTTGAGGAGCGGTGCTTTGAACATGTCTGACTTTGAGCATGTCTTACTTCCTGGTTGTGCTTAGACGTACACTTACAGCTGGAGGAGAAGCTGGCCTCGATGATGGCAACACAAGAGGCGATAATCTATGCCTACGGCCCCTCTGCCATCTCCTCGGCCATCCCAGCCTATGCCAAACGTGGAGACGTCGTGTTTGCGTCAGTAGCACCATGTTGATTGGTTACTCTCACCTTGGTACCAAGTTGATTTGCTCACTAAATGAATGTACACCATTATTCCATAATATAATTTAGCTCTTCACACAGTCATATTACCAGAATGATAAACTTAGAACTTTTTGTACATTGCTTTGAATGATTAACTTTCCAATAATCTTTCAAAATTACAGAAAAATGTGTTTTTTTTTCTCAAAAAGAGAATCAATTTAAAGATTCAAGAATAAAAAATCTTTAAAAAGTGGCCTAATATGGTCTGATGCCAGGCTATACATTGTGGTTGGCTCTTGGTGCCCTCAGGGCAATTTGGGATCGCATTTTCACAGTGCACAAGCACAACAATCATTACAATTTCCTTTTTATTTTGTTTGCCTTCAACTTATCGCTCCTCGTTCACTACCATCAGCACCACTACAACCATCACCACATGCCACACAGATTAGAGTGCTGGAAGTGGACTTGGCACAGGCAAGAATGGCTGAATGGCCGTTAACCGAATGCAGCTGTAACATGGGTTTCAATCATTAGAAGCACATGACAGTGACAATCATTTTGGACACTTAAAAGGCAAAAATATTGAGTGGCGTTGGAGTAGTGTTTTGGCTATCAGGACTAGAGTTGAGTGGTGCTCCTTTCATGGTACTGACTGAGCGTCTTTTGCAGCGACATGGCTGTGAACCTGCCAATGCAACAGGGTCTCTCCGCCTCTCGCTCTAATGTCCGGTGGTTCCGGCACAACGATCTAGATCATCTCGAGATGCTTCTTCAAGAACAGGCTGCTGACGATAGGAAGGTTATAAAAATGGCATGGAACTATTGTCGCGGACGAGTATTGTTCGGCAGTGTAGTTTGTTCACTGTAGATGTTGAGATGTCGTCGTGATATGTGGACGATATCTGCGATTTATGCCCAGAACCCAAAGAAGGCGAGAGTGGTGCGGCGGTTTGTCGTGGTTGAAGGAATATATCTCAACACGGGCAATGTTTGTCCACTACCAGAGCTGGTAATATTATTGATATCAATATATAGTTATAATAATTTGCTTCATGGAACACTGCATTGGTCATTCCATTAACCATCACTCATACTTCAAAGTATTATGCGAGAGGAGAATCGATGTACTCAGCAACCAATGATTAAAATTGCACAGCTGTGGCTTGAGCCAAAAAAACAAAAGACCACCTTTGGTCTATCGCCTTGCACCATCTATACTGACCTCCTTTTGCCGAACAGGTGCAGCTCAAGTATCGGTACAACTTTCGGATCTTCCTGGAAGAGTCTCTCTCATTTGGGGTACTCGGTGATACCGGACGGGGTCTCACCGAGCACTTTGCAATTAAGGTGAGAGATAAAGTCTCACTTTCCTGCTTTGCATCCCGACCTTCATCTCATCCTTGGCCTTTTTCTCCTTTATACCCTGCCAGACGTTTCACCTTCCTCCTCACCCCCCCTTACCACTTCCTGCCTTCATTTCTGCGATATCTCACTCTTACGTTGGGGTTTCTAAGGCTCAGCCAAACCCTACAAAAGCTCTCTTCTTCCCAGGTTGAGGATGTAGACTTGATATGTTCCACCATGGAGAACTCTCTTGCAACGATCGGAGGATTCTGCTGTGGCCGTTCCTTCATAATAGACCACCAGGTGAGATGTTTTGCTTGCCATTTCATACCTTAGATGTTTCACACAAGTGTCATGGTATGATCACGATTTCCATTGTTTTTAATCACTGAGTTTTAAAAGTGTACAGCTCGATTCCTTCCACCACCATTTCCATCACTCACTTCTCTACCGCTTCTTCCTCTCCAGCGCTTGTCTGGACAGGGTTACTGCTTCTCGGCCTCTCTTCCTCCACTACTCACATCGGCAGCCTTGGAGGCTCTAGATATTATTGAGGAGAAACCAGGTAAAGAGGGAATGGAAGGAGAGAACAGAATGGCAGTGTTTAACTTGCATTGCAAACACATTGGCTGAACTTTAGGTGCCAAAGGGTTAAAGATGGCCAATGTTGAGTGGTAATCAAACGAGAAGCTGGTTTTGTTGCAGAAATGTTCAAGGAGTTGAGAGAAAAGTGTCGCCTACTTTACGACTCCGTGCAGGGGTAAGGCAAATGCATCAGAAACGCCCAGTTTGTTCCTTTCTTTCTCAGAAAGCCCCTTCCTCGGCTTGCTATCTTGTAACTGTATAGGAAAGGAGCGAAGTAGCGACCTTTGCAACTGCTGGTTACTTCATTTCTGATGCACATTTGCAAAAGCAATCCAATATTGAAAAGCTAAATGGGTGGTATGTATCTATCTCATTGGGCCACCTTCGGGCTTGAAATGGCGCATGATGTTCGACCGTACCACACACACTGACTCGTGTTGGAGAACAGAGCGGTGCAAAATTTGCAGGCTTGGGTCATGGACTGGACTCTAGCTTCTCATAACAAGGCACGCACAATTTCTTATTTTTAGATCAGCAGGTGTGTTTCAGGTTTCAAAAGATTAATTATTTTATCCTCTTGAAAATGGAGTGTTCGGCACTCTGGTCAAATTGTCATTTCCCATCATGGTTGGAGCGGTTAATTAGCATTCCACATAATGGCCTCAAAATCTGAAACATTGAGCTGGCAGACAATGAATCGAAAGCGGGATTTTTTAAAAAATCTAGTCATTTTTCACTACAAATAATCCCGTTACAGATCCATTACTAGAGAGTTCAAAGAACACAATCGTGGGTTGAGAGACATAATGTTGTAACTGCATTTTTGGCGAAACCAATAAAATGGCTCTCATGTCTAACAAAACACCATTTCGTGGGTTGAGAGACATAATGTTGTAACTGAAAATTTCCCATTTCCTACAAATCGCTAATGAAAGATAAATGGTGTTTTGTTAGACATGAGAGCATTCCATTCAACTCGCCAAAAATGCAGTTACAACATTATGTCTCTCACCCGCGACATTACCCCGCACAGTCTTGAGAAACAAGGACATGGGCGGAGTCTGCGGGCGGCACTTTGATTGGTTGTGATGACATAACATGCCGTACTGTTGGGAATGATTTTCAATTTTGTTTGACCGACAGGCAGGCAGAGTAAAACAAATCGTCTCCCTCCTATTTGTGCACGTGCGATCGGGACAAATTCAGAGCCAAAGTACTGCTAAACACCAGATTTGTTTTCTGATTCAGGTTCAAAATATAACATTCAATTGAAATTCAATTGTTCCGCAATCGTAATTTGATGTTTATAGACAGACAGACAGAAGTGAACCAATTACTTGACCCCGCTTTTCGCTACGCGTCTCAACGCAACTATTTACTATTTATTCTCGGGTTACTTTTCTCTCGTGCTAATGTTTACAAATGAACCTGTATATTGATCTTCTCTTTAACCTTATGAACTTTCATCAAGCCAAGAAAGCATGTCTCAGTTTGGCTAACAACTGCTTGACCGTCCAATGATTGTGGGGCCTTTTGATGCCTTTGGAAAACATTTTACTTGCTGCACTTCATGCGGCAACTTGAAAGGAATGACGTTGCTGTACATCTTATCATTAATTTGCAATTTATCACTGGCTTTGATCCCGATCTATTTTTTATTATGGACCCGAGGCATCAAAAACAGCTACATGTATCGAACAAATAGTTTCAAATGGAGGACCTCACCACCATTAGAGCATTTCGTTCTTCTCCTACTTCAGTCCATTATGAACACTGACACGCCGTTTCATCGGTGGCATGACATTTCATCGTAGTTTATGAAAATGCTTTTTCATGTACTCACTCTCATTGGTGGGCAATATTTGAAAGGTAATGATGACAGAGTGCAGAGAAAATGTTTGTAAATCCCATCCCCACCCCTGCACTTTTGTTTGTGTCCATTCAGCATCCCCGAACTAAGTGTTGGAGGCGCGCCAATTTCCCCCGTCTTGCACATCCGATTGGCCGAGCCGTCGCAGTCGAGGGAGCGTGACATCGCCGCGTTGGAAGCTATCGTGGAGTCGGTGAGCTCCATTTGCATGCCACTCCGCACCCACATCATAGGAACAGAGTTTTTTTGCGGTCTTTCTTACCCAGTGTTTGACTCTTCACGTCATACGTGTTACTCTTCACCACGTGCAAGAAACGTGGTTGCTTTGCCGACTGTCACAAAATTTGAGCTGTTGGTCAGACCGAGATCTTCCTGCTCATATGCCCTGATCAAACACGTTTCGGTTAAATCGGTGTGAACAGCACTCGCTCTTCGAGAATATTTCCCTGGCAGGAGAATTTCGTGAAATACAAATTCAAGCCAATGTACTATTTATACTTAATTTATCAATTAGCGGACACGTATGTAATCAAATCAAAATTAATTTAATCACACTTTCTCCATTATTAATTTATCATGACTGCTTTCTTTCCAGGCAGTAAATCACCATTATTGAAGAGCCAATTGATTACTGTACAGATATTGGTCGGTATCGTAATTAGTTGCAACTTCTTTATGAATGCAATCGTTTTTGTCAAATGTAAATGTCAGAACAAAAAATTATTTATTTATTTTTGCATCACCGGTTTAGACAAGCAACTGTCAAGGCAGCAAAAGTATCAGTCGGTAACATTTCCTGCCCGGTTGGTAATTAGTAGGACCGGACCGTCTTTAGCCCAATTCTTGATGGTTTTGTCTTGATGCTTAATTTGAGTATAAACTTTTCCTTTTTATTTTGTTAAATATCATTTACTTTGTCTTTTGGTCAGTCATGCTCGAGGACGCGAGGGCCACAGAACAACGATCCCTGGAATGGTGCCAGAAGCAGCGTCCCCTGGATTTTACCCTCTTTATTTTATATAGATGCACACACTTTAGTACCAAGTACATTCCATTGAGTAACTAGATGGTATTCATAGAATACTTACCCCGTGCAGTCTTGAGAAGGACTTGGTACGAGCCAACTCTTCTGGCGGCAAATTTGTCAATGCATCTAGCTACACTTCTGAGTTAAATATGAACAAATTATACTTTCAAAAGTCTGCTACAAAGTCCATTATTCTTCTTCTTGCGTATGGCAGCTTAGCTGCCGGGGTAGCTATCATTTCTTGTAAGTGCGACTGTGTCACTGATGCAGTGCTCCTCTACCAGTACACACTGGTACTCATTTCGCCAACCTTGGAAGGACGACAGGCTGAGTCAACCCCCTGGTGTATTAATTCAGCGGCCAACGGGGCTTGAACTCAGGACCCTAGGACCCCAAGCTGCCACCCTAACCACTAAGCCAACACCAGGCTTACAAAGTACATTCTTCTTATTCTTCGTTTTATTTTATATATTTTTCCACCAGCCGAGCACCGCCACAATAAACGCTGAAGCGATTACAATGATTCTAATTTCTAATGCGAGGAAGTGACAGTCTCTGGGCATGAGGCTTTGTTTAATTGACCATGTAAGTTCTGAGTGGCTGTGCATCATCCAAGTAATATGCGCTCTATCAAATGGTCATGTACCATGTGATAAAAGTTTCAATTTCCTCCATTGAACAGTTTTCGATGGAGGCTCTTCACACTAGAACTGCCACTTTATAACTGGTACCAGGATGCCCCGCTTTGATCAGACACTTGACCCATTATGTCCTCTTTATTCAATTGAATTCATAATGAGATTTTAAAACATTCAAATCAAATGGGAGACCAAATAGGTACAGTCCTGCAATGGAGTCATGAGAAGGAACTTGAACAAGGCAAAAGCAAAGATGAAGTCATCAGGAGGAACCTGGATAGGCTTCACATTTCAGCTGCAACTCCTTTACCCTCAAACCCATCCAGCCACAGCCAAGTGAGCCTTATTTAAAAAAAGAACCCACATCAAAAAATTAAATAATTTTGCTGCCAGACCACGTTTCACATCGATTGATTCAGTGGTTCAAGAGAATTTTAAATATATATTTTCCTTCAATCCAATATGGCTGCCAAACCATGTGACCTCAATTATTTGTGAACACCCTGGTTTCCCCAAGGCTTGGGTAATGTGTGTGAAGTTTCTCTTCGATCTGTCTAGCCATTCTGGAGAAGATTTTAAAGGTTTTAGGGTAAATTCCATCTGGCTTCCAAGCCATGTGACCGATGATGTCATAGGTGGGGAACTTTTTGTTCCTCATAGATGGGCAGTCACAACTGTAATGTTTCGCCTCAATCTGTTCAGCCGTTTGAGAGTATTTAAGGCATATATATATATATATATATGTTTCAAAACATGTGGAGTGTGACAAGCACTCCCCCAATCCCCAATGGACATAGTCCACACCAAAGCGTCGCCTCCAACACAGAGGCCTCGGCCCGGTGACTCTGTCAAACAAAGATTATATGGTCGTCATCGTCATCATCAGTTAACCATCAAACGGAACCACCGATCCAGATTTCAGGTCTATTTGCCCTCATCAGGATGGCATATCGATAAATATCTAACTAATGATGACCACATTCATCATTTATACATCAGACGCACCTCCTGAATGTTATGGTGAGCATTGCCGTGGATTATGTCTCACACGGTAAAACCGCATAATCCACACAGAACAACCATCTGCCACCCAGACGATTGTTCCTGGGTGGAACAATCTGCAAGACGACGATCCGTCTGCCACCCAGACGATTGTTCCTGCTAATGCAAGCCATTCAACCATGAGGCACGTGATATGATCGATGGGAAAATCGAAACATGTGGAGTGTGACAAGCACTCCACCAATCCCCACTGTACACAGTTTATTGGCTTGGCCTTAATGAATGCGCTCGGTAAGGTACCTGGATGGCTCGCTCGCCCAGCACTCCATCCCACAATCTCCGTTCCGCCTTTTGTCACGTACCACCCACCAAGCCAAAGAAAGAGATCGGACCTTCTGGCGTCTGGGACGCATGGCTTAAATAGTTGTCGGGTGGGGGCGGAGCTTTGGCGTAGATCAAAGTGGTCACTAGGCAGGGTGACTGGGATTTACGGCACCCCCATTGGTACACATGATTATTCCAGCGCCGGCACTGCCCACCCGAGGTCACAGCCACGAAGATGCTGGCATTGACTTCCTGACGACCCATGCGACAGACCTCCACACTTAACATGGCGCTGTCGTCTTTGGCTGCGCTTTCCGAGCACACAAAGGTGCGCTGGATGCCTAATTGTCCTTACAAGCAAGCGGAGCATGAACTTGATGTGCTTGCTTGTATGAGAGATTCATGTGTGGGGTAAGAATGGGGGATGGGGGGGTGGGGAAATCCCACACAATGCATATTGACCCATAAACCCATTACATAGAAGGGGAGGATTATTTGGAACGAGTAATAACGAAATAACTATCTTGGGAACTGCTACGTGTTGTGCCATTGCCTTGGGGGGTCATGGTTTTCAGGACCGTCATAGTATTTTTGTGACAATGGCAAATGTCAGTGGAAGCCCTTTACTTATTATAATGTGTTGGGGATGTGTAGAACTTGTTCATGCATTTAACCCTTTAAATTCACGCATTTCTCGCTTCCGCTATTACTGCAAGATTCTCTGTTTACAGTGACTTCCATGGTGAAAGCCTGTGTGCCTCCTCAACATCATGTGTTCTGTTTTATAGTGTGCCCAAGAAGGAGTGGCAATAACTTTGGCGAGGTGCATCGAAAAGGATGAAGTGTTTCCCCCTTCTCCCAGGTACCTATCACACTTTTGTGACTAGTTATGACCATCACCTTTACTTCTGATTCCACCCCTCCATCCATATCACTGTTGTCCTTTTTCACAGCATCCGATTGGCTGTCAACGTCGAGCTGACGCAGGAAGAGATACAGCGAGGTGCAGCGGTGCTCCGCTCAGCAGCCTCTCGCCATCTTCTGGAATAGCTCTTACTCAGATGTGCAATTCACCGACAATCACATCCCTCTTACCCTTATCCCCATAACTCTTTCCCGCCATCTTTTGTCATTCTTCCTTCCACCCCTTCATGATCTGTCAACATTCCACAAACGCACTCGTACCTCCTCCCTCAATGCAGCACCATCAAGGATTCAATTGTTTTGGTAGATCATGTCGTAGTAACAATACGGTTTTGGATAAATCTCTCCCTACGCGTGGGATGTTTAATATATTGTGCATTTTCTGTGGAAATACAGGGTTTACACACATTTATGTTTTGTAAATAAAAAATAACTTTTGAAATTGCAATGCGAATCTTCAATTTTTTAAAAATAAACAACTGGACAGTTGGGAAGCAAGAATAGTGAGCAGACTGTGCAGAGATAGGTGTGTAACGTTTGAAGACATTAGAATTTGAAATCGAGGAGATACGTCTCACGATAGAAAGATGTTTATCACTGGTGCCATCAGCAGTATAGGTTGCTTGGAACAACTTGGGGCTGGGTGTAGATGGCTGGGGAGACAGGCTGGGGGGTGGGGGAGGGAACAAGCAGGTAAACAAATGAGGATCTTGAATGTGTTACGGGAAGCAATATCAGCCTTTTAAAGTTTAAAATGCTTCTTTTTTTTTCTTTTTTTACTTGCAAGCCAGTGGTCATACTCATACAGCACTGCTTTTGGGTCTTACCAATAAGGGAGCCATGGGCGTGAGGTGAGCGGGTTTGAAGAAAGAGGAGATGGTGACAGGATCATGGCTTGAGAGGGATGAATATGACAAGAGGAGTGTGGCCGAGATGGATTGCAGTGCACACTCTGTCAAGGCTGGAGAGTGTTTGGGAAGTGGGGTAAAAGTAAATTGGATTTCATCTTTGTCTACACAAGTGATTTACTTCTTCCAACGCAAAATACAATGCATAATGTTATTCTTCCTTCCATTCACAAACTCTATTCCTTCGAGGCTCCGTCGGTATCGATTTTTTATTTTTTTGATATTGATGTACCGGTATGAAAAAAAAAAAAGATGAATTAATTACGCAGGTTCCAAAAATGCGGAATGGTCCAATGTCCATTATATATTCATATATGACGTACACATCATTGGCACACGATAATTTTTCAAAGTATTCCCATATGGGGCTGTTTTCCCCCCCCCCCCCCCCCCCCCCCCCATCATGAGAACGGTTATTTTACTTATAAACTTCAATTTGTATTACAAATGATTTTGTTTTAAAGTGAGATCAGTGCTTGTAATCAGCACAGGCCGGGATCCATTGCTATTGCGGATCACCGTACTGGTATGACGATACCGGTATTACCATCGCGGATAGCTGGACCAGAATGATTATACCGGTATTACTATTGTACCGGTCTGGTTATCGCGGATCACCGTGTTGGTAATCAGCACAGGCTTTTTAAAGCACATCCAATTCATATACAGTGCCTTCAGAAAGTATTCACACCCCTCAACTTTTGTCACATTTTCTTGCGTTACGGCCTGAATTTAAAATGGATGACATTAAAAAAAATTGTCACTGATCCACACAAAATACCCCACAATGGCAAAGTGAAAACATGTTTTTAGAAAATTTTCAAATTAATTAAAAATGCAAAGCTAAAATGTCTTGCATCAATAAGTATTCAGCCCCCTGAGAGAATACTTTGTAGAAGCGCCTTTGGCAGTGATTACAGCTTTGAGTCTTCTTGGGTATGTCTGTATCAGCTTTGCACATCTGGATTTGGGGATTTTCTCTCATTCTTCCTTGGAGATTTGCACAAGCTCTATCAAGTTGAATGGGGAGCATCGGTGAACAGCAATCTTCAAGTCTTTCCACAGATTCTCAATGGGATTCAAGTCTGTGCTTTGGCTGGGACACTCAAGGACTTTCACCTTCTTGTTCTGAAGCCATTCCAGTGTTGCTTTGGCTGTATGCTTGGGGTCATTGTCCTATTGGAATGTAAACCTTTGCAGCAGTCTGCAGTCTTTTGCACTCCGAAGCAGGTTCTCCTCAAAGATTTGCCTGTATTTGGCTCCATTAATTGTTCCCTCGAGCCTTACAAGTCTCCCAATCCTTGCCGCTGAAAAGCATACCCATAGCATGATGCTGACACCACCATGCTTCACGGTAGTGATGGTGTTAGATGGGTGATGAGCTGTACACGGTTTCCGCTAGACGTAGCGCTTTGCATTCAGGCCAAAAAGTTACATTTTTGTCTCATCAGACCACATAATCTTTTGCTTTATGCTCTGTCTTTCACATGCATTTTTGCAAACTCTCGGTGTGCTGTCATGTGCCTTTTTCTCAAGAGTGTCTTCTATCTAGCCACTCTCCTGTAAAGCCAAGATTTGTGAAGTGCTGCAAAGACTGCTGTTCTTCTGGCAAGTTCTCCCATCTCAGCCAAGGAACTCTATAGTTCTATCAGGGTGGTCACTGGGTTCTTGGTCACCTCCCTGACCAAGGTCCTTCTTGCCTGGTTGCTCAGTTTGGTCAGACGGCCAGCTCTCGGAAGAGGTTGGGGAGTTCTAAATTCTTTCCATTTCCGAATGATGGAGCTCACTGTGCTCTTGTGAACTTTCAACACGAGAAATGAAATTGTTTTATGCCCTTCCCCAGATCTAGGCCTCCTCACAATTCTATGTCAGATTTCTAAACAGTTCCTTGGACTTCTTGGTTGAGTTTCTGCTCTGACATGCACTGTCAACTGTGGGACCTCATTTTGAAAGGTGTGTTTCTTTCCAAATCATGTCCAATCAATTGAATTAGCCACAGGTGGACTCCAAGTTGTGGAGACATCTCAAGGATGATCAAGGGAAATTGGATGCACCTGAGCTCAATTTGGAGTGTCATGGCAAAGGGGTTGAATACTTAGACAAGACATTTCAGCTTTTCATTTTTCATTCATTTGTAAAAATTTATAAAAACATGTTTTCACTTTTTTTTTTTTTTTTGTGTCGATTGGTGACAAATTTTTTTTTAAATTTAATCCATTTTAAATTAAGGCTGTAATGCAACAAAATGTGACAAAAGTCGAGGGTGTGAATACTTTCTGAAGGCACTGTAAATAACAAATTCACAATTGCTTTAAAAACAGTCACGAGGGCAAAGAAAAACGCGATTGCTTGCACAGTGCTCGGGTGCTAAAGGTTAAAAGTTAAATGAAAAAAATCACTCATTGAGTGACAACTTGGCAAGACAGCATAAAGTAGAATGGCAATCAGGAGAGCACATACCACTGCCAGATGGAACAGTTCATGTTTTGTATCCAACTGATGGGCTGGATCCAAACCAAAATCTAATCTGCTTGTTCTTGTCACCTTTTCAACTCATCCACCTTGTTTTGTCATAACTCATCCACAACGTTTTGAGATATAGTGAAATGTATATAGTTTTTGGCCCTATCTATTAGTTTTTGAAATTACTGTGTTGACGTTTTGACCTTAAAATTATCGTAATTGGTTGTTGAATTCAGTGACTTGATATGCAAATGCTCTTCAAATTTCAAGTCATTCGGATGAAAATGATGCCTGGTGTTGGCTTAATGGTTCGGGTGGTGGGCTTGGGATCCTAGGATCCTGAGTTCAAATCCCACTCGGTTGTTGAATTAATACCAGGTGGGGTTGACTCTGCCTGTCATCCTTCTGAGGTTGGCAAAATGAGTACCAGCATGCTGGTATACTGTGTCCAGGATCGTGCCCAATAGCCAAGGAGACTGCTTAGGCAGCACCAACGCTCTGCACAGAGTATGGTCCCAATGGATGGATGGATTAAACTTGAGGATTTTAGAAATTTGGCCGACGTTGACCTTTTGGCCTCAGTTGATCTCAAAATTAATAGGGGTTTGTAGTCGAGACCTGACATGCAAATGGTCTTCAAATTTCAAGTCAATCAGATGAAAATTGACAATTTTAGAAGCAATTTTAAAATTTGGCCTATATTGGGTTGACCTTTTGACCTTTGCTAACCTCAAATAATAGGTGGTTGAATTCA
>CM068965.1:20844085-20862135 GCA_035128595.1 Eptatretus atami
TGTTTTGAAGCCACCAAAGGCTGTTATAAAGTGTATATAGGGATGTTGGGCAGGTCGTGTTGCTCCTGGCCCATAGGCAAAAGGGTGACCACCATGAGGCCAAAAACTCCACGGTTTTTCAATGTCCAAAACATCCCGAAACCCCTGCCAGGAAAAGCTCTCACCACCATGAGGGCAGTAACTTCATACATTTTCAATGCACTCCATGTGCCGGAACCCATACGTAGTTTTTTTTACCCCGTGTAGTACCAAGTACCCAGACTAGTAAATAAATAAACAAACTAGAAAGGCACTCGGTCAAGCGCATACCTCCGCCACACAATGCCTGATCCACGACAACATATCGGGCCCAATACGTTTTTGAAATATCGATATATATATATTGTTTTTGGCCCCATCTCTCAATGGTGAAGAATCACTTTAAAAACAAGAACGGCACTCGGTTTCGAGCACACCTCCACCAGGCTGATTAGTTTATGTTTTGTATCCCACTGAGAGGCTGGATCTGGATTTGGACCTGAACTAAAATTTCATCGACTTGTTCTCGTCATCTAACCAACTCATACACCAAGTTACGTCCGAATCCGTCCGTAACTTTTTTTAGATATCATGCTACATATCGTTTTCGCCCTATCGCCCAATGGTGAAGAATCGCTTATAAAATTCTCGGAATCCGGATCTTCACCAAAATTGAACCAATTCTTCCTCGTCACACACCCAACCTGTCCACAAAATTTAATCCGAATCCGTTAACAAATTTTGGACATATCCTGTACACAGACAAGCAGACAGACAGAGAAGGGTGAAAACATAACCCCCTTGCACCTTCGGTGGCGGAGGTAACAAGATTATGTCAAAATCCAACTCATGATCACCGAGTCAAATCATAATGGTTGGCATATCTTCAGTTCTCTCTCACACCACTTTACACAAACGGACAACTCCACCTTGCGTTACATTGCAATACAAATGATGGTTATTGTACATGAGCACATCATCCCATTTGGGAAGTAGTGAAGTTGTCCAATGTTTAACTTGTTTGTATTACAATAACCATTGTCTTATAACAAAGTCACATTTTTTGGTTGTATTGTACTGATGCGTTACATTTTTACTCGTGATCTAAGGCTCATGGAGGAGCTATGGCAGCTTAGACAGAGACGTGGGAGAGAAGGGACAAATCGGCACAGTGTGGTCGAACCGAGGGTCCTGGCGCATCAATGGCCAAGTGCTTTGATGGGAATGCAACATAGGGCAACCCAAAGAATTTCCTTTTGGTATTGTAAGAGTATGAATGAATCTTATAACAAACTTGGATATACTTGTACCATGTCGGTGAGATCGTACAGCACGTTCTCTGGGACGAAAGAGCAACAGCCAATCAGCGTCTGCAGTACAAATTATTGACAGGAAGGCAGGTTCTCACAATTCTGAAACCATCCAAACAATATCGCTCGCAATCTTGGTCTATCGATCAAGGCAAAGCTTTTTAATCCGACAATAACATCTCACTCACCCGAGGGGCCTTCGAGTGTTCGTGCAGAGTGCAGAGCTTCTCCAAGTGGTGTTCGCCCTCGCACTCCGCCTGTCGCTGTCCGTCCCAGCTCACATCTCCCACCAGCGTCCAGCCATCCATCCGCAAAACACAGCCAGATAGAAATGCTAGTCGAAAGGAGATGAGAGAATGAGGAGAGGGTTGTGCTTGAGGGGGGGGGGGGGGGGGGGAAGGTGAGGGACATTTTCAGAAAACAAAGAAGCATTATTGCAGAACAGAAGAGAACGTTTCACCGTTTGATTGAGCATCGCAGGACACGACCAGGAGCTCGCATGGCTCATGCGGAAGAGGAGGACATCTCAGCCTCGAACCACTAAAGGAGAAAAGGAGGTGAAGAAGACTCCGTGTGAGATGTATAATGACAAGTGACAGATTCCTGTATTTCTTACATTTTTATTGTTACTGCCAAAGTTTTAAACTTTGAAATGCCGCCTATTTCTAACATCTCGACTTCATTGCGGGGATCTACAGTCAAGAGTCTACCGTCACCCAAATCGCACTCACCACCCCTCGACCTCACTCACTTTGAGGACTCGACTGAAGCTCATGCCGATTACCTCTGCCCCTGAAGGTGGACGGAATTTGTTTTCTCACCCGTCCGTCCGTCTGTCTCTGTGAGCACGATTTCTCAAAACGTTATGAACGGATTCGGATGAAACCCGGTGGACGGGTTGGATGTGTGATGAGGAAGGAATTTGACTTCCATTTTGGTGAAGACCGGATTCAGATGAAACCCGGTGGAATGGCTTGGATGTTGTGAATTAGGAAAATTGATCCATTTGGTGAAGATCCATTCGGATGTGAAAACCGGTGGACGTGCGTTGGATGTTGCTATGAGGAAGAATCATTCCATTTTGGTGAAGCTCCGGATTCAGTGAAACCGTGGACGGGTTGGATGTGTTGACGAGGAAGAATTGATCCATTGCCCCCCTCGGTGAAGATCCGAGATTCAGCATGAAACCCGCGGGAGTGGGTTGGATGTGTGATGAGAAGAATTGATCCATTTGTGAAGACCGGATTCGATGAACCGGTGGACGGGTTGGATGGTACGAGATTATATCCATTTGGTGTAGAGATCCGGTTCAGATGAAACTGCCGTGGACGGCGTTGATGTGTGATGAGAAGATCGATCCATTTTGGTGAAGATCCGGATTCAGATGAAACCGGTGGACGGTTGGATGTGTGATGAGAAGAATCGATTCTCATTTTGTGAAGATCCGGATTCAGATGAAACCCGGTGGACGGGTTGGATGTGTGATGAGGAAGAATTGATTCCATTTTGGTGAAGATCGGATTCAGATGAACCCGGTGGAGGGTTGGATGTGTGATGAGGAAGAATTATCCATTTTGGTGAAGATCCGGATTCGATGAAACCCGGTGGACGGGTTGGATGTGTGATGAGGAAAATATTCCATTTTGGTGAAGATCCGGATTCAGATGAAACCCGGTGGACGGGTTGGATGTGTGATGAGGAAGAATCGATTCCATTTTGGTGAAGATCCGGATTCGAGATGAAACCGGTGGACGGGTTGGATGTGTGATGAGGAAGAATGATTCCATTTTGTGAAGATCGGATTAGGATGAAACCCGGTGGACGGGTTGGATGTGTGATGAGGAAGAATGATTCCATTTTGGTGAAGATCCGGATTCGATGAAACCCGGTGGACGGGTTGGATGTGATGAGGAAGAATCGATTCCATTTGTTGAAGATCCGGATTCAGATGAAACCCGGTGACGGGTTGGATGTGTGATGAGGAAAATCGATCCATTTTGTGAAGATCCGGATTCAGATGAAACCCGGTGGATGGGTTGATGAGTTGTGACGAGAGAAGAATTGATATCCATTTTGGTGAAGATCCGGATATCAGATGAAAACGGTGACGGTGGATGTTGATGGAAGAATGTATCTCATTTTGGTGAAGATCCGGATTCAGATGAAACCGGTGGATGGGTTGTGATGTATATAGAAATGATTCCATTTTGGTGAAGATCCGGATTCAGATAAACCCGGTGGACGGTTGGATGTGTGATGAGGAAGAATCGATTCCATTTTGGTGAAGATCCGGATTCAGATGAAACCCGGTGACGGTTGGATGTGTGATGAGGAAGAATTGATTTTTTGTAGATCCGGATTCAGATGAAACCGGTGATGGGTTGGATGTTGATGAGGAGATCGAATTCCATTTTGTGAGATAGCGATGTCAGATGAAACCGGTGGACGGGTTGGATGTGTGATGAGGAAGAATCATTCCATTTTGGTGAAGATCCGGTTCGATGAAACCGGTGACGGGTTGGATGTGTGATGAGGAAGAATTGATTCCATTTGGTGAAATCGGATTAAATGAAACCGGTGAGTGATGTGTATGAGGAAGAATTGATTCCATTTTGGTAAGATCCGGATTCAGGATGAAACCCGGTGGACGGTTGGATGTGTGATGAGGAAGAATCAATTCCATTTATTTGTGTGAAGATCCGGATTCGAGATGTTATAAAAAAATTTTATCTTTAAATATTCTTCACCATTGAGGAGACATAAAAAAAACGACGTACAGCATGATATCTCAAACCGTTGTGGACGAGGTGTGACAGAAGGAGGTGAGGTGAGGTGTGAGGTGAGGTGAGGTGAGGTGAGGTCACAAGAACAAGCCGATTCGATTCTGGTTGAGGTCCGAATCCAGATCCAGCCCATCAGTGGGATACAAAAGGTAAACTGCTCAACCTGGCGGAGGTGTGCCCTCTACCGAGCGCCGTCGTAGTTTGTCGTGTCACATGGACAGGAAGGCGAATGAGATGTCGAGTCTCATAAAAAGGTACAAAGTGATAACACCCATTCTCGAGATGTAATTCGCTAATCGACTCCAACATGGTCAAATCGTTAAAGAGACACAATTAAAGTAAAACATACATTCATTATAGACATTTATTTCTTCGTAAAGTTCCATTTCATGTCATGTATTGTGTATCCGCTAATACCGACCTTCGTATTTCCTCCGACCGCTCCTCTTCGTCCTCTTCGTCCTCATCGCTCTCATCGTCCCAATCTCGGGCCGGAGGTTGCTGTGTATCAAAGCTCCACAATGAGTCCGACATCACGGACGAATTAACTGCGGACACGTCACAATTACCGAAGCACAGTTCGTTGCCATTAAACACATGGAAACCGGAAATAACATTTACCCACAAATACAGTTTCGGTGTTTCTAAGATCTACTTCCATGTAAACAGATGTAAACTCTATTTACACGATTTTAATGTTTGTTGAGGCGACTTGTTTCTGAATCACTTCCTGTATATCTTGGAAATGGAATTGTCAAAAGGCTGTGGTAAAAATGGAATGCTATCTTTACTAGACAAAACTGTGTCGGTACACCTTAAAGGCCCAGCCTTTCTGTATGAAGCTATTCAGTATATGTATATATATATATATATATATATATATATATATATATATATATATATATATATATATAAATGCATGGATGTGTATATATTATATATATGGATGTATTTAGGCTATATATATATATTTTTTAATATAATATATATATATGTATGTATACTCGCAGGGTACCATCAGAGATGGATGATGTCACGGAAATTGACGCTAATTTTCACCCTTGAATTTCATGAAAGATAAATATCAGTTCACCACAAAAATTACATTAAGCCCCCTTCCAGATAGTAAAGTAAAATACCTGCCAATTGTCCAGAGGCTTCGATGTGATTTGGCTTTTTTCTCTTATTATATATATATTATATAATATATATATATATATATATATATATAATATATATATATATACATATATATATATATATGTGTGTGTATATGTGGAGTGTGTAGGGTCACGAGTAGTGTCTCTCTTGGAAACGCCACTCAACCTCCGACCCTGAAGCCGCAAGCCCCTGATAACTCGCAAGCGAAAGATAACAGCCGCAAGATAACAAGCCGCAAGATAACAAGCCGCAAGATAACAAAGCAAGATAACAAGCCGCAAGATAAACAGCCGCAAGATAAACAAGCCGCAAATAACAAGCAGCAAGATAACAAGCAGCAAGATAACACGCAAGATAACAAGCCGCAAGAAACAAGCACAAGATAACAAGCAGCAAGAAACAAGCCGCAAGTAACAAGCCGCAAGAATAACAAGCCGCAAGATAACAAGACGCAAGATAACAAGCAGCAAGATAACAAGCAGCAAGATAACAAGCCGCAAGATAACAAGCCGCAAGATAACAAGACGCAAACGATAACAAGCCAGCAAGATAAACAAACGCAAGATAACAAGCCGCAAGATAACAAGACGCAAGATAACAAGCCGCAAGATAACAAGACGCCAAGATAACAAGCCGCAAGATAACAAGCCGCAAGATAACAAGACGCAAGATAACAAGCCGCAAGATAACAAGACGCCAGATAACAAGACCGCAAAGATAAACAAGCCGCAAGATAACAAAGCGCAAGATACAAGACGCAAGATAACAAGCCGCAAGATAACAAGACGCAAGATAACAAGCCGCAAAATAACAAGACGCAAGATAACAAGCCGCAAGATAACAAGACGCAAGATAACAAGACGCAAGATAACAAGACGCAAGATAACAACCGCAAGATAACAAGCCGCAAGATAACAAGACGCACGATAACAAGCCGCAAGAAACAAGCCGCAAGATAGATAACAAGCCGCAAGATAACAAGCCGCAAGATAACAAGCCGCAAGATAACAAGCCGCAAAGATAACAAGCCGCAAGATAACAAGACGCAAGATAACAAGACGCAAGATAACAAGACGCAAGATAACAAGACGCAAGATAACAAGACGCCCAAGATAACAAGACGCAAGATAACAAGACGCAAGATAACAAGACGCAAGACAAGATAACAAGACGCAAGATAACAAGACGCAAGATACAAGACGCAAGAATAAACAAGACGCAAGATAACACAAGCCGCAAGATAACAAGCCGCAAGATAACAAGCCGCAAGATAACAAGACGCAAGATAACAAGCCGCAAGCCTGACAGGTTGCTTAACAACCGTGGATGCTGGTTGGGCCCACCACATATCGAAGGGTCCTCGCACACAATTAGCTCGCATTACCTGACTAGTGTTTTGGTGTTCCCAAATGAGGAACCGCGCTCTCGACTCCACACCCTGTCTACTTATTACGTACGGCCAGGCGAAACTGTGGGTGGGAGTCTGCTATCTCAGAACGAATTAGTGGAGTACAATGTCCCGCCTATTTGTTACGTACGCACTATATCGAACCAATGAAGGAAAGGAGACAACCGGCAGGTTTGAAACGTTTACCAAAACTAGGCACGTAGTTACAGCAAGGCAATGATCACAAGGCAAAGACACAAGCATGCATTAAGCACCGCTATTAGCGGATTGCTCACAAGGCTCCATTCGGCTATTCCTGTCGGAGTATTTGCCATGGTCGTATGTCTGAGACGCCGATTCACACCCAAATTCACCAGCAGATGTGGAGACCTTTTTGTCCCCTACCCGTAGGTGTCGTGGCCATTGTTGAACATTCATGACCATGACAATATACTATAAAAAAATAACTGCCTACAATATCACAAGTCAAGTGTTGTGAAAGAATTCCATTTAGGCCTAAGCAATCTCATTCAACAGTTGAAATTACAGTGGGAATAATACAATGAACTTCAATGCAGGAGGAGGACTTTAGGTAAATCAAGCCTGTGAAATCAAGCCAACATTTTGGTACTCCCCAATCCCCACTACTTCCAAATACCGCAACTATCGGGGACGCCTCTTTGTGGTGGTGGTACTCCTCAATGCAAGTCGGGGGCCAAGTCTTCCCTATTCTTCCCTGCTGCCCGGATTCATCAGGGCAGCACGGTCATGGTCAGAGTGCCGTGGACTGAGCCTTTCCCTCTTGTCTGTCTTTTCTCCCTCCCCCTCTCTCTCTCTCCAACTCTGTCATGGCCCTGACTTTGTGTAGGCGTGGGTACACCATCCTGGGTGTGGGGGATCTCTGGGTCATTCCTGGGAGATCGATCAGCTGTCTCTGTATCACGAGCTTGTTTGAGAGAACTGTCTGGGGCTTTACAACTACTACTACTACAACAACAACAACAACAACAACAACAAAATTTCCAAATAGCTATCCAACTCGATTTTAAAACAATCCACAGACTCAACTATCACTACCCTTGCGGGTTGACCATTCCATACATTCAACACTCTATGAGTGAAAGACCACTGCCTTTCTACCATTCTAACTATCCTCTTCTTTACTCTTTAACTGTGCCCCCTTGTCCTGTCAGTCCATTCTTCTGAAAAATAGATATTCTGCACTTATTTTGTCTTTATCCCTCATTATTGTAAACTTCTCTACATCAGATCCCCTTGCAATCATCTTTCTAATTTAACTTGTAATGTAAAAAGTAAACTATATAAAATGTACTGTCTCTCTCAGCCACTCCTCAGAGCTTAGTCTAGCTCGGCCTGGGATCAATAGAGTAGCCCTATGTTTTGCCGTCTCAATGGCTAGGATCAATAGTCCTTCCTCAGATGCGGTGACCAAAACTATATGTGGTGTGGTGACCTCAGATGTGGTGACCAAAACTATATGTGGTGTGGTGACCTCAGATGTGGTACACAATATTCCAGATGAGGCCTAACTCAATTCCTGTGCAGTGTTCGTCTTCTTCTTAGTCTTCTTCTTTTGTATGCAACACAAGACTGCGGGGAAGCATCATTGACTGAGGGCACGGCTGTGCTGCTGATGCAACGACCTCTGCTGGTTCTGGCAGGAATTTGTAATTCGTTCATGGTGCCAGCGATGGCTTGCCTACTGTTCGCGAAGGATACTGTGGGATCTTCAATGTCCACCAACACATGCCGGCAAATGGGACACTTATTTTAACGTCCATCCATGGGACAGCACACAAATAGATGAACCACCTTGCCTGTGAAATACCGGGATTCTAACCGAGGTTAGACAGCTTAGTGGTAAGTTTCCATACCTGTAGGCCATCCCACCAGCCATATCTAGTGTTAGAACCACTTCTTTTGATTTGGAATTCATCCCTCTATGAATACACCATAAAACTCTGTTTCCTTACCTGTAGCTGCCTGCTATTGTGCTGTCTGCTTACCCCCTGCATCTATTACCACCATGTCACATGATCCAAGATTTCCCCTTCCATTATATAATCCCTATTTTCATTGTTCTTACCCATTCCCAGCACCTTGCATTTCCTTGTGTTGAATTGCATCTGCCAATCTTTTGCCCAGTCCATTAAAGTATCTAGACATTCCTCAATCTGTTCCTCCCCCTCTACCACCTCTCTACTCCAGACCTTACCTCCAAGCTTTGTGTCAACTGCAAAGTTGCAAAAGCCTCCTCTTAACCCCCTACCCAAATCGTTCATATGAATTACCAATAATAATGATCCAAGAACTGATCCTTGAGGGGTACCTACTACTGCACTTACTTCCTCCCAGTGGGATATCTTCCTGTTAACAGCCAATCTGAGCTTCCTTTGCAGTTGTCCACTCCACAAGCTCTCACGCAACCGAAAACAGCCTTCTAATAGGGTACTTTATCAAAAGCTTGTTGAAAGTCGAGATAAACTACATCCACTGCACATCTCTCATCGACCCAATCAGAAACTGCTTCTTCGAACTCTAATTATACGTTTGAGAAACATGATCTTCCTTGAGTAAATCCATGCTGAATACGTTTAATTGTATTTATATATTCTCTGGTCTGTGTGATTTATTCATTGATGTTTTTGAAGTTAGAACAATGTATATTTTTGAGTTTTATTAACTTTACAATAAAAAAATGCATGATGTTATTCCGCCACATATTGGGTGGCGGTACAGCTCGTTTGTGCAAGCTCACCAACGAGCTGTCTGGTCTGGGCTTGATGTCGATGTACAGTATTGTTGAGGTGTGTAGTTGAGATGCAGTGATGGCAGGAGGTGCTGAATGTCGGAGCTTTCAGGTGATTTCAGGATGGTTGTCTCGTCTACGTTGAAGTTGTCGACGTTTAAAATTGCACAGCATTTCTCAGTGTACATTTTGAGGATTGTAGATATTGAGTTAAGGGTAAAAAAGAAAGTTGGTGCACAGTTGAGTAAACTGGGATAAGAAATTAATGGGTTGTGGATAAAGCACATGCATGATGGGCCAAATGGCCTCTTCCTGTGTCTTAAGCTTCTTTCTTGGTCCAAAACAGGGCCTTATGGATTTGGTTTCAAGTTTCGTGTCCGTGCGTGCGTCCGCAACCATATCTCGGACATGTATTGACCGATTTTATTTGTACTTGGCATAAAGACAACACATGATGGTGGTGGACAGATGCGCATCATTTTGCTTTGCCACGTGATCAAAGTTGGCCGACTGGCGGCCATTTTAGTTGTGAAAAATTACCCGGGTGTCGAACACGTCCTCGTCCATTTCTCGGACATGTATTTACCGATGTTGTCCGAACTTGGCCCAAAGATAAGGAATTACATAAGCACATCCATTTTGTTTCGCGATCAGATCCAAGATGGCCGACTGGCGGCCATTTTGTTACTTCAATGTGTCCCCAACCGTTTCTCAGATTATGCGTGGTCTGATTTTGTTCAAACTTGGCACAAGCACAGTACATGACGGCGTACACGTGCCCCTCACTTTATTTTGTGATCTGATCAAAGATGGCCGACTGGTAGACTGGAGGTCATTTGAGTTGGTCATAAATATGGGCTAGCCCTTTAACTCCGTAGAGCAAGATAACTAAAACAACGGGGGCTATGACATTTTATGTCTATTTTACTTGTTTATCCTAGTGGAAGCGTTTGATTTAATCACTAGGGGTGTGTTCCATTACCAATCAGCTTGCTATCGCTTGCCAAGGCAGACGTTCCTTATCAACCATTTCGTTGGAGTGCTTGCTCAAGCAATTAAGCCACTTGGCGAGTGCTCTACAAGCTGATTGATCATAAAATACACCCCAACTCTGTCAATGGAATTACTCAAACATGGTAAAAAAAAACAAAGCCTCAATTAACATCACATAAGCTATTAGAAAACCCAATCAAAATAAGTTTTCTCTGAATTGGGGACCTCGCTGGATGATGGGGCTGAAAACACTCGAGGAAAAGTAATTCCGTTGATGCGGCATCTCAAGGAGATGGGGATGGGCCAGGTATCTGCCTGAGGGATGGCCAGCCGGAGGCTCCTGGAGTACCTGCGGAAAGTGGATGCAGCGACGCGCTACTCCGGCACATGCTACCATACCTGACCTGACCTGGATGATGATGTCATATTAGGCTGATCTTAGAGGTGATTTTTCCTGGAGTGTTTTCAGTTACCAAGCAGCTAGCTAGCTAGCACTTGCCAAGCCAGCCGTTCCTTATCAACGGTTTCGAATGGAGTGCTTGGTTGAGTGCTTAAGCCACTTGGCGAGTGTCGTACAAGAAACTTAGTAACTGAACACACCCTTGGTGGCCAACCAGGAACTCTTTTTTTTCTGGCGTAAAGATTTGAATAATCGTTGAGAGGTTTCTTCATTATCAATTCCAGTTTATTTCAATTTTACAACTAACTTAGTTAGCAGGGCTTTTGTCAAGTTTGTTTCCTTTTAAATGGTTTACACCCAAGCTTGTTGAGGTTCATTCCGCATGATTAACAAATGAGACCAACACTGGCAGCAGGGGGCACTGCATCATAAAGCAAACACCATCACGGTCGATACAAAATGAACATTGTGAAGCTTTTTATTTCGTTAAGTTTTTATCCCTTTAACCAACAGGGTTTTTTATGGACCCCAGGCAAACATTTTGATGTTATTTCTATATTTGTTACCTCTGCCACCGAAGATGAAAGGGGTTATGTTTTCACCCCTTTCTGTCTGTTTGTCTGTCTGTGTGCAGGATATCTCAAAAAGTTGCGGACGGATTCGGATGAAATTTTGTGGACAGGTTCGATGTGTGAAAAGGACGAACTGATTAGATTTTGGTGAAGATCCAGATCCGGATCCGACTACGAGAATTTTTAAAGTGATTCTTCACAGTTGAGAGATAGGACTAAAAAACAATATATAGCTCGATATCTCAAAAAGTTGTGGACGGATTCGGACGAAACTTGATGGACAAGTTGGGTGTGTCGCAAAGACAAATTGATTCAATTTTGGTGAAGATCCAAATCCAGATCTGGATACGAAAATTATTTAATTTTTAAAGTGATTCTTCACCATTGAGAGATAGGGCCAACAACGATATAGTACTGTATAGCAAGATATTTCAAAAATTTATTGAGCCCGATATGTTGTCATGGATCAGGCATTTTGTGGTGGAGGTATACACTCTACCGAGTGCCCCTCTAATTTAACAATGTATTTCATGTTTTGTCAGTTTGTTTACCTGTATGTGCCGGTAATAAATATATATGATATTTTAAGATCCCACCTTGCTGCACAAAGTTACAAGCAAATCCTTTCTGGGGTCCAAAAAGACCGCATTTGTTCTCGTTCAATTTTTTGCATATATTTGCATATTACTTATTTTTGCATATTACTTCAAATGGTATTTGTATGGAGCAAATCATCCAATATTTGTGTTTTTATGCTTATGTTTCTTTACTTTATGACTAATACATCATCCAATAAAAATAATTGTGTTTCTTCATTGATGTGAAACCAGCAGATTGAATGAAATTTAGTGCTTCTGTGTTGGGGTCATCAAAGTCCCCAGTTGTTGGGTTAATTTTAGATTTTATATCTATTTTTATTTTTCATGTTTGTTGACTTTATCAATAAAACACCATGTTTAGTCATTGATGTGAAACTTTGGCAGATTTAGTGAAATTGAGTGGTTTTTGAGTTGGGGTCCGAAAAGACTCCAGTTGGTACGAGTAGGGAGTAAAATATATTGGTAGGACTAGGGTTTAAGTTTATTTTTAACTTGCATAAAGGTACCCAGTGTTACCGGGCAATGCCGGGTACCTCTTCCCACCCCTTCCCCTTCTTCATCCCACCCCACCCCACCTCTTCACCTTCCTCCTCCCACCTCCTCTTAATTACTCCCCTCTTACCCCACTTAACTCCCCTCCCTCCTCCCACAGCCACCCTTACCCGCCCTCCTCCCACAAAGGTCAGACAGAAACGACGAATTTTATTTATTAGATAGACCAGTTCTTTAGTTATTAACTCTGCCACCGAAGGGCTTGGTCTGTGTGTCACATGTGGTTGTTGTTGGCCCAGTGGTCTTTGCAATAAACACAAACATAAGAGTATAAGCATTTTATTACCCTCACCAAGGAGAGGGTATTGCATTTGGGTCCGTTTGTCTGTTTGTTTGTTTGTTTGTTTGTCTGCACAGAAGTTTCATGTTTCTCTCCGCAACCGCTTGTCGGATTGAGATGACATTTTCACCAAAGGTGCGATTACTCATGCAGAATGTTTTAATCATAATCATGACGTCATTGGTCACGTGGTGGGGCAGCCATGTTGAAAAAACGTAAAAATAAATTGAACCTCTGTATCTCTGAAACCGCACCAAGGAAAAAATTGAAACTTGGCACACGGCAAGTGCTCTTCATGGGGAATAAGTGTGATTTATTTTACTAGTGCGTGCCCGTAGGTGCGTGCCAGTATGTGCAGCTTCGTTCCTTCGCTCTCGTAAACGACGACTGGATTGGGGCATTGTTTCAATTAGATCGGACCAACCGTATCATAAATGGCCATAACTTTGGAAACACCTGGGAAACATACTCAGGTCCCCAGCGTCAATTGTGACGTCATATCAAACGAAGAAGAAGAAGAATTGTGATGCCCTCTCTCTCACCCCCTCTCTCTCCCCTAGTCTCGCCCCTCCTCTCCCGCCTCCTCTCTCGCCCCACTCTCATCCCCCTCTCTCGCCCCCTCCTCTCTCCACCTTCTTGAATTGTGATGCCCTCTCTCTCGCTCTCTCTCTGCCCCCTATCTCGCCCCTCTCTCCACCCTCCTCTCTCTGTAAATGTATTCACAAATGTCTACCAAGCTCAACAATTAATTCAAACCTTGGGAAAAAAACAGCTTTCAAACCCTTGGGAAAATTCAAACCTTGGGATTAATTAATAATTTGAACAATTAATTCAAACCTTGGGAAAAAACAGTTTTCAAACCTTGGGAAACAACTGAAACGGATGAAGAACGATATCAAACCTTGAAAAGGCACATACTCAGGTTCCCAGCGTTGATTGTGACGTCATACCAAACGAAGAAGAAGAACAATTGTGACGTCAATCGTGCAAAAAAGCAATAAATAACATTAATTGTGACGTCATTCGTGATGTCATAGCACCGTGTCCTGTCATTGGTTGACAGACGTTATTGGTCATTATTGGTTGACAGACAATATATAGGTCGTTATTGGTTGACAGACATTGGTCATTGTATCACGTTATTCTTTTTATTACTGCCAATTATTGTGCTATTATTATTATTAATATGCTGTTATCATTATTCTGAGATATCTTTGGGAAAAAATGCATGATAAGGTGGAACGACACTTCAGCTGCGATATATACACCTTTCCAACACTGAAAAAAGCAATAAAATGGCCGTAACTTGGGAACCGCTTGTCCGATTAATATTGTTGCGAATTCGCGCCGCCGGCGTGCAAACGGCCACGCAACTCGAATCGCGGCACGTCGCCCACCGACGGACAATTCAGTCGTGACCCTCTCGGACTAACGCCAGGATCTAGTCACGGGTGGGGGTTTAACCTCACCATGATCGTGCCAATTGCCACCCGCGCAGGATAGGGTTGTCGCCAAATTCGATCTACCTAAGTACTTGCGCGAATGGTCGACCGGGCGATCGTACCACGCCACAGACCGACTTCGGATACGAACCGCTTAAGCGGTCCGTTCCGTGCTACAGTGATAACCGAGCGGTGTTGTCGTCGGCCTCGACGGTTCCGATTACTTACCGGGATGTTGCACCCACTACGAACCCCTTACATGAAGCAGGATGGAGATTCAATTAGAGAAAGACGAAGCGAAACGGGAAAACAGTTCACGCAATGCACATTTATTTTCCGGCACACGGAAAGCACGTATATACAGCCATACAGTCAAAATGCACATAAAGCAACCACGTCGCAACATAAAGCAATAAAAGCAACAACGACGCAGAGTTAATACCAACTACGCGCACACACGGCAACACTTATACAGTTCTACTTCACAGACGCGCCAAAACACATTTACACAAAAGCAAAAGAAAGAAGCCACCCTCACAGACAAGGAGGCAGACAGGGCCTAGAGGAGGCGGCCAGGTCCGCGAGACCAGGTGGGTCTTACCCGCGTCCTCGTGACGCTTGGCAGGCAAGCCGCAAATGTGGCCGCGCTGCTGTGCACCGACTCCGTGCTCCTTGGCGGGTTTCGTTGGCACCACGTTTGGAGTGGGGTGGGAACGGGGCCCCCTTTTGCACTATCTCAGCGCGGGGGAAAGGGGAATTGTTGATGCCCTGGGGGAGGGAGTGGCTGGCTGGCTTGGGTCCCGCGACGAGACGAGCGATCCCACACCGCAACCTCTCGCCGACCGCCGTCCTTCTTGCCTCGGACCCGAGCTCCCTTGCCTGCAGTTCCACCACGCGCACTCGCCTCAACTTCACCAACGCAACGCAACGCGTCCCCAACAGCCACTTCTCGACGACCTCTTCCAGGCAACTCCAGAACTCAACTCTTCCTGCAACTCTTCTCAGTTCCGCACTCTCCTCACCCGACCGACCCGACTCTCAATTTGCCTTGCGCTCGCCTTTTTATGGCGGGCAGGAGCAGCCAATATGCAAATTTTAGGATCAGAACGCGATTGGAGCGGGCCACGCCGCCCCCCCCGGTCAGCCATTGGTCGGGCAAAAATGGGCGTGAACCTCTCCTGATCCTAAAATTTGCATATACGGACTTCATACACACGCTTGGAGGCGGGCCAAGCCGCCCGCGCTCGCTAATTGGACGGAGGAGAAGTGGCGTGAAGCGTTTTTGATCCGAATTTTCCCTCGGAAAGGCCGCCATTCGCGCTCGCGGCTCGGTGCGTTCGGCACCAATCGCCGAACGGGCCCGAGACAGCCCGACGTTCAGTGTTCACAGGTGGTGCGGGAATGGCCGTAGAAGGAGAGAGGTGAAGGTGGTGGAGGTTTTCGGTGGTGGTTTGATGGTTATGGTGCCGTTTGGGAATGGCGGTGATGCGATGATGTGGGAGCGTAGATGGTGGCGGTGGCTGGTTGTTGTGTGATGGCGGTTGAGACGTGGTTTCCATGTGCCGGGAAATAAATGTGCATTGTGTGAACTGTTTTCCCGTTTCGCTTCGTCTTTCCTCTAATTGAATCTCCATCCTGCTTCACATAAGAGGTTCGTAGTGGGTGCAACATCCGGTAAGTAATCGGAACCGTCGAGGCCGACGATAACACCGCTCGGTTATCACTGTAGCACGGAACGGACCGCTTAAGCGGTTCGTATCTGAAGTCGGCCTGTGGCGTGGTACGATCGCCCGGTCGACCATTCGCGCAGGTACTTAGGTAGATCGAATTTGACGAGCAACCCTATCCTGCGCGGGTGGGCAATTGGCACGATCGTGGTGAGGTTAAACCCCCACCGTGACTAGCTCCCGGCGTTGGTCCGAGAGGGTCATGACTGAATTGTCCGTCCGGTGGCGACGTGCCGATTCGAGTTGCGTGGCCGTTCGCATGCCGGCGGCGCGAATTCGCAACACTGGTGTCGGGAGTGGGATTCGAATCCACCCCGCCTCCAAGCTAAATTCTCGGGGAATCGGTTCAGGGGTGAGAGGAGCGACCCCCGATTCCCTCCAAATTACGAGCAGGCAAATTAACCCCTTACGAGAAATAAGATGGAGTCTCAAGGCGAGCGGGAGCGGGGGTATTAGAGATGGATGTAGAATTGTTAGAATCCATGGCCCAGGATGGAGACCCCGAGCAGGAAATGTTTGTGATACAGGAACAATTTCCCCCCAACCGGACCCAGAGCCCGAAATGGGCGCAGCGGCGGCGCCGGCGTATGACACCTCCCTCCCCCTCTCCACCAAAACCCCCGATCCGTGCCGAATCGGCTCAGCCAAGTGCACTCGAAATGATTTTGCAAGCCATAAATGAAGTGAAAACGAATGCGCAACAAATGAAAAACGAAATAAAAGGCATGAACGGGAAGATGGATACAAACACAATCAAAAATGGAAGAAATGCGGGGTGAGATGCAGCAAATGGGCCGAAGCCTGCAGGCGGGCATGAAGGCAATAATAGGGGAGTGCGTAATGGCGACGCCACATGTGGGAGCGAACGAGCTGAGAGGGAGTGCAACGGTTGTCAGGCCCGCAATGGAGGCGGGTGAGGGCAAAATAATTGGGGGACGTGTTGGGCGAGAAGTGTAAAGGTGACGGAGGAAGTAACGGTGACAGAGGGAAAAACTAAATGGGGTGACTGAAACGTGAAGACGAGACACGAGGTGACGACAGTCCGAAAAATCAAAAGAGACAAAGATCCAGGAAGAAACTAATAGACACGAGGAGACAACAGAAACGAATAAATGTACAGAGACACGGGAGATAGAGGGTGAATTGGACGGGGGTAAAGACGCACACACACACGGAGTTAGTGGAGGACATGAGGGTGAGCTCGCGGAGCGTGTAGGGACCGGTGCGAGCAGCTGGATGGCCTCCTCCAGGAACGAGGGGAGGGAGTTTGCCCCTTGAAGCGAGTCACGACCAGGTGGGTTCAGTCGTGCTTTGCGAGGTCGAGGGGAGGAGTGCTGCGAACGGGTGCACGCCGAGCTTGGGGGTATAGAGACCCCGGAACCCTTGTGGTGGCACTGATCCCCAGTGTGGTTGTCCCGGTGTGTGTTGGTGCAAGGTGTGAGTGCGCCCCCTGTGTGTTCGTGTGGTGGCAAGTGTGCCGTAGTCAAGTGCTGCCTCCCAGCACGCCGTGTGTGGATGAGGCACTGTGTGTGGAAGGAGCCACGTGTGCAAGGGGATGGATGGCACGAGTGAGTGAGCGGCGAGTGTGAGGGAGACAGCGTGTGTAAGGTCGCTGTGTGTGAGGGAGATGACGGTCGGCATGCGGGAGCACGCAGCCGCTCTCCCGGTGTGAATGTAATGGCGCGGTGTGTGAGCGTCGTAACACGCAGGTGTATGTGCGTTGAACGGAGACGACGCGCGACAGAGAGACAAGGCCGAGTAGCGGCCGTAGCTGTATCGGGGACCGTGCCGGGTTTACACGGCGGAGCGCGAGGTTCGTGCCGTGCAACGCACGAGGCCGCCACGTGCTCGCTTGCGGGAGTGAAACCCCGGTAAACGCCAGCGGTGAATGTTGCCGATCCACTCCTGACACCAGTGTTGCGAATTCGCGCCCGCCGGCGTGCGGACGGCCACGTAACTCGAATCGCGGCACGTCGCCCACCAGACGGACAATTCAGTCGTGACCCTCTCGGACCAAGCCGGGAGCTAGTCACGGTGGGGTTAAAATTCTCTCTCT
>CM068965.1:20871908-20886362 GCA_035128595.1 Eptatretus atami
TATATATATATATATATATATATATATATATATATATATATATATATATATATATCTGCAATTCTTTCTTACCTTATAAATACTGCACAAGCGAAAGTGTGTATTTAGCTCGGCTTGTACATTTTGCTGCGTTTGAGCCTGGAGAGTAACTGTTGAAATGTCTGGATTCTCCCCCAACATCTTTGTTCTTTGTTCCTTTCACATTTGTTTCTACTTTTTTTTTTAAACAAATATTTTTATTGATTCTAATTCTTGCTTTTTTCTTTTCTTTTATCTCGTTTACTCTTCACTTCTCTCTTTCATTTTCTATCTCTCAAAGGAGAAGTGAATTCTTGCAGAAATTTTTTCTTTAAGGTTCACTTGGCTGCACCTGGATGGGTTCGAGGGTTCTGGAGTAGCGGCTGAAACACAAATCCTATCCAGGTTCCTTCTGATGGCTCCATCTTTGCTCTTTACTTCTTTGGGTTCCTTCTGACGACTCCAATGCAGTATTTGGTCTTCCTTTTGATGACGTCTTTATGTCCGGTAACTACTCCGAGACCCTTGGGCCGATCAACACTACTGTTTTTCAGGGTATACTCAGGGGGTCTCTGGTTTTCCGTGAAATATGTTTCTAAAAAATTTCAAATATAATTTTGAAAATTTATATTTTTGAATTTTTTTTTTCGGATTTCTCATGTTATTATTTGGGTATTTCTCCATTGTGCCTGTCCAGTCCCATCACTTTTTCCGGTAACAACTCCGAGACCAAGGACCATAGATAGATATGATGGGAAACGTATATTACACATTTATGAGCCAAATTAGAATGGTCTCCCTTTCATTAGAGGTCCCACGATCAACCGGATTATGTGATATTTCAATGCCTATAGAATGAAATATCAAAAAACAAAAAGTCAAATAAATTGCAATATAGAACCCTGTTTGACCTTTTATGACCTTTAGACCATTTTTAGACACTTTGGACTCCTTAAACCCTTTAGACCCTAACTACTATTGGGTGTAGGGAATGTAGATTATCTTTGGACCCTTTAGACCCATCAGATCACTTTAGTCGCACATCACACAAACATCTACAGTCTTCTTTCAATATCCAGACTATTTTTTTCAGCAAGTAATGCACAAACTCTGCCCACCCAGAGTATGGGTACTCTGCTTGTATACATTGTGTATATATATATATATATATATATATATATATATATATATATATATATATATATATATATATATATATATATATATATATATATTGGTCTAGACAGGAGAGCTAAGAAGTGTGCACACTCCCCTCTGAGCTGTTCCAATCTCGACGCAGCTTTCAACTGTCATCCTGGTTATTTGCATGCAGGGCGATGCATCGATGTGTGTGCCATCCCTCGGAAAGACGTGAAGCCTGAGGACCCATTCATCAGCACAGGTAGTTTGTGAATGTTCAAAATCCCACGATGTCTTCCATGAAGAGTAGGCGAGTTGTCACCGGCACCCTGAACAAATTACAAATTCCTGCCCAAACCAGTCAATCGTCAGGCCTAGCCAGCCAGTTCGTGAAAGTCTTGGGCCAATAAAACACCCTGGTAGACCCCACAAAAAAGTTGGAGTGAATGAGGTCATTAAATTAGTGTTAGTAGATATAATTGGAATATTTTGCAACTCACCTCGTCCAACTTAGTGACTCATAATCCAAGAATCACAGTTGTTAGGACAACACATTGTGGGTTTGTCCGCTTTATATTTCCATGGTTGTCTTTCTATTGAACACTCAATTAAAGTTTCATGTTAAAGAAGTGGAACCCTCTTTAGCTTGATGAAGTTCTGCGTTTCATCTCCCGAATTTGTTTTCTTTTGTCCACCATCCTCATCAGCTCACCGATCAGCATGCCTTCATTTTGCACGAAGACTCTTCGAACCACCTGTTCCCCCGACCCTTAGAAGCTTCTGTTCATTCATCAGACCCTCAAATCGTTCTTGTTTCTCCGAGTGTTATTATCATAAGCAAATGCCCCATGTGAAGACATTGTAGATTTAATTTGGTCATGATGGGTGTCAGCCCACTGCTTTCTCATGGGACAACTGGCAGCATTCTTCACTCCCATCCCGGCGAACAAGGAGCACATTCTGGTGTAATCCAGTGTGGAACTCACACCGACCCAACACAAACTTACCACGAGTCGACTTCGACCCCCTCGACACTTGAATCACATGGATGCTGCTGTCACTCCAAAAGGTGCATTTGCCCTCCACCTCCTGCCAACCCTCAATATCCCGAACATGTTTCTTACAGAGGTCATTGTGACGTTGTGTAAATAGTGCCACTAAATCTTACTTATGGAAAATGGTGGACTTTTTTGACCTCCCAACCCCACCCCAATGGCACCACACCACATTCTCCTTCTCTTACTCCCATCTCCCCAAACCTCTTTCTCTTTCTCCACACTATTCCCACATTCCTCCAACAACCAATTTATGTTTCCTTTACAAATTGGATTTATCTGGATTTAACGCCCCACCCAGCCCTCCAACAACCACCATTTTGATATAAAGTGTAATATGCAGATGGCTCCCCCAATGATCTTTATGTTTTGTTATCCTGGTTATTTGCATGGAGGTTTCGACGTCGCTTAATGAAGGCGATACACACTGGCTGATTTTATGAAAACAGGGGGATTTGAGACCGAGACGTACTCGCAAGGAAACTGCATATACATACATATATCTGTTGTGCATTACATGTATGCTTGAAGCGTCCACCCTGAAGTTTTATTCCTCTTGAAACTCATGCAAGTCAATTAGGAACAGGCAAATCCCTTTCACAACGGCCCGTCGGGCCAAAGCGTCAAAGCTTTTATGAACCTGGGCACTTTGCAGGAATCCCCGGCTAACAAGCGGCCTCATGACCTCACTCTTTGTCTTCTCTCGCATCCCCGGTCATGGAACAAAGCGAGGATTAACAGAGCTGGAGAGCCAAAACACAGGCCTGGGCCTTCAGCCCCCCCTAAACTAGTGCCGATTCTTTGGGCCTCCAGATTTATCGTCATCTCTTCGCCACGCCATTCTGAACTTCTGAAGATGTATTCCAGTAGTCTTGGAGCCAAAGGCATAGGCTGGAAAAGATCGTGGCGGGTACTTGGTGAGGCTTACATGCAGGATAGTGTGTTATCTGAGGCTTGAACATCGCAGGCCTCATGCCAGCACTGTGGAGGTTTTGACGTCGCTTGGCTAACAACTTGTTAATGAAGGCGATACACACGGCTGATTTTATGAAAACAGGGAGATTTGAGAGCGAGACGTACTCGCAAGGAAACAGGCTGCGGCTGCATGCCTGTGGCGTATGTCTGTAAACGTTGCTCGACGCGGATTCTTGATTCATTTCTTGCTGTTTACAATTTTTTCCGCAGTATGATTTAGGGCCCAAACGCTCTCCTTTTTTTTTTGGAAACAGTCGACTTGATCTCTGCAAGTAAGTTGTGGTGGGGATCTGCCAACAATAATTGCCGTAAATTATGAACTATCTTTGTAATTATCATCAATAATGGATCCCACGTAAGATGGCTCTTCTGCATCAAGGTGGTTCCACGCACAGGAGTAAGATGTTGTTGACAAAATATATCTTATGGATATAAAGCTCTTTCTAACCACTTGGAGCTGCCACACCGACTGACTCACTGATATAAATGTTTAATGCTGTCTCGGTGACCTATAAAGATGAAATTTTGCATACTGATGCAACTCGAAGCCAATATCCCAGGAAAAAAAATAAATCACAAAACCATTGGAAAAGGTCCAAACAAATATTCGCGAACAAAAGTCGGTTCGTGCAGCCTAGCTCTGCTCACGGAGGTCATGTGACCCAAAACAATGGAACTTACACTCAAATTGGTTGCTAGGCAATGCTAAAACATGCCTCTTCCGCCTCTTCTTTAACGGCCACCATTATCCCACCTTTCTTGTGGGGTTGGCCCGGGGGGCTTGGCCTGAGTCTTCAGAAACCGGCTGGCTATGCTTAACGTTCGACTAGTTCAAGCAGGAATTTGGAATTTGGGCATGGTGTCAGCAATAGCTCGTGTACTCTTCGCGAAGGACACCATGGGATCTCTAACGTCCACCAATGAATGCCGGCACACAGGGCGCCCATTTAACATCTATCCAAGGGATGAGCTCCAAAGGGCGGAGGAGCTCCTTGTGAGCCAACGGACATCCATATCTAGTGCCGGACTGTGTCTGCGGATGTCCTCGGCTGCATTGGGTTCACATCTTAAAAGGAGGTTGGTGGCAGAATTTGCACTGCGGCCACCGTAAAACCCCTCATTCCACAAAACATTCCAGAAGCATAATAAAATCTGAACAACCACTCCGTGGGAGTACTTCCCATGCAGCTTCCCTTCGCAGGGCAGCTCAGCGGATGACGGGATTGGGCAAAGCCTTCGGGACCCCCAATCTTTGATGATAGGAGGGAAACCACGGGTAACATTCCCGAGTCAGATTGCGGGAGAGTGTGTCGGGTGGTGCTGAGGTGTCGTCCACCAGACGGTGGTCTCCTTGGGTTAACCTGAGGCGGTCCCTTCGGGTGGGTGCCTGGAATGTCCTATCCCAAAGGGAGGATGATCACCTATCTCTGTTATCATCTGAGCTCAAGCGTTTGAATATCGGTATTGAAGCACTCTTGAGGTTCGGAGACCAGATAGTGGCGAGATCATGGCGGGTGGTTACACTTATTATTAGTCTGGTCGTTTCATGGTTACCATGCCCGAAGGAGTTGCTGTAGCTGTGTCCAATAAGCTGACTCCAATAAATATTGAGGTAACACAGTCAACGAGCATATTATGAGATGAAGGACCCGTCACTCCTTGGGTGTCATTTCCCTGGTCTCTGTATGTGCTCCGACTGAGGCGAGTGATCTCACCGTGAAGGACACATTCTATGCCACACTCGAGTCTGTGGTTGATCAGTGCCCAGGCGATATACACTTCAAGTCTTGGGGGACTTCAATGCACGACTGGAACTGATAGGGATGGTTATGAGACGTGAGATGGTCCCCATGGGTCTGGAACTATGAACCAGAATAGCACTAAGTTCCTTGACTTTGCAAGAAGTCATGGACTTAGGGTGGCGGTTCATGGTTTCAGTGCCCACAAGCTCATCGCTGGACTTGGTATTCCAATGCTGCGGTGTGGCAAAGGAGATTGACCATGTGCACATTGATAGTCGCTGGAGGATGATCCAGAACTGCAGGGACTACCAGAGTGCTCAGTTCCTCAATACTGACCATGGCTTGTTGTAGCAACTCTTCAGTTGCACCTTAAATCCAGGAGAATGGTACCATCCCAGCCTCAGCTGGATGTTGCAAGCTCAAGGATGAGAAGGCAGCTGAGGAGTTTGCGAACAGGCTGAGTGGAGATTTGGGGGGTCTGGGTGCTTTGTGGGAACCTGAAGAGTTGTGGAGTGCCTGCAAGACCACCATCCTTGATGTTGCCGGTGGATGTCTTGGAACTCATCGGAGGGCGAAGAAGAATTTTGTCACTCAAGGGACACTGGATACCATTGCCAAGAGTCGCAGTGTCAGGCTGAATGGTAGAGCTGAGCTGTTCAGAGAGCTGAGGCATAAAACTGCATGTGCACTAAGGGTGGACAATGAGGCTATGTGTGAGGAATCAATGAGGGTAGAGCATCACCTGTAGTCAAGTGTATCTCATCATGCTTACAGGGGATTCGTGCATTGCGTTCATCCAAGCCCGTCCCTCTGTGTCCTGCAGTTAGAGCAGAGGGTGGTAGGCTCTTGACAGAGGAGTCCGAAGTGAAGGCCCGCTGGGCCAGTCACTTTGAGCGGTTGTAAAAGGCTGATCCACCAGCTGTCGAGTTAGATATCAAGGGTGTTACAATCCCTATTGCTGACCCTCCAATCAACTGTGGTCCACCTTTGTTTGTGGAAACAGGTTGCGGTGAACCAGTTGAAATGGGTAAAGCTCCAGGAACTGTGGCATCCATGCTGAACTTCTCAAGGCTGGTGTAAATTTGCTCTAATGTTGTTGCATGCAGTTCCGTGCTCTGCCTGGAACACAGGCATCATCCCAACTGACTGGAAGAGGAGCTTTGTTGTCCCGCTCTGGAAAGGAAGGGTGATCACCAAGACTGCAACAACTTCCGAGGGGTGACGCTGTTCTCAGTGCCGGGCAAGGTTTTGGTCGGATAATTCACGATAGGTTCGCCACCATCTGCTTGAGCACCTGCGTCCAGAGCAGTCAGGCTTTTCACCAAATTGTCAACGATTGACCGTATCCTTGCGCTTCGGGTCCTCACTAAATGCAGCCGAGCGTTTCGGCAGGGGCTGCTTGCAGCCTAAGTTGATATCTGTGAAGAGTTTGATTCAGTGAATCGGGATGCCTCTGGAGGATTATTGGTCTTCGTGGGGTGCCAACAAAACTGATCGATCTGATGTCTGAACTATACTCTGGTGCTAAGAGTGCTGTGAGATGTGGTGGTACCATCTCTGACTTATTTTAGTTGTTACTGGAGTTGTCAGGGTGTGTACTGGCCCCCACACTTTTCAGCACTTGTATGAACTGGATTCTGGGGAGGATGTCGGAGAGATCAAGCTGTGGTGCATCGTTTGGGAATGTCAAGATTTCTGACCTTGATTTCGCAGATGATTCAGTCATCTTCCGGAGACTCTAGATATCCTTTTTGGAGCCCTTGAGGTGCTGAATGAGGAGTCGGAGCCACTGGGATTATGGGTTTCCTGGGTCAAAACGAAGATCCAGGTTTCAATGACATCTTGGATGCTGCTATCCTCCTGTACCTGTTTGTGGTGGGATGTTGAGGTCGTGGAGAGATTCACTTACCTTGGCAGTGATATTCATGTCTCTGCTGGCTGTGAGCCAGAGGTAAACAGACATCTGTGTCAGGGCTGGGAGTCATGGATTCACTGGATCATGGGGTATGGCACTGTCGGTACCTGTGCGGGAGTGAAAGTCAGAGTCTTGAAGTCCTTGGTGCTTCCAGTCTTGCTCTATGGATGTGAGATTCACTTCTTAATTCCTTTGGTACCAGCTCTCTTCAGAGAATCCTTGACTATTGCTGGTCGGACTTTGTGTCCAACGAGCGGTTGCTGAGAGAGACTCAAATGAGATTTGTTACTTGCATAGTCCGTGAGCGTCAGCTGCGGCTGTATGGGCATGTGGCTTGTTTCCTGACGCTGATCCTGTCACCAATTCTCTCAGTGAGGGAGTCTAGTGAGTGGAGGAGGCCAATGGGCCGACCACGTGGCTCGTGGTTGCAGCAGGTTGATGCATCTCAAGAGATGGGGATGGGTCAGGCATCTGCCTGGGGATGGCCAGATGGACGCCCCTGGAGTACGGCAGGAAGTGGACGCAGCGATGCACTGCTCTGGCACATGCTCCCATACCTGACCTGACCAAGGATGGCACACACATTGAAGAATCATCCTACCTTCAAAATACCGGCCTGACTAGGCTAGACAGCTTAGAAGCAAGTGTGCGTTCCTCTAGATCTAGATCTAGCTCCTCTCAGCCATGCCTATTCCCACTCGTTTTGTAAATTTTTCCGTATTTCACTAAAAATGCTATAGCTGTAAACGTTTAAATAAAGAGTTCATTTTTATCACTCATTCTTGATTTCGTTATTTAGTTGCTTACAGAATGCAATCATCCGTGCGTGTGTGTGTGTGTGTGTGTGTGTGTGTGTGTGTGTGTGTGTGTGTGTGTGTTGTGTATGTGTGTGTGTGTGTGTGTCATTCATAAAGCATAACATATTCTCGCTGCTAACTCCCCCACCCCACCCTTCTTTCTCTTGGTGCCATCCTCACTCTACCCCCTCCTAATACAGTGCAGCATCCTCCACATCTCTCTCACTCTCCCCCTCCCCTCTCTCTCCCCCTCTCCCCTCCCCCTCTCGCTCCCTCTCCTCCCTTTCTCTCTCTGTCTCCAAATGTATCTGGATGGTGTTATGCCGATGGTGTATCTCTGAACGATCCGATTGTGTGTATCCCCGCATGTATCCAGATGTGATATGTCTGTCGTAGTTATCTCCAAATGTATCGGATGTGTTATGCCTGATGTGTATCTCTGAACGTATCCGAATTGTGGTTATCCCCGCATGGATCCAGATGGTGGATATGTCTGGTCGGTAGTTATCTCCAAATGTGACTGGATGGTGGCTATTTCTGGACAATGGTTATCTCCGGACATGTCTGGATGGCCGATATGGCTGGACGGACCCTCTCCTCACACTGCTTTAACTTGCCCTCTCCTCAACTGCCTTCCCTTGTCCTCCCCCATGCTGCCTTCCCCTCCCATCCCCTCACACTTCTTTCCCCTCTTCATGCTGCCTTCCCTTCTCTTACCCTTCTCACTCTCCCTACCCCCTTGCCTTCTACCCCCCCCCCCCTTTCCTCGCTCCAGCCTGAGGGGAAGAAAGCAACATGAGGAGCGGACAAGGATGGTAACGTGAGGGGAGGAAGGAAGGAAGGGTGATAGAAATGTGTCCAAACACATTTTCTTTTTAACTGCGGGTTCGATATAAAACTGGGTGGAGCATTTAAACCCCATGCTATATACTTGGTAAAGGCCTGCCTGCATGCATGCATGCTCGCACATGCAGCGACCTTTGCACCCCTCCGGTCGCTCACTCCGAATCTTATTCATACATTCTACACTCTGTGGCAGCCGTTTTTAATTCAAATCTAAACCGTTAGTCCTTAACAGTTCCCTTAACAGAGGGGAGGGGTGGGGAAAGGGAGAGAGACAGAGAGGGGTGGGAGAGAGTGAGAGGGTTGGAGGAGGAGAGGGAAAGGGATGGGAGAGAAGAGGAAAGAGAGAGAGAGGTGGGAGAGAGAGAGAAATGGAGAGAGGTGGAGAGAGAAGGGAGAGGGGTGGGAGAGAGAGAGAGAGAGAGAGGGGGGGGAATGGTTTGGAGAGAGAGATGGAGAGGGTGAGAGAGATAAAGAGAGAGGTGGGAGAGGAGAGAGAGAGAGGGAGTGGGGAGGGATGATTGAGGGGAGGGGAGATGGGGAGCTGGAGAGGGGATTCCGACAGATGTGACGTCCAGTTTAATGTCCATCCGAGAGACAGCACACACATTGATGAATCACCTTGCCTGTGGAACCAAGTATGGCAGTTATAGCTGGTCAGGATTCAAACTCCAGGCTGACAGTCTGAGAGATGCCGATGCGTACCTCTCGGATATCCTGCTGTGATGGGGCGATTGATTGCTTTGCAAAAACTGAAAACATTTTTTACTCATTTTAATCTAATTTATTTTGCCTTCCTAACTCCGGAGATGTCCCCATGGAGAACCTGTCAACATGGAATATTGTAGAGGTCGAAGCTTGAAGAGTGCTCTCAGCAAGCACTCCAACAAAGCGGTTGTAGAAACCTTTAAAGTGAAACATTTAATTATTTTTATATGTATCTATCTATGTCGAAGTGATGGGTCATATAATGAAATTGGATCATCCAAAAAGGGGAAACGTCAAAAAATAATTGCACATTTTCAGTGAACGAGCTGCAGCCCAAGGGACCACATGACAAAGCGGGGCCAAATGCAGGCGAGTAGGGCCTGAACTTTGTTCAAGTCAATCGATATATTCAGTGACAGTATGAAGACTTTTGCCATGTGTGGCCACGACTTGGAAACAAATAATCAAGCAGCTTGTTTTGCACTCACCAAGTTGATTAAGAACTCAAGCAAGCACTCCAATGAAATAGTTGATAAGGAATGTCTAGCTAAGCAAGCGATTAGTGATCTCCGTTCGGTCGTATATAAACCCCATGTAACCGGAGACACCGGGAATGTCAAGCAGTGTCGGAATTGGACAAATGCACTTTTTTTTTAGCATGCAGAAATGTTGCTAAGTTCAATTCTGGAGCTTAAATTTTGTAATTCTGCTTAGTTTAAGCGATTTTCAAAGTTATGGCATGTGTCGAAATGAAACAAAGCCATTAACGCTGGCATCTCCAGACGTTTATAAGCATTGCAATGTATCCAGCGATTTGTAGGAATGACGATGAGGCATTCGATGATATGAGTGAGGAAAGTGAAAAAAAAAACTTTGTTGTTAAGAATCCATTGTGGCCTGTTCCAAATCAAGGCATTGCTGAGCAGGCCAAAAAAAAATGGTGAATTAAGACCCCAGCAAAGGACAGAGCTGACCAAGGATGAGCCTTGATAAAGGATAATTAGGCCAAATAAAAAAAATACCACTTGATCGTCCTCGCCTGCTTCCTTTTTTGAACCCGCCTCCGTTTTTTCAGCATGAAGAAGGGAAGTCAGAGTCAGAGAAGGGAAGTCAGAGAAGGGAAGTCAGCATGAAGAGATGGTAAAGAAGTGTGAGGAGAGGGGAGATAGGGGAGGGGAAGGCAGAAAAGAGCAGAGATGCAAAAAACCATAAAATACAGGTAACGTGTGTAATGTCAAGAGCAAAAACCATGAAAAATTTACCGGTATCTGTGTAATAGCCAAGAAGCAAAAACCATAAAACTCAACAGGTAACTGTGTTGATAGTCAAGAGCAAAACCATAAAACTCAACAGGTAACTGTGTTGATAGTCAAGAGCAAAACCATGAAACTTAACAGATAACTGTGTTGATAGCCAAGAGCAAAAACCATGAAATTTAACAGGTAACTGTTTTAATAGTCAGAGCAACCATGAAACTTAACAGGTAACTGTGTTAATAGTCAAAAGCAAAAACCATAAATTAACAGGTAACTGTTTGATAGTCAGAGCACAAACATAAATTTAACAGGTAACGTGTTGATAGTCAAGAGCACAAACATAAATTTTAACAGGTAACTGTGTTGATGGGGAAAAACCATAATTAACGGTAACTGTGTTGATAGCAGAGCAAAACCTGACCATTACAGGTAACTGTATTGATAGCCTAGAGCAAAACCATGAAACTTAACAGGAACTGTGTAATAGCAAGAGAAAAAACCATGAAACTTAACAGGTAACTGTGTTAATAGTCAAGAGCAAAAACCATGAAATTTAAAGGTAACTGTGTTAATAGCCAAGAGCAAAAACCATGACACTTAACAGGTAACTGTGTTGAATAGCGCAACAGCAAAAACCAAAAAACTCAACAGATAACTGTGTTGATAGTCAAGAGCAAAACCATGAATTTAACAGGTAACTGTGTTATTAAGCCAAGAGCAAAAACATGAAATTTAACAGGTAACTGTGATTACATAGCAAGAGCAAAACCATAAAACTCAACAGGTAACTGTGTTGATAGTCAAGAGCAAAAACCATAAAACTCAACAGGTAACTGTGTTGATAGTCAAGAGCAAAACCATGAAAACTTAACAGGAACTGTGTTAATAGCCAAGAGCAAACCCATGAAATTTAACAGGTAACTGTGTTAATAGCCAAGAGCAAAAACCATGAAACTTAACAGTAACTGTGTTCGTCAGAACAAAAAACCATAAACTCAACAGATAACTGTGTTGATAGCAAGAAGCAAAAACCATGAAATTTAACAGGTAACTGTGTTAATAGTCAAGACAAAAACCATGAAACTTACAGGTACTGTGTTAATAGTCAAAAGCAAAAACATAAATTACAGGTAACTGTGTTGATAGTCAAGAGCACAAACCATAAATTTAACAGGTAACTGTGTTGATAGTCAAGAGCACAAACCATAAAATTAACAGGTAACTGTGTTGATAGCAAGGGCAAAAACCATAAAATTAACAGGTAACTGTGTTGATAGCCAAGAGCAAAAACCATGACACTTTAACAGTAACTGTGTTGATAGCCAAGAGCAAAATCCCTGAAACTTAACAGGTAACTATGTTGAAGCAGAGCAAAAACCATGAATTAACAGGTAACTATGTTGATAGCAAGAGCAAAAACCATGAAATTTAACAGGTAACTTTGTTGATAGCCAAGAGCAAAAACCATGACCTTAACAGGTAACTTTGTTGATAGCCAAGAGCAAAAACCATGACACTTAACAGGTAACTTTGTGATAGCCAAGAGCAAAACCATGACACTTAACAGGTAACTGTGTTGATAGCCAGAGCAAAATCCTGAAACTTAACAGGTAACTATGTTGATAGCCAAGAGCAAGAACCATGAAACTTAACAGGTAACTATGTGATAGCCAACAGCAAAAACCATGAAACTTAACAGATAACTGTGTTGATAGCCAAGAGCAAAAACCATGAAACTTAACAGGTAACTGTGTTAATAGCCAAGAGCAAAACCATGAAACTTAACAGTAACTGTGTTAATAGTCAAGAGAAAAAACCATGAAACTTAACAGGTAACTGTGTTAATAGTCAAGACAAAACACATGAAACTGAAAGTGATCAGGTCAATGGACACCATTGTCACGCATGCCACCAGACTCCATGATCCTTAGCCCCTATCCACAGAGTTCGGCAAACACGTTTTACAATGTGTGTGGCTGTTTAACAATACACTCACATATAATGATAAATGAATGAATATACTTTAACTGTACACTCACTGGACAGCTCCTTCATCACAAGGGTCACGAGAAAGGTCCTGCATGGATAGAATGGTGTGCGGTTAAATGGACAACAGTTGGTAAATCCAACCTCGATGGTGTCGATTTACTGTTTTACACCAAACTCGGTGCATCGTGGTTAGAACGTCCTCTCTCAGATGGAAAATCGGTGTTTCAAACTCCAGCCGATCATACTGAAGACATAAAAATGGTGTGGTGCTGCTTCCTTGTTCGCACTCAGCATTTTAAAAGATAGAGCATGGACAAACAATGCTTGAAGGCCATGATAAACCACCCAGGTAACTCTTGCCAGAAACTGTTTGGCAGTAAAAACGCTCAATAAAAAGTATGGGACATGAAATCCATAAAAAGTATTTTATTTAAGGAGCACACTGACCCGAGATGTGACATGACATTGATGTCATGCACATAAATATTTATCATGCACATAAACATTACCTTCAAACTAAGATGGCGATGTGTGGTACTCATGTCTGTGAAGACCGAGATGTATGCCTTTATGCTCACAATGAATAAAAGCTAAGCCGCCGACATATATCAAAACTTCTAAATGTCAGTGTGTGTGTATCAGCTCCATAACTCCAAAACAAGGAAACCTAGCAGTCTGAACTTTGCATGCATACTCCATCCATCCATTGGGACCATACTCTGTACAAAAAGTTGGTGCGCCTCAGCAGTCTCCTTGCTATTCGGGCACAATCCTGGACAGGTCGCCACTCGACACAGGATACCAGCAAGCTGGCACTCATTTTGCCGACCTCGAAGGATGACAGGCAGAGTCAACCCACCTGGTATTAATTCAACTGAAAAGTGGGATTGAACTCAGGATCCAAGGACCCCAAGTCCACCACCCTAACCATTAAGCCACCATCAGGCATGCATGCACACTAATGGGACTCCAAGGGAGTGCATGAGTGAAAATTGGGTGTTTGGTTAATTAAAATACCCATTTTGAAGATAATTAACGGCCTTATTTAATTATATCCTTTATCAGTGCATCCTCAGACACCTCCATGCTTCTTCGGTCACCTCGCTCTCCCTTGCTGGGTCTTAATTCACCATTTTGTTCGGCTTGCTCAACAATGCCTCGAGTTAGACAGGCCACAACGGTTATTCATGATAAAGTGCTCAAAATGTCTTTTTTTTCCACTTTTCTCACTCATATAATCAAAAGCCCCATCTGCATACCTACGGATCGCTTTGTACATCACTTTTGTAAGTGCGATAGTTTCAAATTAGGAGCTTGGAGTGATTTAATGTAATATATGATCTGATTTTCCACCATCTACTCTCACCGACTAATTCAAGTTTATCATAGAAATATAATTTGATAACACCTGATTTCCAAGCTGTTGCCATATTAACGTGTTTTCTAAATTACAGAACCAATTTTTTTCCACCCATCACATGATGATTGCGTGTGTGCGTGTGTGTGCGTGTGTGTGTGTGTGTGTCGTGTGTGTGTGCGTGTGTGTGTGTGTGTGTGTGTTGTTCATAAAGTATAACATTCTCTTGCAACTCCCCTACCCCACCCTCTCTCTCTATGTCACATTCTCACGCCACCCCTCTTAATACAGTGCAGCATCCTCTACAACCTCTCTCTCTCTATCCCACACCCTCTCTCTCCACCTCTGTTCCCCTCCCTCTCTCTGTCTCTGTCTCTGAATGTATCTGGACAGTTGTATGCCCGGATGGTGGTTATCTCCGCAAGTATCTGGATGCTGGTTATATCCGCACAATCCCAATGGTAGTTATCTCCGCATGTACTGAACAGTGTTTATGTCCAGACAGCGGTTATCCTCCATATGTGTCTGGATAGCGGTTATTTCGAACGGTTGGTATGTCTGGACGGACCCTCCCCTCACACTGCCCTACCTTGCCCTCCCTTCACACTGCTTTCCCTCACCCTCCCCTCATGGCTGTTTTCCCTTGCCCTCTCCTCATA
>CM068965.1:20886722-20907565 GCA_035128595.1 Eptatretus atami
GGCCGTTAATTATCTTCAAAATGGGTATTTTAATTAACCCAAACACCCAATTTTCACTCATGCACTCCCTTGGAGTCCCATTAGTGTGCATGCATGCCTGATGGTGGGTGGCTTAATGGTTAGGGTGGTGGACTTGGGGTCCTTGGATCCTGAGTTCAAATCCCACTTTTCAGTTGAATTAATACCAGGTGGGGTTGACTCTGCCTGTCATCCTTCTGAGGTCGGCAAAATGAGTGCCAGCTTGCTGGTATCCTGTGTCAGAGTGGCGACCCGTCCAGGATTGTGCCCAATAACCAAGGAGACTGCTGAGGCAGCACCAACTTTTTGTACAGAGTATGGTCCCAATGGATGGATGGAGTATGCATGCAAAGTTTCAGACTGCTAGGTTTCCTTGTTTTGGAGTTATGGAGCTGATACACACACACTGACATTTAGAAGTTTTGATATATGTCGGCGGCTTAGCTTTTATTCATTTGTGAGCATAAAGGCATACATCTCGGTCTTCACAGACATGAGTACCACACATCGCCATCTTAGTTTGAAGGTAATGTTTATGTGCATGATAAATATTTATGTGCATGACATCAATGTCATGTCACATCTCGGGTCAGTGTGCTCCTTAAATAAATATCTTTTTATGGATTTCATGTCCCATACTTTTTATTGAGCGTTTTTACTGCCAAACAGTTTCTTGGCAAGAGTTACACTGGGTGGTTTATCATGGCCTTCAAGCATTGTTTGTCCATGCTCTATCCTTTTAAAATGCTGAGTGCGAAGCAAGGAAGCAGCACACACCATTTTTATGTCTTCAGTATGACTCGGCTGGAGTTTGAAACACCGATTTTCCATACTGAGAGAGGACGTTCTAACCACGATGCCACCGAGTTTGGTGTAAAACAGTAAATCGACACCATCGAGGTTGGATTACCAACTGTTTGTCCATTTAACCGCACACCATTCTATCCATGCAGACCTTTCTCGTGACCCCTTGTGATGAAGGAGCTGTCCAGTGAGTGTACAAGTTAAAGTATATTTCATATCATCATCATTATATGTGAGTGTATTGTTAAACAGCCACACACATTGTAAAACGTGTTTGCCGAACTCTGTGGATAGGGGCTAAGGATCATGGTAGTCTGGTGGCAGTGCGTGGACTAATGGTGTCCATTTGACCTGTCACTTTCAGTTTCATGGTTTTTTTTGCTCTTGACTATTAACACAGTTACCTGGTTAAGTTTCATGGTTTTCTCTGACTATTTCACGTTCCTGTTAAGTTTCATGTTTTTGCTCTTGGTATTACACAGTTACCTGTTTATTAGTTTTCTATGGTTTTTGCTCTTGGCTTCAAACACAGTTATCTGTTAGTTTCATGGTTTTTGCTGTTGGCTATCAACATAGTTACCTGTTAAGTTTCATTGGTTCTTGCTCTTGGCTACCAACATAGTACTGTTAAGTTTCAGGGATTGCTCTTGGCTATCATATCATCAGTTATCCTTGTTTAAGTCATGGTTTTTTGCTCTTGGCTATCTACAAGTTACCGTAGGGATGCATTGTTGCTTCTGTCTACAATCAAAGTTACGCTGTTAGTGTCCATGGTTTTTTTGCCTCTTGCTATCAACACATTTACCTGTTAAATTTCATGGTTTTGCTCTGGCTATCAACATAGTTACCTGTAAGTTTCCATGTTTGCTCTTGGCTATCAACATAGTTAACCTGTTAAGTTTCAGTGGATTTGCCTTGGCCTATCAACACAGTTACTGTTAAGTGTCATGGTTTTTGCTCTTGGCTATCCACACAGTTACCTAGTTAATTTTAATGGTTTTTTGCCTTGGCTATCCACGTTACCTTTAATTTTATGGTTGTGCTCTTGAACTATCAAGCACAGTTTACCTGTTAAATTTTATGGTTTGTGCTCTTGACTATCAAACACATTACCTGTTTAAATTATGGTTTTTGCTTTTGACTATTAACAGTTCTGTTGTATTCATGTTTTGGCTTGTTTCACGTTACCTGTTAAATTTCATGGTTTTGCTCTTGGCTATCCCAGTTATCTGTTGAGTTTATGGTTTTTGCCTATGAGACACAGTTACCTGTTAATTCTGGTTTTTGCTCTTGGCTATTAACAGACAGTTCCTGTTATTCTGGTTTTGCTCCTTGCTATTACCAGTTTAACCTGTTAGTTTCATGGTTTTGCTCTTGACTGATCAACATCAGTTACCTGTTGAGTTTTTGGTTTTGCTCTTGACTATCAACAACCAGTTACCTGTTGAGTTTTATGGTTTTTGCTCTTGGCTATTACACAGTTACCTGTTAAATTTCATGGTTTTTGCTCTGGCTAATAACGACAGTTACCTGTTAAATTTCATGTTTTTTTGGCTCTGACTATCAAAACACAGTCTATCTGTTGAGTTTTATTGGTTTTTGCTGTTTGGCTACACAACAGTTAACCTGTTAGTGTCTGGTTTTTTTGCTCTTGGCTATTAACACAGTTACCTATTAAATTTCATGGTTTTTGCTCTTGACTATTATACACAGTTACCTGTTAAGTTTCAATGGTTTTTTTCTCTTGGACTATTAACACAGTTACCTGTTAAGTTCATGGTTTTTGCTCTAAGCTATCTACAGTTACCTGTTAAGTGTCAGGTTTTTGCTCTTGGCTATACATACACTAGTACTCTGTTAATTTTCATGTTTTTTGCTTGGCTATCACACAGTTACCTGTTAATTTTGGTTTTGCTCTCTGGCTATCAACCATGTTACCTGTAAATTATCGGTTGTGCCTTGCTATCACACAGTTACGTATTAGGTTCTTGCTTTCAGTTACGTAGTTCATGGTTTTTTGCTCTTTGGCTATAAACAGTTACCTGTTAATGTATCTAATGGTTTTTGCTCTTGGCATCAACGAACAGGTTATCTGTTAAATTTCATGGTTTTGTCTTGACTATCACAGCAGTTACCTGTTAGTTTATGGTTTTGCTCTGACTATCAACACAGTTACCTGTTGATTATTTATGGTTTTTGCTTTGTGACTATTACAAGTTACCGTGTTAAGTTTTCATGGTTTTTGCTCTGACTATTAACACAGTTACCTGTTAAAATTGTTTTCTCGGTATCACATTTCTGTTACGTTTATGTTTTGCTTACGCATTACCTGTTAAGTTCAGGTTTTTGATTGCTATAACACAGTTACCTGTTAAGTGTCATGGTTTGTTGCTCGTTGCTATTACACAGTTACCTGTTACAGTGTTCATGGTTTTTTGGCTCTTGACTATCAACACAGTTACGCCTGTTATTTAGTTTTCCCTTGCAACTAGGTTTTATGTCACTGTTATATATTGCTCCTGACTATCAAACACAGTTACCTGTTAAAGTTTTAATGGTTTTTGCTTTTTGAACTATTAACACAGTTACCTGTTAAGTTTCGATGGTTTTTTGCTCTTGGCTATTAAACACAGTTACCTGTTAAGTTTTCATGGTTTTTGCTCTTGGCTATCAACACATTATCTGTAAGTTTCATGGTTTTTGCTGTTGGCTATCACATAGTTACCTGTTAAGTTTCAATGGTTTTTTGCTCTTGGCTATCAACATAGTTACCTGTTAAGTTTCAGGGATTTTGCTCTTGGCTATCACACAGTTACCTGTTAAGTGTCCATGGTTTTTTGCTTTGTTTATCAACAAAGTTACCTTTAAGTATTTTATGGTTTGGGCTTCCATCACAACACAGTTACCTGTTAAATTTTATGGTTTTTGCCTTGCTATCAACGTTACTGAGTTACCAACCAGTTACCTGTTAATTTATGGTTTGTGCTTGACTATCAACACAGTTACCTGTTAAATTTATGGTTTTTGCTTTTGACTATTAACAACAGTTGACCTGTTAAGTTTCATGGTTTTTGGTCTTGACTATTAACACAGTTACCTGTTATAATTTCATGGTTTTTGCTCTTGGCTATCAACAACAGTTATCTGTTGAGTTTTATGGTTTTTGCTCTTGACGAAAACACTTACCTGTTAAGTTTCATGGTTTTGTCTTGGCTATTAACACAGTTACCTGTTAAATTCATAAGATTTTTTTGCTGTTGGCTATTACACAGTTACCTGTTAAGTTTGCATGGTTTTTTGCTCTTGACTATCAACACAGTTACCTGTTGATTTTAATGTTTTTTGCTCTTGACTATCAACACAGTTACCTGTTGAGTTTTATGGTTTTTTGCTCTTGGCTATTAACACAGTTACCTGTTAAATTTCATGTTTTTGCTCTTGGCTAATACTGTTAAATTTCATGGTTTTTGCTCTTGACTATCAACACAGTTATCTGTTGATTTTATGGTTTTTGCTGTTGACACAGTTACCTGTTTAAGTGTCATGGTTTTGCTCTTGGCTATTAACACAGTTACCTATTAATTTCATGGTTTTGCTCTTGATATTAACACCAGTGACCTGTTAAGTTTCATGGTTTTTTCTCTTGCTATTAACAGTTACCTGTTAAGTTTCATGGTTTTTGCTCCTTGGTATCAACACAGTTACCTGTAAGTTTATGGTTTTTGCTCTTGGCTATAACAGTTACTGTTAATTTATGGTTCTGCTCTATGCATTACACAGTTACCTGTTAATTTTATGGTTTGTGCTCTTGACTATCAACACAGTTAACCTGTTAAGTTTTATGGTTTTTGCTCTTGACTATCAACACAGTTACCTGTTAAAATTTATGGTTTTTGCTTTTGACTATTAACACAGTTACCTGTTAAGTTTCATGGTTTTTTGCTCTTGAACTATTAACACAGTTACCTGTTAAATTTCATGGTTTTTGCTCTTTGCTATAAACAGTTATCTGTTAGTTCATGTGTTTTGCTCTTGATATCAAAACACAGTACCTGTTGAGTTTCATGGTTTTTGCTCTTGACTATCAACACAGTTACCTGTTAGTTTTAATGGTTTTTGCTCTGGCTATTAAACACAGTTACCTGGTTAAAGTTTCATGGTTTTTGCTCTGTGACTATAAACACAGTTACCTGTTAAGTTTCATGGTTTTTTGCTCTTGCTATATAACAGAGTTAGCCTGTTAAGTTTCAAGGTTTTGCTCTTGGCTAGATCAACACAGTTACCTGTTAAGTTGTCATGGTTTTTTGCTCTTGGCTATCAACACAGTTACTCTGTAATTCATGGTTTTTGCTCTTGGCTATAAACAACAGTTACCTGTTAAGTTTCATGGTTTTTTGCCTTGGCAATCAACACATGTTACCTGTTAATTTTCATGGTTTGCTCTTGGCTATCAACATAGTTTACCGTTAATTATGGTTTTGCTCTTGACTATCACACAGTTACCTGTTAATTCATGGTTTTTGCTCTTGACTATTAACACAGTTACCTGTTAAGTTCTGGTTTTTGCTCTGACTATTAACAGTTACCTGTTAAATTTCATGGTTTTTGCTCTTGGCTATCAACACAGTTACTGTTAAGTTCATGTTTTTGCTCTTGCTATCACAACAGTTACCTGTTATATTTAGGTTTTTGCTCTTGGATCAACACAGTTACCTGTTAAGTTTCATGGTTTTTTGCTCTTGGCTATCAACCGTTACCTGTTAAATTCATGGTTTTGCTCTTGCTATAACACAGTTACCTGTTAAATTTCATGGTTTTTGCTCTTGACTATCAAACACAGTTTACCTGTTAGTTTTATGGTTTTGCTCTTGACTATCAACACAGTTACCTGTTAAGTTTCATGGTTTTTTGCTCTTAGACTATCAAACACAGTTACCTGTTGATTGTTATGGTTTTGCTCTTGGCTATTAACACAGTTACCTGTTAAATTCATGGTTTTGCTCTTGGCTATAACACAGTTACTTGTAAGTTTCATGGTTTTGCTCTGACTATCAACACAGTTACCTGTTAAGTTTATGGTTTTGCTTTGCTATTAACACAGTTACCTGTTAAGTGTCATGGTTTTTGCTCTGGCTATCAACAGTTACCTGTTAAGTTCATGGTTTTTGCTCTTGACTATCAACACAGTTACCTGTTAAGTTTCATGGTTTTTTGCTTTTGCTATTAACACAGTTACCTGTTAAGTTTTCAATGGTTTTTGCTCTTGGCTATCAACACAGTTACCTGTTAAGTTTCAGGTTTTTGCTCTTGACTACACACAGTTATCTGTTTAAGTTTCATGGTTTTTGCTTGTGGCTATCAACAAGTTACCTGTTAAGTTTCATGGTTTTTTGCTCTTGGCTAATAACACAGTTACCTGTTAAATTTCATGGTTTTTGCTCTTGGCTATCAACACAGTTATCTGTTAGTTTTTAGGTTTTTGCTGTTGGCTATCAACACAGTTACCTGTTAAGTTTCATGGTTTTTGCTCTTGGCTATTAACACAGTTACCTATTAAATTTCATGGTTTTGCTCTTGCTATTAACAGTTACCTGTTAAGTTTCATGTTTTTTCTCTTGGCTATTAACACAGTTACCTGTTAAGTTTCATGGTTTTTGGCTCTAGGCTATCAATACAGTTTACTGTTAAGTGTCATGGTTTTTGCTCTTGGCTATCAACACAGTTACCTGTTAATTTATGGTTTTTTGCCCTTGGCTATCAACACAGTTACCTGTTAATTTTTATGGTTTGTGCTCTTGGACTATCAACAACAGTTACCTGTTAAATTATGGTTTGTGCTCTTGACTATCAACACAGTTAACCTGTTAATTTATGGTTTTTGCTTTGACTATTATACACAGTTACCTGTTAAGTTTCATGGTTTTTGCTCTTGACTATAAAACAGTTACCTGTTAAATTTCATGGTTTTTGCTCTTGGCTACTCAACACAGTTATCTTGTTAAGTTTCATGGTTTTTGCTCTTGACTATCAACACAGTTACCTGTGAGTTTTATGGTTTTGCTCTTGACTATCAACACAGTTACTGTTGAGTTTTATGGTTTTTGCTCTTGGCTATTAACACAGTTACCTGTAAATTTCATGGTTTTTGCTCTTGACTATTAACACAGTACCTGTAAGTTTCATGTTTTTGCTCTTGCCTATCAAACATAGTTTACCGTTAAGTTTCAAGGTTTTTGCTCTTGCTATCAACACAGTTACCTATTAAGTGTCATGGTTTTTGCTCTTGGCTATCAACACAGTTACCTGTTAAGTGTCATGGTTTTTGCTCTTGCTATCAACACAGTTACCTGTTAATTTTATGGTTTTTGCCCTTGGCAATCAACACAGTTACCTGTTAAATTTTATGGTTTGTGCTTTGACTATCAACATAGTTACCTGTTAAATTTATGGTTTGTGCTCTTGACTATCAACACAGTTACCTGTTAATTTATGGTTTTTGCTTTTGACTATTAACACAGTTACTGTTAAGTTTCGTGGTTTTTCTCTTGGCTATTAACACAGTTACCGTGTTAAGTTTCATGGTTTTGCTCTTGCTATCAACACAGTTATCTGTTAGTTTCATGGTTTTTGCTGCTGGCTTATCAACATAGTTACCTGTTAAGTTTCATGGTTTTTTCTCTGGCTATCAACATAGTTACCTGTTAAGTTTCAGGGATTTTTGCTCTTGGCTATCAACACAGTTACCTGTTAAGTGTCATGGTTTTGCTCTTGGCTATCAACAAAGTTACCTGTTAAGTGTCATGGTTTTTGCTCTTGGCTATCAACACAGTTACCTTTAATTTTATGGTTTTTGCCTTGGCTATCAACACAGTTTACCTGTAAATTTATGGTTTGTGCTCTTAGACTATCAACACAGTTACCTGTTAAATTTATGGTTTGTGCTTCTGACTATCAACACAAGTTACCTGTTAAATTTATGGTTTTTTGCTTTTGACTATTAACACAGTTACCTGTTAAGTTTCATGGTTTTTGGTCTGACTATTAACAACAGTTACCTGTTAAATTTCATGGTTTTTGCTCTTGGCTATCAACACAGTTTACTGTTGAGTTTTATGGTTTTTTGCTGCCTTGACGAACACAGTTACCTGTTAAGTTTCATGGTTTTTGCTCTTGGCTAAACACAGTTACCTGTTAAATTTCATGGTTTTTGCTCTTGGCATTAAACACAGTTACCTGTTAAGTTTCATGGTTTTTGCTCTTGACTATCAACACAGTTACCTGTTGAGTTTTATGGTTTTTGCTCTTGACTATCAACAGTTACCTGTTGAGTTTAATGGTTTTGCTCTTGGCTATTAACACAGTTACCTGTTAAATTTCATGGTTTTGCCTCTTGCTAATAACACAGTTACCTGTTAAATTTCATGGTTTTTGCTCTTGACTATCAAACACAGTTATCTGTTGAGTTTATGGTTTTGCTGTTGGCTATTCAACACAAGTTAACCTGTTAATGTCATGTGTTTTTGCTGTGCTATAAACAAGTTACCTATTAATTTCATGTTTTTGCTCTGACTATTAACACAGTGACCTGTTAAGTTTCATGGTTTTTCTGCTTGCTATTAACACAGTTACCTGTTAAGTTTCAATGGTTTTTTGCTCTAGGCTATCAACACAGTTACCTGTTAAGTGTCATGGTTTTTTGCTCTTGGCTAATCAACACAGTTACCTGTTAATTTTATGGTTTTTGCCCTTGGCTATCAACACAGTTACCTTTATTATTTATGGTTTGTTGCTCTTTGACTATCAACACAGTTACCTGTTAATTATGGTTTGTGCTCTCTGACTATCAACACAGTTACCTGTTAAATTTATGGTTTTGCTTGTTGACTATTTAACACAGTTACCTGTTAAGTTTCATGGTTTTTGCTCTTGACTATTTAAAACAGTTACCTGTTAAATTTCATGGTTTTTTGCTCTTGGCTATCAACACAGTTATCTTTAAGTTCATGGTTTTTGCTCTTGACTAATCAACACAGTTACTGTTGAGTTTTATGGTTTTTGCTCTGACTATCAACACAGTTACCTGTTGAGTTTTATGGTTTTTTGCTCTTGCTATTAACACAGTTACCTGTTAAATTTCATGTTTTTTTTGCTCTTGACTATTAACACAGTTACCTGTTAAGTTTCATGGTTTTTGCTCTTGCCTATCAACATAGTTACTGGTTAAGTTTCAAGGTTTTTGCTCTGTATCAACACACGTTACCTGTTAAGTGTCATGGTTTTTGCTCTTGGCTATCAACACAGTACCTGTTAAGTGTCATGGTTTTTGCTTCTTGGCTATCAACACAGTTACCTGTTTTTTATGGTTTTTGCCCTTGGCATCACACAGTTACCTGTTAATTTTATGGTTTGTGGCTCTTGACTATCACAAATTACCTGTTAAATTTATGGTTTGTGCTTCTTGACTATCAACACAGTTACCTGTTTAAATTTATGGTTTTTGCTTTTGACTATTAACACAGTTACTGTTAAGTTTCGATGGTTTTTGCTCTTGACTATTAACAGAGTTACCTGTTAAATTCATGGTTTTTTTGCTCTTGGCTATCAACACAGTTATCTGTTAAGTTTCATGGTTTTTGCTCTTGACTATCAACACAGTTACCTGTTGAGTATTAATGTTTGCTCTTGACGAACACAGTTACCTGTTAAGTTTCATGGTTTTTGCTCTTGGCTACAACACAGTTACCTGTTAAATTCATGGTTTTTGCTCTTTGCCTATTACACAGTTACCTGTTTAAATTCATGTTTTTGCTCTTGACTATCAACACAGGTATGTTGGTTTTATGGTTTTTGCTCTTGACTATCACACAGTTACCTGTTAAGTTTCATGGTTTTTTCGCTCTTGACTATCAACACAGTTACCTTGTTGAGTTTATGGTTTTTTGCTCTTGGCTATTAACAAGTTACCTGTTAAATTTCATGGTTTTGCTCTTGGCTATTAACACAGTTACCTGTTAAGTTTCATGGTTTTTGCTCTTGACTATCAACACAGTTACCTGTTTAAGTTTCATGGTTTTTGCTTTTTGCTATTAACACAGTTACCTGTTAAGTTTCATGGTTTTTGCTCTTGGCTATCAACACAGTTACCTGTTAAGTGTCATGGTTTTGCTCTTGCTATCAACACAGTTACCTGTTAAGTTTCATGGTTTTTGCTTTTTGCTATTAACACAGTTACCTGTTAAGTTTCATGGTTTTTGCTCTTGCTATCAACACAGTTACCTGTTAAGTTTCATGGTTTTTGCTCTTGACTATCAACACAGTTATCTGTTAAGTTTCATGGTTTTTGCTGTTGCTATCAACATAGTTACCTGTTAAGTTTCATGTTTTTGCTTTGGCTATCAACATAGTTACCTGTTAAGTTTCAAGGTTTTGCTCTGGCTATCAACACAGTTATCTGTTGAGTTTTATGGTTTTTGCTCTTGACGAACACCAGTTACCTGTTAAGTTTCATGGTTTTTGCTCTTGGCTATAACACAGTTACCTGTTAAATTTCATGGTTTTTGCTCTTGGCTATTAACACAGTTACCTGTTAAGTTTATGTTTTTGCTCTTGACTATCAACACAGTTACCTGTTAGTTTATGGTTTTTGCTCTTGACTATCAACACAGTTACCTGTTGAGTTTTATGGTTTTTGCTCTTGGCTATTAACACAGTTACCTGTTAAATTTCATGGTTTTTTGCTCTTGGCTAATAACACATTACCTGTTAAATTTCATGGTTTTTGCTCTTGACTATCAACACAGTTATCTGTTGAGTTTTATGGTTTTTGCTGTTGGCTATCAACACAGTTACCTGTTAAGTGTCATGGTTTTTGCTCTTGGCTATTAACACAGTTACCTATTAAATTCATGGTTTTTGCTCTTGACTATTAACACAGTTACCTGTTAAGTTTCATGGTTTTTTCTCTGGCTATTAACACAGTTACCTGTTAAGTTTCATGGTTTTTGCTCTAGGCTATTCAACACAGTTACCTGTTAAGTGTCATCGGTTTTTTGCTCTTGGCTATCAACACAGTTACCTGTTAATTTTATGGTTTTTGCCTTGGCTATCAACACAGTTACTGTTAATTTTATGGTTTGTGCTCTTGACTATCAACACAGTTACCTGTTAAATTTATGGTTTGTGCTCTTGACTATCAACACAGTTACCTGTTAATTTATGGTTTTTGCTTTGACTATTAACACAGTTACCTGTTAAGTTTCATGGTTTTGCTCTTGACTATAAAACAGTTACCTGTTTAAATTCATGGTTTTTGCTCTTGGCTATCAACACAGTTATCTGTTAAGTTTCATGGTTTTTGCTCTTGACTATCAACACAGTTACCTGTTGAGTTTTATGTTTTTGCTCTGACTATCACACAGTTACTGTTGAGTTTTATGGTTTTTGCTCTTGGCTATTAACACAGTTACCTGTTAATTTCATGGTTTTTGCTCTTGACTATTAAACAGTTACCTGTTAAGTTTCATGGTTTTTTGCCTTGCCTATTCAACATAGTTACTGTTAAGTTTCAAGGTTTTTGCTCTGGCTATCAACACAGTTACCTGTTAAGTTGTCATGGTTTTGCTCTTGGCTATCAACACAGTTACCTGTTAAGTGTCATGGTTTTTGCTCTTGGCTATCAACACAGTTACCTGTTAATTTATGGTTTTTGCCTTGGCATCAACACGTTACCTGTTAATTTATGGTTTGTGTCTTGATATCAACATAGTACTGTTAAATTTATGGTTTGTGCTCTGACTATCAACACAGTTACCTGTTAAATTTATGGTTTTTGCTTTTGACTATTAACACAGTTACCTGTTAAGTTTCGTGGTTTTTGCTCTTGGCTATTACACAGTTACCTGTTAAGTTTCATGGTTTTTGCTCTTGGCTATCAACACAGTTATCTGTTAAGTTTCATGGTTTTTGCTGTTGGCTATCAACATAGTTACCTGTAAGTTTCATGGTTTTTCTCTTGGCTATCAACATAGTTACCGTTAAGTTTCAGGGATTTTGCTCTTGGCTATCAACACAGTTACCTGTTAAGTGTCATGGTTTGCTCTGCTATCAACAAAGTTACCTGTTAAGTGTCATGGTTTTTGCTCTTGGCTATCAACACAGTTACCTGTTAATTTTATGGTTTTTGCCTTGGCTATCAACACAGTTACCTGTTAAATTTTATGGTTTGTGCTCTTGACTATCAACACAGTTACCTGTTAAATTATGGTTTGTGCTCTTGACTATCAACACAGTTACCTGTTAAATTTATGGTTTTTGCTTTTACTATTAACACAGTTACCTGTTAAGTTTCATGGTTTTGGTCTTGACTATTAACACGTTACCTGTTAATTTCATGGTTTTTTGCTCTTGGCTATCAACACAGTTATCTGTTGAGTTTTATGGTTTTGCTCTTGACGACACGTTACCTGTTAAGTTTCATGGTTTGCTCTTGCTATTAACACAGTTACTGTTAAATTTCATGGTTTTGCTCTTGGCTATTAACACAGTTACCTGTTAAGTTTCATGGTTTTGCTCTTGGACCTATCAAACACAGTTATATTGATTTTATGGTTTTGCTCTTGACTATCAACACAGTTACCTGTTGAGTTTTTATGGTTTTTGCTCTTGCATTAACACAGTTACCTGTTAAATTTCATGGTTTTTGCTCTTGCTAATAACACAGTTACCTGTTAAATTTCATGGTTTTGCTCTTGACTATCAACACAGTTATCTGTTGAGTTTTATGGTTTTTGCTGTTGGCTATCAACACAGTTACCTGTTAAGTGTCATGGTTTTTGCTCTTGGCTATTAACACAGTTACCTATTAAATTTCATGGTTTTTGCTCTTGACTATTAACACAGTGACCTGTTAAGTTTCATGGTTTTTTCTCTTGGCTATTAACACAGTTACCTGTTAAGTTTCATGGTTTTTGCTCTAGGCTATCAACACAGTTACCTGTTAGTGTCATGGTTTTTTTGCTCTTGCTACAACACAGTTACCTGTTAATTTTATGGTTTTTGCCTTGGCTATCAACACAGTTACCTGTTAAATTTTATGGTTTGTGCTCTTGACTATCAACACAGTTACCTGTTAAATTTATGGTTTGTGCTCTTGACTATCAACACAGTTACTGTAATTTATGGTTTTTGCTTTTGACTATTAACACAGTTACCTGTTAAGTTTCATGGTTTTTGCTCTTGACTATTAAAACAGTTACCTGTTAAATTTCATGGTTTTTGCTTTGGCTATCAACACAGTTATCTGTTAAGTTTCATGGTTTTTGCTCTTGACTATCAACACAGTTACCTGTTGAGTTTTATGGTTTTTGCTCTTGACTATCACACCAGTTACCTGTTGAGTTTTATGGTTTTTGCTCTTGGCTATTAACACAGTTACCTGTTAAATTTCATGGTTTTTGCTCTTGACTATAACACAGTTACCTGTTAGTTTCATGGTTTTGCTCTTGCCTATCAACATAGTTACCTGTTAAGTTTCAAGGTTTTGCTCTTGGCTATCAACACAGTTACCTGTTAAGTGTCATGGTTTTTTGCTCTTGGCTATCAACACAGTTACCTGTTAAGTGTCATGGTTTTTGCTCTTGGCTATCAAACACAGTTACCTGTTAATTTTATGGTTTTTGCCCTTGGAATCAACACAGTTACCTGTTAATTTTATGGTTTGTGCTCTTGACTATCAACATAGTTACCTGTTAAATTTATGGTTGTGCTCTTGACTATCAACACAGTTACCTGTTAAATTTATGGTTTTTTCTTGACTATTAACACAGTTACCTGTAAGTTTCGTGTTTTTGCTCTTGACTATTAACAGAGTTACCTGTTAAATTTCATGGTTTTTGCTCTGGCTATCAACACAGTTATCTGTTAAGTTTCATGTTTTTGCTCTTGACTATCAACACAGTTACCTGTTGAGTATTAGGTTTTTGCTCTTGACGAACACAGTTACCTGTTAAGTTTCATGGTTTTTGCTCTTGGCTATCAACACAGTTACTGTTAAATATCATGGTTTTTGCTCTTTGCTATTAACACAGTTACCTGTTAAATTTCATGGTTTTTGCTCTTGACTATCAACACAGTTGTATGTTGAGTTTTTATGGTTTTTGCTCTTGACTATCAACACAGTTACCTGTTAAGTTTCATGGTTTTTGCTCTTGACTATCAACACAGTTACCTGTTGATTTTATGGTTTTGCTTCTTGGCTATTAACACAGTTACCTGTTAAATTTCATGGTTTTTGCTCTTGGCTATTAACACAGTTACCTGTTAAGTTTCATGGTTTTTGCTCTTGACTATCAACACAGTTACCTTGTTAAGTTTCATGGTTTTGCTTTTTTGCTATTAACACAGTTACCTGTTAAGTTTCATGGTTTTTGCTCTTGGCTATCAACACAGTTACCTGTTAAGTGTCATGGTTTTTGCTCTGACTATCACACAGTTACCTGTTAAGTTTCATGGTTTTTGCTTTTGCTATTAACACAGTTACCTGTTAAGTTTCATGGTTTTTGCTCTTGGCTATCAACACAGTTACCTGTTAAGTTTCATGGTTTTTGCTCTTGACTATCAACACAGTTATCTGTTAAGTTTCATGGTTTTTGCTGTTGGCTATCAACATAGTTACCTGTTAAGTTTCATGGTTTTGCTCTTGGCTATCACAATAGTTACCTGTTAAGTTTCAAGGTTTTTGCTCTGGCTATCAACACAGTTACCTGTTAAGTGTCATGGTTTTTGCTCTTGACTATTAACACAGTTACCTGTTAAATTTCATGGTTTTTTGCTCTTGGCTATCAACACAGTTACTGTTAAGTTTCATGGTTTTTGCTCTTGACTATCAACACAGTTACCTGTTGAGTTTTTATGGTTTTTGCTCTTGACGACACAGTGACCTGTTAGTTTCATGTTTTTGCTCTGGCTATTAACACAGTTACCTGTTAAATTTCATGTTCTTTGCTCTTATTCTATTAACACAGTTACCTGTTAAATTTCATGGTTTTTTTGCCTTGACTATCAACACAGTTACCTGTTGAGTTTTATGGTTTTTGCTCTTGGCTATTAACACAGTTACCTGTTAAATTTCATGGTTTTTGCTCTTGACTATTAACACAGTTACCTGTTAAGTTTCATGGTTTTGCTCTGGCTATTAACACAGTTACCTGTTAAGTTTCATGGTTTTTGCTCTTGACTATCAACACAGTTACCTGTTAGTTTCATGGTTTTTGCTTTTTGCTATTAACACAGTTACCTGTTAATTTCATGGTTTTTGCTCTTGCTATCAACACAGTTACCTGTTAAGTTTTATGGTTTTGCCTTGACTATCACACAGTTACCTGTTAAGTTTAATGGTTTTGCTCTTGACTATTAACACAGTTACCTGTTAAGTTTTCATGGTTTTTGCTCTTGACTATCAAAACAGTTACCTATTAAGCTTCATGGTTTTTGCTTTTGGCTATTAACACATGTTACCTGTTAATTTCATGGTTTTGCTCTTGACTATTAACACAGTTACCTGTTAAGTTTCATGGTTTTTGCTCTTGCTATTAACACAGTTACCTGTTAAGTTTCATGGTTTTTGCTCTTGGCTATCAACATAGTTACCTGTTAAGTTTCAAGTTTTGCTCTTGGCTATCAACACAGTTACCTGTTAAGTTTCATGGTTTTTGCTCTTGACTATCAACACAGTTCCTGTTGGTTTTATGGTTTTTGCTCTTGCTATTAACACAGTTACCTGTTAAGTTTTCATTTTTTGCTCTTGGCTATTAACACAGTTACCTGTTTAAGTTTCATGGTTTTTGCTCTTGACTATCAACACAGTTACCTGTTAAGTTTCATGGTTTTTGCTTTTTGCTATTAACACAGTTACCTGTTAAGTTTCATGGTTTTTGCTCTTGGCTATCAACACAGTTACCGTTAAGTGTCATGGTTTTTGCTCTTGACTATCAACACAGTACCTGTTAAGTTTCATGGTTTTTGCTTTTTGCTATTACACAAGTACCTGTTAAGTTTCATGGTTTTTGCTCTTGGCTATCACACAGTTACCTGTTAAGTTTCATGGTTTTTGCTCTGACTATCAACACAGTTATCTTGTTAAGTTTCATGGTTTTTGCTGTTGGCTATCAACATAGTTACCTGTTAAGTTCATGGTTTTTGCTCTTGGCTATCAACATAGTTACCTGTTAAGTTTCAAGGTTTTTGCTCTTGGCTATCAACACAGTTACCTGTTGAGTTTTATGGTTTTTGCTCTTGACGAAACACAGTGACCTGTTAAGTTTCATGGTTTTTGCTCTTGGCTATCAACACAGTTATCGTTTAATTTCATGGTTTTGCTCTTGACTATCAACACAGTTACCTGTTGAGTTTTATGGTTTTTTGCTCTTGACGAACACAGTGACCTGTTAAGTTTCATGGTTTTTGCTCTTGGCTATTAACACAGTTACCTGTTAATTTCATGGTTCTTGCTCTTATCTATTAACACAGTTACCTGTTAAAATTTCATGGTTTTGCTCTTGACTATCAACACAGTTACCTGTGAGTTTTATGGTTTTTTTTGGCTCTATTAACACAGTTACCTGTTAAATTTCATGGTTTTTGCTCTTGACTATTAACACAGTTACCTGTTAAGTTTCATGGTTTTTGCTCTTGGCTATTAACACAGTTACCTGTTAAGTTTCATGGTTTTTGCTCTTGACTATCAACACAGTTACCTGTTAAGTTTCATGGTTTTTGCTTTTTGCTATTAACACAGTTACCTGTTAAGTTTCATGGTTTTTGCTCTTGGCTATCAACACAGTTACCTGTTAAGTTTCATGGTTTTTGCTCTTGACTATCAACACATGTTACCTGTTAAGTTTAATGGTTTTTGCTCTTGACTATTAACACAGTTACCTGTTAAGTTTCATGGTTTTTGCTCTTGACTATCAAAACAGTTACCTATTAAGCTTCATGGTTTTTCTCTTTGGCTATTAACACAGTTACCTGTTAAATTTCATGGTTTTTGCTCTTGACTATTAACACAGTTACCTGTTAAGTTTCATGGTTTTCTCTTGGCTATTAACACAGTACCTGTTAAGTTTCATGGTTTTGCTTTTGCTATCAACATAGTTACCTGTTAAGTTTTCAGGTTTTTGCTCTTGGCTATCAACACAGTTACCTGTTAAGTGTCATGGTTTTTGCTTTGGCTATCAACACAGTTACCTGTTAAGTTTCAGGGTTTTTGTTCTGGCTATCAAATAAGTTACCTGTTAAGTTTCATGGTTTTTGCTCTTGGCTATCAACAGTTACCTGTTAAGTGTCATGGTTTTTGCTTCTTGACTATTAACACAGTTACCTGTTAAGTTTCATGGTTTTGCTGTTGGCTATCAACATAGTTACCTGTTAAGTTTCATGGTTTTTGCTCTTGGCTATCAACATAGTTACCTGTTAAGTTTCAAGGTTTTTGCTCTTGGCTATCAACACAGTTACCTGTTAAGTGTCATGGTTTTTGCTCTTGCTATCAACACAGTTACCTGTTAATTTTATGGTTTTGCCTTGGCTATCAACACAGTTACCTGTTAATTTTATGGTTTGTGCTCTGACTATCAACACAGTTACCTGTTAAATTTATGGTTTGTGCTCTTGACTATCAACACAGTTACCTGTTAAATTTATGGTTAGTGCTCTGGACTATCAACACAGTTACCTGTTAAATTTATGGTTGTGCTCTTGACTATCAACAGTTACCTGTTAAATTTATGGTTTGTGCTCTTGACTATCAACACAGTTACCTGTTAAATTTATGGTTTGTGCTCTTGACTATCAACACAGTTACCTATTAAGTTTCATGGTTTTTGCTCTTGACCTATCAACACAGTTACCTGTTTAAGTTTCATGGTTTTTGCTCTTGACTATTAACACAGTTACCTGTTAAGTTTCATGGTTTTTTGCTCTTGGCTATTAACACAGTTACCTGTTAAATTCATGGTTTTTGCTCTTGACTATTACACAGTTACCTGTTAAGTTTCATGGTTTTTGCTCTTGGCTCTTAACACAGTTACCTGTTAAGTTTCATGGTTTTTGCTCTTGGCTATTAACACAGTTACCTGTTAAGTTTCATGGTTTTTGCTCTTGGTTATCAACACAGTTACCTATTAAGTTTCATGGTTTTTGCTCTTGGCTATTAACACAGTTACCTGTTAAGTTTCATGGTTTTTTGCTCTTGGCTATCAAAACAGTTATCTGTTAAGTTTCATGGTTTTGCTGTTGGCTATCAACACAGTTACCTGTTAGTTCATGGTTTTTGCTCTTGGCTATCAACATAGTTACCTGTTAAGTTTCATGGTTTTGCTGTTGGCTATCAACACGTTACTGTTAAGTTTCATGGTTTTGCTCTTGGCTATCAACACAGTTATCTGTTAAGTTTCATAGTTTTGCTGTTGGCTATCAACACAGTTACCTGTTAAGTTTCATGGTTTTTGCTCTTGGCTATCAACATAGTTACCTGTTTGGTTCATGGTTTGCTCTTGGCTATCAACACAGTTACTGTTAAGTTTCATGGTTTTGCTGTTGGCTATCAACACAGTTACCTGTTAAGTGTCATGGTTTTTGCTCTTGGCTATCAACACAGTTACCTGTTAAGTTTCATGGTTTTTGCTGTGCTATCAACACAGTTACCTGTTAAGTTCATGGTTTTTGCTCTTGGCTATCACACAGTTACCTGTAAGTTCAAGGTTTTTGCTTGGCTATCAACACAGTTACTGTTACAGTGTTCATGGTTTTGCTCTTGGCTATCAACACAGTTACCTGTTAATTTTATGGTTTTTGCCCTTGGCTATCAACACAGTTACCTGTTAAATTTTATGGTTTGTGCTCTTGACTATCAACCAGTTACCTGTTAAGTTTCATGGTTTTGCCCTTGGCTATCAACACAGTTACCTGTTAAGTTTCATGGTTTTTGCTCTTGGCTATCAACACAGTTACCTGTTATTGTTCAAGTTTTTGCTCTTGGCTATTCAACACAGTTACTGTTAAGTGTCATGGTTTTTGCTCTGGCTATCAACACAGTTACCTGTTAATTTTATGGTTTTGCCCTTGGCTATCAACACAGTTACCTGTTAAATTTTATGGTTTTTGCCCTGGCTATCAACACGTTACCTGTTAATTTATCTTTGTGCTCTTGACCTATCAACACAGTTACCTGTTAAATTTATGGTTTGTGCTCTTGACTATCAACACAGTTACCTGTTAAATTTATGGTTAGTGCTCTGACTATCAACACAGTTACCTGTTCAATTAATGGTTTGTGCTCTTGGACTATCAACACAGTTACCTGTTAATTTATGGTTTGTGCTCTGGACTATCAATACAGTTACCAATTAAATTTATGGTTTGTGCTCTTGACTATCAACACAGTTACCTGTTAAATTCTGCACAAACAGCAGATGCAAGTCAAATGCTTTTGAATGTGCCGTGAGTAAAACCGCATGTAAACATTGATGGTATTAAAGTCCAATCGATAGCGCTATCGATTACTCTAAGTCTACACTGTAGTAGTGACTGTAGTCGTGCAATGGAAACAATGGATGATTCACTCAAAGCTTTGGGTTCTTTCCCAAGACATGAAATATTTCAATCCAAATGGGTTTGGCTCGTTTGGTGTTCCCATCTGAACACTCAGCTCAGTTTAATGATACCATCCCAGGTCCAAACCCCTTCTCGTGTGTTGAGCTCTCCAGGATCCACCAACATCCTTTTAAAGTGTCTAAGCGTCTCGCTGATGTCTCCGAATCTTGCCCTGCATGTCAGTTGGGTACAAGTTCCTCCATGAGCCCTTAGACGGTGTGGAAATCCCAAGTCTTTTGTTCATATTGTGAAAAAAAACAAGACCTAATTGAGTGATCAGCGTCCACATTCTATCACCAACTCCTGCTCTTTGCAAAAGACACCATGAGATCTTTAACGTCTACCAATTAATGCCAGCAAAAAAGAAATAGAAGCAAGATATGGTTGCCAAAAGGTTGGCAACCATATTTTGATGTGATGTACGTTTTTTTATTTATAACCACAGAGTTACTGCCATGTTCGAAATATCACATTTACGTGTTATGTCCATCTTCTTCTTTGGTATACAGCACATGGCTGTGGGTATCACCATTGGGTGAGTGTGCTGACTGTGCCACTTATGCTGTGCCTTCTGTAGATTAGGGCAGGAATATGTAATATGTTCATGGTGCTGGTGATAGCTCACCTAATCTTTGTGAAGGACACCGTGGGATATTTGACGTCAACCAACTAATGCTGGCAGACGGGACACACAGTTTAACTTCCAGCCGAGAGACGGTGCACATACTGATGCATCACCCTGCCTGGAAGACACAGGGATGACAGTTTGTAGCTTGATCGGAATTCTAACCCAGGCTACACGGCTCAAAGACGATTGTGCATACCTCTAGAATACCTCGAGTCTCTCAGCCATCCGACCAGCCCACTTACATACTGAATGAGCTGTGATGGCCATTATAAAAAATAAATAAAATTTGTTTAGTTCTGGGGCCGCAAGAGAAATTATACTAGATTTTTGCATCTGTTGGTAAAAGGAGAAGCATCTGTCGGTCCGTGTGTGTGTGTGTGTGTGTGTGTGTGTGTGTGTGTGTAGAATACTAATGGGGTATGCTTACACATTGTAAGCAACAACGAATCACGAAAAAGCTTAAAATCTAATATATTGTTGTGGTTCTGTGAAACCGGCATTCTCATGAGGCAATGGCACACAGAATATAGCACTCTCAAGACAGTTATGTCATTGCTATTCATTTTAGATTGCCCTTCCCTTATGGGTTGTGGGTTTACGAGTCAATATGCGTTGTGAGGGCTTTAGGAATTGTTTTTCCTTCCATTCTTTACCCATCTTTCATTCTTTACATTATTTTGCTTTGCTGTACACATGAACCTCTCCTTCCTTCACACATGCATGCAACACCAAGAGAGGTAACTCTCTC
>CM068965.1:20915494-20937174 GCA_035128595.1 Eptatretus atami
ACACAGGAGAAGGATCTGGGGGTGGTAATAGATATGGGAGGTAAGCAGGCAGCACAGTGTCAGGCAGCTAGAGGAAAGCAAATAGGGTTTTAGGCTGGATAAGGAGGGGGATCATTTATAAATCAAAAGAGGTGGTGTTAACATTGTACAGGAATTTAGTGAGGGCCACATCTGTAATATTGTGTGCAGTTTTGGTCACCACAGTTCTGGAAGGACAAAGATACCATAGAGAGAGTTCAGCGCAGGGCTACTAGATTGATTCCGGGCCTAGCTAGACTCAGCTATGAGGAGCGGCTGAAGGAGACAGGGCTTTATACACTAGAAAAGAGGTGGTTACAAGGAGATATGATAGAGATGTTTAAGATAATGAAAGGTATCAATAAAATAAGTGCAGATTAATTGTTCAACAGAGTAGACAGTGATAGGGCCAGGGGTCATAGCCTGAGAGTAAAGAAGAGGGGAGTTAAGACGGTAGCAAGGTTAGGGGACTTTCACTCAGAGAGTAGTTAATGCATGGAATGGTCTCCCCAGAAAGGTAGTGGCAGCAGAAACAGCAGATAAGTTTAAATTAGAATTAGTTCGGTACCTGGAAGTTATGGAGATAGAGGGATATGGGGATGTTGATAAGACTTTTGGGTGGTTTTAGCATTGATGGGTGATTGTGGGCATGTGTACGGAGTGCTGTTGGTGGGGGTCTCATCAAGGGGTGTCGTGTAGATGACGTGTGTTTTTTCCCAAGGCTATCTATGCCTATGCCCCTTCCCCTGGAAAGGTTAAAGAAAACAAAAAAATCCCCAAAACTCCACTTAATTTAAAAAAGAAACATTTTGCATTTTTATCTTGCCAAAACTTCGTTTTTGCAAGATCTGTTACTTGGTAAGTTTTTTATTTCCTCTTTGTTTTGTTTGTCTGTAAATGCATCTGGATTTTTTCACCCTTTTATATTACGACTCGGTGTACGAGCACACACGTTCTCATCGGAAACTCTTGTGGGTACACATATCGTGAGTATTATTACAATACCCTTCAGCACACATAAAGGTAAGGTCAAGGTCATTTGCGGTAAAATCATGAGGAGGTCGCCGGAAACGACACACCTTATTTTTTGAGAATTGTAATATATCGAATCATCTCTAAACTTTATGGAATGTGTATAATGCTCTGGCGCTTTCAGCTGATTAGTTTTTGGTGGCGATGTCCTATGACTCAGGTTAGCGCCTAAGGTCGAAATATTTTTGACCCCCAAGTAAATTTTGAATCTTAGGTACCATATCATGTAGTACCTCAAATTGAACACACCTCGTGAGTGCTTCTAGATATGTCAAGCTGAGACATTATGAGTCATTTGGTGACGTTATGAGGCAAACGCATATTTTTCATGTTACTCTGTAGAACGATTCTCATCGGAATCTCTCGTAGGCAGATATTCCTCAAGGAGTCGCTCCGAGTGGGAGTCGACAGCTATGCCTGTTCCCTCAGCTGTGACACTTATAAGAAGTCCACGTGGTCACCTTTTGGCAAGATACGGGTCACCCTGCGGGTGACATTGGTTTTATTCTTATTTTGATCTGGTGTGGTGTTCATGTGGCAGAGGCATGATGGGCTGAATGGCCTCCACCTGCATCTAATTTCCTTGTGTTTCGTATGCAGCCTGTGGTGACTGGATGCATAATTTCTGGAAGCAGAGCTGTGCCACTGATGCAGTGTCCCTGTTACCAGTAAGCTGGTACTCATTTTGCTGATCTCGGAAGGATGACAGGCTGAGTCAACCCACTTGGTGTTATTTCAACAGCACGACAGGAGCTCAAACTCAAGACCCTAAGATCTTAAGTCAGCAACTTAACTGTAGAGCCAACACCAGGCTTGGTTGTTATTAATGAGACAATAGTTTGAACTGGGTCTCGATTGAGTTTTTCAAGTCAGCACGATCAATAAAACCATTCAGTTTTATAAGTTCTATGAAGAACAGATCTGGCAGGACATTTAGGGACCAATTAAAAAAAATTCTCCCATCGAGTGCTGCGAACCCCTCTCATCGCCATTTTGAGTAGTTCGGTGAGGACAAATCTGGCGTGTCGATCGATCGACCTCAGACAAACCAAATTGAGCTAGGTAAAGGTGTGATTAGGCCCTCAATCCAGCTCAGTGCATCTGGGCCGCTTGACCGACACGACCGCCGAAACAATACAAAGAAAGAATTACAATTTGTTGGTTTAGTGATATCCCGATTTGGTACTTTAGCGATGTATTTTATCAGCCTTGGTAGTTGTGCAAATGCTCGAGAATAAAATGTATGGCTTTTAAAGGTTTATGATTTCACTCTCGAGTAGCTTTTCAGCATATCATCTTTACACATTTGATGGGACGGCCATTTTACCCCATGCCATCCCTCCACATGGAGTAGTGCAGAACTCCATGATGTATATCAGTTTGTATGAGTATGCCCATGGTCTCCCCAGTTAGATCATCCTCTCGGCTCTTGGCATAACATGTATCCAGAATCACACGTGACACAGATTGATAATTCTTGGAGGCATGGCACGTCAATACCCGAGAGGGTGGTTTAACTGGGAAAACTGTGGACCAACCCGCATAAAAAAACACTCCTTTGATGCAACTGGCAAAAATTAATAAAGATGGGACCTTCCATCAAAATTGTCACTCGTAAGAACGTCTGTTCTTATGAGTGTTTATTCTCACGAGAATTGATGGTACCGACTGCCCGGCTGGATATCCACATGCACGCGTACCTGGTATTCGCGGCACCGATCGGGTTAAAAGGGCCATGAAAACCAAGCTGGGGCATCCTGACCACAGCCTTGGATTGTGCTGAAGTACACCTTGATATTCTTTACCGGATATGAGTTTACAAACCCTCCATCAAGCAGTTTACCGTAAAAATTTAGACTTCCTCCGTGGTCAGACTAAAGTAGGTTTACCGACAGAGACCCTCTCTGTTGCGTACACTCTCACCATCTCAGCCAAACCGCAATTGCCTTTGCCCGTCTGTTTGAAGGTTCCAGCTTGCTGAGCTACAACCGTTATAGGCCTGCAGGATGCAACGGTCAAGGCTTTGGGGACAGATGGAAACCTTCTGAAAAGGCCTGGGTTGTTTGGAGCCTCGAGTTATTGCTCAAACGTTTGATGGTAAAGTAGGGTTCCATGCAGTTACGAGGGGGAAAGGGGTCGTTTAAACTATTCCTATAAAAAAAAAGGTCTTGGATGGCTATAAAAATCCCTCCTACCGTTCACTCTTTATCACAATCTCATGTTTAAAATCTCTAAAGAATGTTATTTGGTGAAATGTGCAATAAATCAAACAATACTCAATGTGCTAATAGAATGTGCAGTGACGGGTTGGTCTGTGTTTGGATATGAGTGGTGGTGGTGGTGGAGGAGGTGGAGGGGTTGGTGGGTGAGAGGAATTTACTCAACAAATGCCATTGTTGAGGGGAGGAGGGAGGAATTTTTGAACATATCCTCCAGTAAGTTGGGAGGGGGAATTTTCTGATTAAAACCCTCTATAGGGGGGGGGGGCTGAGCAGTTCACCAACAACCCATGGTGAAAGGAGGAGGGTTGGAGGGATTTACATTGCATAATGTCCAGCGAGAAGAGGTGTGGGGAGAGAGAATGCTGAACAGACCCTCTAGTGAGGGTGGGGGGGGGGGGGTGGAGGAGAGAGGAATTTAATTAATTTATTTTTTTGATTTTAATTTAATTTAATTTAATTAAGTTGTTTGAATGCACAAACCCTCATTTGTTTGAACCAGATCCTTGTAAATCACCATGAAATGCATCACCCCTCATACTTTGTAGGTGGTGGGGGGTTGCAGTATATGACCATTAAAGCACGAACTTGCACCTGAAACATTCCAACAAGAAACTGAGCAGAATAAGATCCATATAAGCACTTGTCGCAGGAATGGAGGAAAAACGATCCAAGAAAACGACATATAAATCAAAAGTTTGGCGAAAAATAAAAAGTTTAACAAAACACAGCCTCACACTGCGGGGGAACAAACTGTAGTTTGTAGTTGTACAATAAAATCGTGTTGAGAATAATAACAGCAGGCATGTTTACATGTGCTATAAGAGATTCAGTAACTGAAGGGCAACAACAATGAACATGATTTCGAGCACACCAATGACGTCACAATGACGGCAAAAATCCAAATGAGAGGGTGAATGCAGAAAACAGGAATGCTGATTTATATAAAGGGATTTTATTTTCACGATTTACACTTCGTGTTTGAAAAGCACAAAATTATTTAAATTTTCCCTTCCTTTCTTTATTCTCTTTCCTTCCGTTCTTCCTCAGATTCTCATGCTTTTCAGGCACGTTGTCCTCGGGATCCACTGAGTGTTCGCACATTGATCTCGAGCTTTGCTTTTCAAGATCTGATCCTCAGAAGGCAATGGACCATCGAGCCATGAGTAGGAAACATTTAATGAACTAGAATGGCACTCGGTAGAGCGCATACCTCCGCCAGGATGAATAGTTTACGTTTTGGATCCCACTCTTAGGCCAGATCTGGAACCGGACCTGAACCAAAGTCTAATCAGCTTGTTCTTGTCACCTACCCAACTCATCCACCAAGTTTTGTCCGAATCCGTCCACAACTTTTTGAGATATCATGCTCAGACAGACAGACAAACGGTTGAATACATAACATCCGTCCACCTTCGGTGGCAGAGGTAACAAGTCGCACCTTACAACCTTGCCGAAGCACATTGTTTTGACGGTCTCACAAAACAATGGGCATAAAGACGGGATAATACGGGACTTTCAAATTGACATAATGCAGCCCAGAATGCTCGGCGCACATGCGCAGAAACTCATAGCAACAGTGGCCATTGGACCATACTTTCTGGTGAACACTCCTACGTTGTTTCCATACTTTCTGGTGACACTCCTACCTTGTTTACATACTTTCTGGTGAACACTCCTACCTTGTTACATACTTTCTGGTGAACACCCTACCTTGTTTACATACTTTCTGGTGAACATCCTACCATTGTTTACATACTTTCTGGTGAACACTCCTACCTTGTTTACATACTTTCTGGTGAACACTCCTACTTGTTTACATACTTTCTGGTGAACACTCCTACCTTGTTTACATACTTTCTGGTGAACACTCCTACCTTGTTTACATACTTTCTGGTGAAACTCCTACCTTGTTTACATACTTTCTGGTGAACACTCCTACCTTGTTTACATACTTCTGGTGAACACTCCTACCTTGTTTACATACTTTCTGGTGAACACCCCTACCTTGTTTACATACTTTTTGGCATACTTTTTTGTATAATATACAGTATACTCGTATATATATATTTGAAAAAATGAAGACCCACCCACATCTCTTACCTGTGACTGGAGGGAATAACCAATCAGATCTCACCTGATAAATTAAACCCAGTTGACAATGATGATATAAATAAATCGACTCCTCCCATGCTCTTCTAACCAAATAAGTTGCATAAAGCAAGCATGAAAGGTTATGCAAGGTAAGTCCTTTGCTGTTTCAAACCCTTCCCAGAGTTCCTCCACAGCTGCAGTTACTCCACAGGTGAGAGCGAATTGGTTATTCCCTCCATTCACAGGTGAGAGATGTTGGTGGGTCGTCGGTTTTTTTTTCATTATCTTGCCAAAAACGAAGTATTTTGGCAAAGATTATGTTAGTCAGTCGTGTATGTTTTTATTTTTATTTTTTATTTTTTTTTCTTGTTCTGTAATCAAGGAAAAAAAAAATTCTGCAGAGCACAGTTTTTCATTGGAAATTTTTGTAACTCGGCATATGCAGAGGCCTATAGAGGTCCCTTTCAGCGCACATAAATTTTGAAGGTCAAGGTCAAAGGGTCAAGGTCACTTTGTCGCAAATCAGGGTAATCGACAAAACCTTATTTTTTGAGTAATTTGTGAATCGGATCGTCTTCAAACTTCATGGGAATATAGTTCATGGTCTGGCACTCAGCTGATAAATTTTTTGGTGGCGATTGGCCTTGAACTTCATGTTTTTTTTTTATTTTTATTTATTTTTTGGTCTGTAAATCCAAACAGTATAAATCACTCTGCAGAGCAGCAGTTCATGTGGAAAATTTTGTAAATCATATTCAGCAGAGGCTATAGAGTCCCTTTCAGCGCATAAAATTTTGAAGGTTCAACGGTCAAAGGTAAGGTCACTTTGTGCAAATCAGGGGAGTCGAGAAAACCTTATTTTTTGAGAATTTTTTGAAATCGGATCGTCTTCAAACTTCATTGAATAATAGTTCATGGGCCTGCCATCAGCCTGATGATTTTTGGTGGCGATTGGCCTTGACCTTCATGGTTAGCGCCTAAGGTCAAATTTTCAAGTTTTAGGACATATCGTGTGTACCTCAAATTGAACACCTCGATGAGTGCTTTCTAGATATATCAAGCTTGAGACATTATGACGTCATTTGGTGACGTTATGAGGCAAACGCATATTTTTCATGGTTACTCTGTAGAACGATTCTCATCGGAATCTCTCGTAGGCAGATATTCCTCAGGAGTCGCTCCTGGTGGATAGCAGCTCTGTTCACCTCAGTGTGACCTTAAAGAAGTCACACGTGGTCACCTTTGGCAAGATACAGGTCACGCCTAAGGGGTGACATTGGTTTATTTATATATTGACTGCTTTTTACATTTACACGTGGTATATGCTTGAGAGCCTCATTGGTATGCATTTCTGTCTGTGCTGTCGCTGATGATTTGCCAATAAGCAATGAAACTGGTCCGGCAGCTGAGGAGGTGTGCAGCATTGGAATGCTCATGTGTGTACGATTTGTGAATGTCTATACAGCTGTGGGGGAATTCTGGGAAGGGTTTGAAACAGCAAAGGGCTTACATTGGTAGCCTTTCTTGGTTGCGTTATGCAGCTTCTTCGGCGAGAAGAGCATGGGATGAGTTGATTTATTTATATAATCCTAGCCACCTGGGTTTAAATAATTAGGTGAGAGCTGATTGGTTATTCGCTCCATTCACAGGTGAGAGATGTGGGTGGGTCTTGGTTTTTTCTTTTATTTATAAAGCTCTTTCTAACCACTGACTCTTCTTCTTCCTCTTTGGGCTGCTCCCGTTAGGGGTCGCCACAGCGGATCATCCGTTATGATCCGCATACTGATTTGGCATAGGTTTTACGCCGGATGCCCTTCCTGACGCAACCCTGGTCGCCTCTTACGACACAGGGATAAGGATTGGGTTTCACCATGATTCCGGGCTGCCCTACACCCTCTCATAGCGCGGCCCAGCGCGGATCTCCCGTCCTCAAGCGATCCTCCAACCCAAGCCTCCGAGTAGCCGGATTACAGGCGCACGCCACTACGCCCGGTTTTCTAACCACTGACTCATTGACTGATATTAAAAATCAGTGCCTTCCAGGTGATGTAGAAAGCTGAAATTTTGCGTGCCGATGGACAGCGAAGCCAGTACACCAGGAAAAAAAAATCAGAATCGTCGGACAGCTAAATGAAAATATAAATATAAATGAAGGAAAAAAAAACTGAAAATAAATAAATGAAAAATCAAATGCAGGTGAGTGACCCGAGACAATGGGGAAACAGTTCATATGCTTACACAATGTGTAAGCACACCTGCTAGTCATATATATATATTTGTCTCAAGTGTTGTTGCTGGCTGGGTTATAGTTTGTATTCTGTTGTCCCACCCCATCGGAGGCGTGTCGTGGTTAATGGGCCGAAGCAGTGATTATAATGGTAACCCAGTCACCAAGACATGTTTGCTGTGCAAGTGTGTTTTGAGTGTGCTTCCATATTTAAAGTTAATATATTTTCTTACCAATAACATCTTGTATGTTGAAAAGCAAAATGCGTTGGCATACCTTGGACTATAGTGAGTATCTCTCTCATTGAACCTTTTGACCATCCCTCGAACACGTATTTAATTGAATACGAGTACCAAACTCAATACACAAACTATCTAGCATAAGCCCTATGGTTGTGTGTTTGCGGTCACCCGTTCTTCCAAAGAAAAATGTCTGCAAAATGGAAGCCTTACTGTAAACAGAAATAAAAGTGTGGGAGGCATGTATGGGAATGGGTAGTAAGAAGACAAATGGCCTCAGAATGCCTGCCCCAGCATGGACAAACAGTCATTCCGGGTTCAGCTCCAACACCCATGGCCTTTCTCCCACACAACTCCAGAAAAATGGGTTTCCATTTGACAGCGGTATGCGGACCCTTAAACATTCCAGCACCACCATCGTGTGCCTGTTTCCAACTTTAGTGTGCTTGTAATGTTGAACGAAAACGGAATGTTTTTAGGTAAAAGGTCAGTTAAGACTTATGAACTAACACGGTCGTCTCTGCGGAGGCTCAAACAAGTAGCTGATGATGTCACAAAGGTACTGGTCATTATTGTTCGGCGGAAAGAAACCACAGCTGGACAAGTTACAGTAAGTTGATACACAATATCAGATTTTCAAGATTTTTTTTCAAAAATAGGCCATAATAGTTCCAAATTCCTGGCATCGTGCATCCATCATTGTTTTTTAAACAGTGAGAGGTGATGAGTGTAAAATTAAATATCAAAAATAAAATCATCGGTGATCCGTGGATTTTACACCGACATCACTCGGAACTCGACACGCTGAACTCGAACCTGCAAATGCCAAGATATGGCTGCATGGGGTTTAAAATGTGAAAAGTTCACTTGCAAACAATTCATTTTTGCTGTTTGTGCATGACCGTGTGATTTCACAACACACCTTTCTATCCCCATCGCAGATATGTTACACAGCTCATTGTGGGATTGGAGTTAACCATCAAGCAAGGTGAGTATAGGGGATGGAATATACAGTATAGGGGATGGAATATACAGTATAGGGGATGGAAACCCCAAATGTTTACCTAGGGATTCATAGGTTTGTTTGACACAAAAAATGGAAGTTGTGTTTTGTAAGTGCAGAGCATTTAAACGTCTGCAGTGCAACAAGACAACAGTGTACAACAACAACAGACCAAATGACAATTGCTCATGTTTCCTTGTGTAAATCAGTGATAATCTCTTCCCATTATATTTGGAGTTAAGTGCCATCCTGGGACCAATAACTGTCTTCTTGCACTTTCAGCACTTAGTAACTCAGCATGAATGCAATTTTACGGAAATCTTATTTCGCTGTTGGGCTTTGGTTAAATGGCAGGACAGCCTGACCTTGAAAATGAAATTCAACAATGCTTACTCCAACGTGCAGCCAAACCTACATGTGCACACACAGACACACAGGTGCTCACACACAGACCCATATAAGCTCACACACAGACCCACATATGGTCACACACAGACCCATATATGCTCTCACACACAAACACACACATATGTTCACACACAGACCCATATATGGTCACACACAGACCCATATATGGTCACACACAGACCCATATATGTTCACACACAGACCCATATATGCTCACACACAGACCCACATATGGTCACACACACACCCACATATGTTCATACACAGACCCATATATGCTCACACACAGACATATATCCTCACACACAGACACACATATGGTCCACACAGACGCACATATGTTCATACACAGACCATATTGGTCCAACACAGAACAACATATGTCAACACAGACCACATATGCAACACACACACACAATGTTCACACCACCCACATATGTTCATACCAGACCATATATGGTCACACACAGACACACATATGGTCACACAGACCCACATAGGTCACACAGACCACATGTGCATGCACACAGCCCCATATGCACACACACAGACCCACATATGGTCACACACAGACCCACATATGTTCATACACAGACCCACATATGGTCACACACACAGACACACTATGGTCACACACAGACCCACATATGCACGACACACACACACAATATGTTCACACACAACCCATGTATGCTCACACACACACACATATGTTCACACACAGACCCATATATGCTCAACACAGACCCACATATGGTCACACACAGACCCACATATGTTCATACACAGACCCATATATGCTCACACACAGAACCACATATGGACCACACAGACCCACATAGGTCATACCAGACCACATGTGCATGCACACAGACCCACATATGCACACACACAGACCCACATATGCACACACACAGACCCACATATGGTCACACACAGACCAATGTGCACGCACACAGACCCACATATGTTCACACACAGACCACATGTGCACACACACAGACCACATATGGTCACACACAGACCCAATATATGGTACACACAGACCCACATGTGCACACACAGACCATATTTCACACAGACCCACATGGCAACACAGACCCATATGTTCACACACAGACACATGTGCCCCCACAGACCCATGTGCACACACAGACCCAATTGCTCACACACACATTGTACACACAGACCATATATTCTACAACACAGACCACATATGGTCAACACACCGACCCATATATGTTCATACACAGACCCACATATGTTCACACACAGACCCCAATGTGCACACCCAGAGACCCACATGTGCACACACACAGACCCATATATGCTCACACACACACATTGTTCACACAGACCCATATATTCTCACACACAGACCCACATATGGTCACACACAGACCCATATATGTTATACACAGACCCATATATGTATACACAGACCCACATATGTTCATACACAGACCATATATGCTCACACACAGACACACATATGTCACATACAGACACTATGGTCACACACAGACCACATGTGCACGCACACAGACCCACATATGCAACACACAGACCCACATAGTTACACACTAGACCCACACTGGCCACCACACGACCACATGTGCACACACACAGACCATAATTGCTCACACACACATATGTTCACACACAGACCCATATATGCTCACACACAGACACACTATGGTCACCACAGACCCACATATGTTCATACACAGACCCATATATGGTCACACACAGACCACTATGGTCACAACAGACCCACATATGCACACACACACCACACATGTTCACACACAGACCCACATATGTTCATACACAGACCCATATATGGTCACACACAGACACACATATGGTCACACACAGACCCATATGCACACACACACACATATGTTCACACACAGACCCACATATGTTCATACACAGACCATATATGGTCACACACACATATGGTACACACAGGACCCACATATGGTCACACCACAGACACATGTGAGCCTGCACACAGACCCACATATGTACACACACAGACCCACATATGGTCACACACAGACCCACATATGTTCATACAAAAGACCCATAATGGTCACAGACACACACATATGGTCACACACAGACCACAATATGCACGCACACACACACATATGTTCACACACAGACCATATATGCTCAACACAAACATATGTTCACACACAGACCCATATATGCTCACACACGGACCACATATGGTCACACACAGACCCAATATATCTTCATACACAGACCATATATGCTCACACACAGACGCACAATATGGTCACACACAGACCCACATATGGTCACATACGACCCACAGTGCATGCACACAGACCACATATGCACACACACAGACCCACATATGGTCACACACAGACCCAAATGTGCACGCACACAGACCCACATATGTTCACACACAGACCCACATGTGCACCACACAGACCACAATGGTCACACACGACCCTATATGGTCAAACACAGACCACATGTGCACACCACAGACCACATATGTTCACACAGACCCACATGTGCACACACACAGACCCACATATGTTCACACACAGACCCATGTGCACACACGACCCACATGTGCACACACAGACCCATATATCGCTCACACACACACACTACACATGTTCACACACAGACCCATATATGCTCACACACACATATGTTCACACCACCCATATATGCTCACACACACACACATATGTTCACACACAGACCCATATATGCTCACACACACACACATATGGTCACACACAGACCCACACATGGTCACACACAGATCCATAGTGCTCACAACACAGACACACATATGGTCACACACAGACCCACATATGGTCAACACAGACCCACATGTGCACGCACACAGACCAACATATAGCACACACACAGACCCACATATGGTCACACACAGACCCACATATGTTCACACCAGACCACATGTGCACACACAGACCCACATATGGTCACACACAGACCCCCATGTGCACGCACACAGACCCACATATGATCACACAGACCCACATTGCCACGCACACAGCCCACATATGCTCACACCTAAATGTACATATGCACATCAACACACACACACACACACACACACACACACACACACACACACACACACATACACACACACACATGTGCACACACAGACCCACATATGTTCACACCTAAATGTACATATGCACATCAACACACACACACACACACACACACCACACACACACACACACACACACACTAACACACACACACACACACACACACACACACATCTCGTTTTTTCACCTCTGTTCCTCACAATTCTATCGATTGTACAGTATCGGGATATTCCTAAAACATATTATAATTTCTAGGGTTGCTGTAAATGATGTGAATTTCACAACATCCTACATTCAGCTTTATTACCTCCACCAACAAAGGCTTATGGTTTCACCCCTGTGTATTTGTTTGTCTGTGATACACAGACCTTTGTGTGTCACAGGATATCTCAAAAGGTTATGGAAGGATTCAGGCAGAAGTTAGCAGACAGGTTGGGTGTGTGACAAGAACAAGCCGATTCTATGTTGGTTCAGGTCCGAAATCAGATCCGACCTATCGGTGGGAATCGTGGGATACAAAACAAACTGTTCAGCCTGGTCTAGGTATGTACTCTACCGAGTACCCTTCTAGTTTTAATTGCAAACCTCGAAATAGTTCCATTACCAAAAGTAATAATAACCTTCACCTGAAAGCAATTGAATGGTTTCCCGACCGCACGGATCATCAGCTGAGCACCGTTCTTCCTCGAGGTTTCGATCCTTTCAGCCCAGAACCTCTCCAAACGGCAGGTCCATAACCTCGGTCACGGATCCGCATCAGTGGATCCACAACCTCAGTTGCAGTCAGTGAACCCATCAATGCAACGTCACTAATCAATCTTCTCTTGCTGGAGAATTTCAATGTATTATCACATAGTTACAACTCTCATCACACATTCCATTATCCGACAATACATTAAACACACACAACCACACACACACACCACACACACACACACACACACACACACACACACACACACAACACACACACACACACACACAACACCTGTTCTGTCCTGTGTCCTGCCTGTCCACACGAGCCTGATATCCCCAATAGGGAGAGCGAAGCGTACGTTCCAGTATGACGTCACAGTGGGGATGGTCCGCATCATATTTGCTGTGAATCCTCCTTGGCTGTGGAACCATCTGTTACATGCTGGGCATTGGGCAGCTTCATGCTGCTCTTTGACAGATTTCATCCTTCCCAAAATACATTCTCATCTCCTTCTTTCTGTCATTTTCCCTCCTGAATGTTCTCACACACTGTTGGCTTTCTGCCCGGTTTGGTTGCTGCAAATGTGGTTGCTATTTTCTACAGTTGTTTCGTTCCAGGCCAAGGTGGTGGGTGACAACACCATCTTACTTGAGATGCCGTTGCATCTTTGGAGCACTTTTCCTCCGATACGTCGACGTCCTTGAGATCTTAGTGAGTCGAAGCTCTCGACCTTCTTCAAACATACTCATGTTAAACCTCTCCAGACAGTGCTTCATAACTTCGTCACCTCCTATTTAGAGGTAACCTCAGCACAATAGCATCCCTCCATTGTCACCTGATTAATTCTTGTGATGGTACGCAGCTTTGTTGGAGATGCCTCGTATAAAGTCCACACACCTGTTGATGTAAGGTGTCCAATCTTCTCAAATGCTTCCTGGGGATTCAAATCCGTGCAATATCAAGGAGAACACGCATGAAAGGTATACTTGACGTTGGGTCCTCTTCGAGTTGCTACCCATGAACAGTCTTGTATACGTCCATGAAAGCTCTGGATTCCAGTGCAAGTCGTTTTTTCGGTGTTTGACCTCATCCTTGCTTGATGATGCAATTCCAGTTCCGAGGTATGCAAATTATTCGGCTGATTCGATCTTCCCCGCCATTTACAGGTGTAGAAGCATTGTCCTCCGAGGTGAAAGCGCTTCTCTTCCTGTTACAGTACTATGATCTTAGTTTTAGAGATGTTGACTGATGGTCCAAAGTCTCCGTTAACTCAAAGGTGCTCTTGTGAGGCATTCACTTGCACCAAACACAGTTGTGGCGAGGAGTGCTACACCATCACCTTCGTGTGACATTCAGTCAAACATGTGTCATATGCGTTTAAAAAATATATATATACATAGTTGAGGTTCATGGAAGAGCTATTACTAGTACACCGAACAGATCAAGATGAAACAGGCCAAAAATAACAGCAGAGAGAGAGAGAGAGGGTAGGGGACACCAACAGCAGAGTTGAAGGCCAAGACAAAGGGAGGCAGACGAACAATGTGTGTGTGGAGAGGAATGGGGGACAGGAAACGATGTATGGGCTGGACAAGATGGATCCAGAAAGAAACTCTCAGGAGGGAAAACTAGAAATTTGGAAGAAGGAGGGATTGCGGTGAGGTCGGGAAGGGGGGTTAACGAGGGAAAAAAAGATCATAGTTTTGGATTGGGTCCAATCTTAGATGGTGATGAACAGCTGCTTGAGGACCTGGAGGGAAGGATAAGATTGAAGAAAATGTGTAAGTTGATTCCACAGGCGGAAAAAAAGAGGAACAAATCAGTGGAGGTGAGCAGGGATACTTGATTTGGGTAGTTTCACCAGAAGATAATTGATGGTGGACCGTAGATGTCCTGCAGAAGCCTGTGGGGGGCGGGGGGGCAGGGAACATAGCATGGAAAGAGCAGAGGATGCAAGACCAGAAATTAGGCAGTAGAAGACGGAGAACTACCAATCTGTCTGCGATGCCGAAGTGATAGGCCCATGTCTTATCTCATCGCGAGAGATTCCAATGACCTTGAAGGCCTTTGTTTCCACCGCGTCAAGCTCAGCAAGATGTGTCAGCTGAGCTAGTCCTGAGAAAAAAGCAGTGCTCCATCAAGCTGCGGGTGAAGGCCTTGGTCTTGGATAGGAGTTCAGGTGTGCCAAAGAAGGACTTTGCACGACGGACGATGCCCAGTCGGCGGCTCGCTCTGGAGGCCAACTTTGAAATGTGGTTTACCCACGAAAGATCATGGCTGGTAATGAGAGCCAGGAGTTTGAACGACTGAACTTTCTCAAGAGGATTGTTTGGAAAGTACATTGGAGGGTTTGCCAGATGGTCCTTTTGGAAAGAGAAAACCACATTTTGCGTAAAGCTCGTCAGGATTGAAAGACATATTGCCTGTCATGCTTACACTCATATTGATTCCCACTCCGTCTCACTCTACTGCTTTTGTGCATTCCGGCATCCAACCACAAAGAAACCATAAAAAGGTTGAACGGAGCTGCAGGTTCCATGCAGAATCCCTGTTTCAGGAGTCAGGGCATTGTTCACATTAATCTCTTTCAAGAGGGGTGCCATTGAAGCAAATATGAGACAACAAGTTGTGATGAACGGTTTGAGTGAGCTAGATTGCTTGATCAGTTACACCGGGTATCCTCAGTGCTGACCGTTTCACACGATGCTGCACAGGTTCCATTTTGACATCAGGTTAAAGAGGAGTGCTCCGAAGACTTTTCTTCCATTCACCCAGTGATTACAATATCTGAACACTTGTCACTCTTGGGGGACGCTGCCAGGTTTGCTTATATATGTCTCACTTCTAGAACCAGGTGTAGAACACAGTTGCTTCATTCAGAGAGAGAGAGAGAGAGAGCGTGAGCGAGAGGAAGCTCAATAGTTGTGGCTCATGAATATGCTCCCATTGAACATCCTGATCCTCTTTGGATCCAACACAGGAATCCGAGGGACGGCACGCGTGTTGATGAATCGCCTTGCCAGCGAAACGCCAGGATGAAAGTTTACAACTGCGCTGAGATTTGAACTCAGGCTAGAAAGCTCGGAGGGGAGTGTGCATACCTCAAGGTTCGCTTGCCAGCCCCAGGGTCACCACTGTAAGGAGGGGTTGGACTTATGGCCCTGGATTACAGACACACACACAAACACACACAACATTGTAAATGCTCAACATCATCGTTTGTGCCACTCAGCGGAATTCTGTCCGTACTCGTGAAGATGTTGGTGTCCATCAGGGTTGTTTTTACTTCCACGACTTGTTGTTGCTATTTACATTTGCCACCTCCTCTGTTTGCACATTCCTTCCCTCGGAGTTACAGCTTTTGTGTGTTTTACCTTTCTGCCCACCACCCGTTCAGGAAGGGTCAGAAGAGGCTGTTGCCACCAGTCCACGTGAGTGTGTGAGTCCGCACGCCGATCGACTTGAATATCGATTTGTTCGTTCTCAGATCGACCCTAATCTATATACCCCGGCGAGGTTCCGCTTCTTTAAATGGTCTGTTTTCTTAATAGAGAGCTTGGGAAACAAGGTGACCCTTCCGGTGCACGTACTTGGTCTACAGCAATGTCGATGGGTCCAATGATTTATTACCTCCTGAGAGGTATGAAGGTAATTTTTATGATATCAAAGGTATTGCCTTTCTAATACTGCTCATAGGGCTGCATTAAGATAGAAAGAAAACTGAGTTCGGTCAGAGACAAGGGAAGATTGTCTGCAATGGACAATCGCTCAACGTCCATTATAGGTCACGTGTAGGACTCCTGAGTCTATATCTCACTCCTGAATCACTATCTCTCTCTATCTCTATCTCTGTCTCTGTCTCTGTCTCTGTCTCTGTCTCTGTCTCTGTCTCTGTCTTATTTTATGTCTATTCTATCTCTATCTCTATCTCATTTATCTCTATATCATCTCTATCTATCTCTATCTCTATCTCTATCTTATCTCTTCTCTCTCCTCTCTCTCTCTTTTCTTCTCTCCTTCTCTCTTCTCTTCTCTTCCTTCTCTCTCTAGCACTTTGTATTACCCATAATGTGTACCGAATGCCTATCGGAATCAGAGATCAATGCAAATACGGCCTTGGGTGGAAAGTCCAAGTGAAGCGCAAGCATGAAGATCCGAAACTTGTACTGTATGAATTGCCGAGACCTCTCGATCCCCAAATGTCTGCCAGTGATCTGGATCGCTGCTCCATTATCCAATTTGTTCTTGTTAAAAGACCAGCAGCAGGAACGAGACACATGCTTTCATTTCATGGAGAGGGGGCTTTTGGAAGCGACTGTCCCCCGGGGGAAATTCAGGCCAAGCTCTCTCGCCAATGCCCGGAGGTCAAGGGAGCACGCCGGTGTGAAATTGCTCCCACGGTTTGGCGATGGGGAGGTCTCGGTTTGGGTCGATGTAACTTTTTAAACCCTCTGATCACCACGCACTTGGTAATGCAGCGGATCCCGAGCGCAGGGCAGATTTAAACATCAAGTGGATAGCCCCAATCGAGCCGTGAGGTCTCAGCACGTCTTGCAGTTGCAAATGCACCATCAAGCGTAAAAGAGGAACAAAGTACTAACAGTTGGGAAATAGTTCGAGATCGACTGGGCGATTTCAGTGAGAGGCTTGCATCATATTGTCAGGGGAAAATCCAGGAATTGGGTAGGGGGGGTTTCCAAATAACAGAAAATCTAAGTCATATGAACGTTATGAAAACTTTATTGCAGCTTTCAAATAAATGCACATTCACATATTCTTTGATATGCATGTATTGTGCAAAAAGATGTAAAAGTTAATTAGTTTAATATATAAATGCATAACTAAAAATATAATGGCTTGAATTCAATAAACTTCAAGTTTCAATCTTAAATATCATGACTAGTGAGACCTACCTGAGTGATGGTAGTGCCTATATGACATACTAGAAGGAGTTCTGGGTGACCAGGGAACCCCTGGGTTTGCCACTGTAATGGTAAATATTTTTTTGTTGGGAGGGGGTTTCCAGGCAACCAGGAACCCCCCCCCCCCCCCTGGATTTGCCACTGATTGTGATGCTGTAATAAGGAGTGAGGACCGCACAAGCACAATGTCCCATAATCTGAACGTTGCACCGTACGCAGTCCTGCTGAAAATGCTGACCATATTCTATGACGTCATCTCACAAAGGCAATGACGATAAGCCCTTGGGTGTCGTGGATCAGATGATGTCCTCTGGTTTTGCCGGACATTAAACGGTATTGAAAAAAAGCCAGCAATGGTGTGAACGCCATTCCTTCGCATACGGAGCGTGCTTCCAGTTCACGGCACTGTTCGGTTCGGCGTATGCACTGCCAAAGCGTGCCGTGAACGGAGCCTTGCATGGAACTCTGCATAAGACACGAGATGTGATTTTTTCACGGATTACACACATGTACATCGAATCGTCTATCTCAGGATCATTGAAGCCCCCAAAACGTAACACGACCTTCTTTTTTAGATCCTCGTGGAGGATCTCTAAGTCTTACTCACGTTGTTGTTCTTCATCTTCTTCTTGTGGACTTTTTTGTTTCACAACCTACAGTTTTCATCGAAACTTCCTGAACTTGGCATATATATGTAAAATACCCTGCGCAGACAGTAACCATCTCCGATTTAGAAAATTCCTCCTGGAAAAGTTATGACGTCAAAAATATCTCCGCTAATGAAATCGCCTAAAAAATATCTCCGCAACTAAGCAAGCTTTTTGAATTCTGTTTGCGGGAATCGAACAGGGCATTAGCAGAGATGAATCACCGCACATATGATACATCACTTTACGTCATATCAATTTTATGACGTCATTCCTATTTTTGACATTTTTTGTTTCACAACCCAGAGTTTTCATCGGGTCTTCGTGAAACTTGCCATGTATATGCAGAAAGCCCACGCGCAGGCAGTAACCATCTCCGATTTTGGAAATTTTTCTAGAAAAAAAGTTGACGTCATAATATCGCCGCTAATGGAATCGCCTATACATTATCTCCGAAACTAGGCAAGCTGTTTGAATTTTGTTTGCGGGAATCAGCCGGGCACTAGCACAGATAATTTATCGCAAACCTTGATACATCACGAATGACGTCATATTCGTTTTTTATGACGTCATCATTAAGAGGACGAGGATCTTAGCTCATTTGAGCTTGTTTTTTTTCTTCTTCTTCTTCGTCTGCGGCTTGGGATCAGATGACGAGCCCGTCGTCCCTCCTCTTCCCCCGAACGATGCATCTCACCATCTGTAAAAGCTCCGTGTCCCATTAGAAAAGAAAGAAAAGGCACAAAGCGTGGCCTGCCTCACTCACTGGCTCAGTGCCACCTCGTCCTATTGTCCTCGAGGCTATGTTTACTTAACCCGGCTAAGCTCGAACCATCCGTCATCGTGCTGTCTCTCGCTTGGGTAACATCGTGCTGGATGGCTGGGCTTCTTGGAGCTGGGAAAGAGAGGCACTCAAACAATGGACAAAGACAAACAGATCTAATAGGTTGTTGTTGGTGGTGGTGGTGGTGTTGTCTTACCTCCAGACAACTTAGCTAAAACGAAACAGAAGTAAAGCATCGAAAAGTTATTTATTTATTTTTAAAGATAAACTTACATGCAAACTTTCATCTCAGGTTCTTGGGAAATCATCTGAGCGCGTAGTGCGGGCACTAAATGATGAGCAGACAGGATGAACGAACATTCTCTGTCGATGATAAAAAGTTTCTCCAATGCACCAAGATGTCTCTCGTGACCTCTTCTTGCCATCGGTATTTTCTTTTTCTCCTGAGATAGAGAATGCTGTTCAAAGTGCAAACTCCGTGCTGATAAGATCAAGGGTCTGATTATGTCCAAGGATAACAAATTACATCGATTACAGCCCCTCCATCCCCATCCCATCCCTCCAATGATAAAAGCAATAGTCAAATCCCCCACTCGACTCGTAAAACCCGGGTAAACGACTCGAAATGACCAACACCTTGTTCAAATGATCGTCAAACGCTTTTTTTATGCTATCGAAACCATTCTCACGGCTGGGGTGAGAATTTGTACATTCGTGACGTCATAGTACATCATTGACCGATTAAATCTGGGAAAGATTTCCCAGGTAAATGCATGGGCTTGGATGCGGGAGGAGGTCATTTGTCCTATTATATGCCTGTGCTGCATCCACAGCACATCAATTCAATCTATTAGTCAGTTCATCCTCTGTGATACTAAGGCCTAGGTCACATTTGCTCTACGGCGAGGACACGGCGGCCGTACGCCCTCTGAATTGACAGAAACGTGCGGCGGCCGCAAGAGAAACTGAGGTGCCTCAGGGAGCCCTACGCCGTTTGGCTATATTTATACAGGCCGTAGGGTCGCCGTGGAATTATAGTGCGGAGTTATAACTTTTTTTCATTATATACTTCGCCGTAGCAATTCGACAAGCTAAGCTATGACGTAGATGTGTTCCACGTCGACCGTACGTAGGGCGTACGGTGGGCTTGCTATTCGTGCGGCTGCCGTAGGCTCTTCTCAATGAAAAATGAATTTTCCCAACCCCCAAAAAATTATGGCGGCCGCACTATTTACACGGTCGCCGTACGGCCTGCGGTCTGTGTGACTACCTGTGGGCAACGCAGGGTCAACGCACGGTTCCCCTACGCCCGCCGTGCACCTACGTACGGCCTCCGTGGCAGTCTGCGTTGACCGTGCTGTCCACCGTGCGCTACCGCTGGAGATCGGAGTATAGGTGTTTGCCTATACACAGTGGTGCCCCCAGAATCCGAATTTAATTCGTTCCAGGAGGCTGTTCGGATTGCAAAAAGTTCGGATTCCAAAAATATCCCAATAAGAAATAATGGAGTGAATTAATCCGTTCATGGACCCAAAGAAAACCCACTTTCAAGACACTTAAAAACTGAAATTCCCCATGTTTAAGGTAAAATAAGATGAGTGAATGACCTTCGGTGGCGGTGTATTGTATGTAAACTGTACAATCACCACATGCAAAGGTCCACACAGGCTCGAGCTCCGGCCTGGTCCGATCGCTCGTGCACTCTGCGAGAGCGCTGCCCCCAGGGCAGCCATCAAACATGATGCCCACAGAACCACAATCACTTTCATCAAACGCATCGGCTGACGTAATCATGGATATTCCAAATTACAACTGGTTTTGCTGTGAAATTCAATCCTTGCCCGACAGTCCTCACACCACGTGATCGGATTGCTTTTTTTGTGATTAATTAAAACACAAGATGATTAAAAAAACAAACATCACAAATGAAGGTGAAAACACGAGGTAAGGCCGAAGTCACATTTGGCTGGCGGCCGGAGGTCTACAAAATGTACGGACACAGCAAAATAAAAGCGGCCGCAGTATTTCCACGTCACACAATGTAGCAGTCACATATGTTTTTATTTTTCGGGTAGACGCACGGCGTGTTGATAAATTGTGGAGACCGAAAACGTGGGGGTCCCGTACGGTCTTTGATTTGATGTCGCACGGTGACCTTAGGGCGTTCCTGCGGCGGCCATAGAATTTTCAAGGCAGACGCAAGGTGCCCGCAAGGCGACCGCAGGGGGCCGCAGGGGGCCGCAGGGGCCATTT
>CM068965.1:20961746-20972074 GCA_035128595.1 Eptatretus atami
GACGGTCAAGGGCCCCGCCTGGAGTTACTGCAAGGTGGTGGTGGATCAATCAGGCAAGAAGTTTGGAGTGAGAATGAGATGTTGTCAGGAAGAAAGATATAGAACATTAACACTGATTTATCTCAAGGAAAACCATTTTGCTGTCATTAAACTTTTGATCCACGTCACAAGGGCAGGAGGTACCATGGTAACAGAGACAATGCAACTCATTTTGAGGTACGTATGTTCCAGCAACGTGTGTGCTTCATTCATCCTAATACACTGCAGACGTATGCAAGAGGCTGCGAAAAGCGATTTGACCACGGTGTCGGCACACAATGGACTGCCCTTTTCAAAAGTCACACTTTAACATCCACAAGCGCATGGCCTTGATGGCATGCAGCTGGCTTAACATCTCCACTTGGGGAAGGATGCAAAGCACCTGTCGGATCCCATATTCCGTTGGGTATCGAACTCAAACGGAACAACTGGAGAGGTGTTCGGTACACAACACCTCTGAACATGGTAAACTGCAAAGACGAATTTGCTCACCGAAAAAGACCAATAAGGTTCTTTTATCATAAAAGCGCAACCATGAAAAATGGAGATTGATTAAATTAAAAAAATCGAATCGAAAAGTTTTCTTACACACTTTTTTTTTTCTTACACACTTCTTATTGTGACTTGCGCGCACGTCACAATACGCTTGCTTTGTGACGTGTGTTTAGCTGCACGCTTGTTACGGACACACCTAAAGGTGCAGATTCAGTGATGCGTTTTGATAAGCACGTCCAGCGTGTTGTGCAGACGTACACCGTGTCCTGTTACGGACACCAGGTGAAGAGCATCGTTACCTGCAGTTGGTGAGCGCAGCCATACTGCACGAGGGGCGTGAAGGTCTGCAGTTGGAGTTCGGCGTCGTTCTGTGACTCGTGACCCACCAAGTTGGGCATCCTCGTGTCGTTGTAACCCAGGCCTTGGCACGTGGAGATGCGGATCGGTTCACAGCGTCGTTCATCACCACCGTCCTCCGTCCCCCCAACGCCAACTCCGAGCCCCCCAAGGCCGAGCCCGTACGAGGTGGCTTGACCCCCTGCGGACAGGGCAAGGCACAGCAGGTAGAGACACGACGACGTGGGACCCTGAGTCATGATCGGTGCCGCGAACCTCTGGATCTGCACGTCCGGATTCCCTGTGCAGGGAGAATGGGGGGGGGGGGTCTTTGGGAAAATTTCAGTCACGGGGGGGGGAGGGGGGGTGCACAGCTGGGGTGCACAGCTCGGTGACAGCTAGGGCACAGCTAGGGTGCACGCTAGGGTGCACAGCTAGGGTGCCCTCACGTACAGCACTCCATCTCCGTACGCCGTGAATCGAAAGTTCCGCGAAACTTTAGCTGAACTCTTCGGTGCGTTTTCTGTGCGTTGGCAGGAGGGGGTCGTCATGGAAGGAGGAGGGAGTACTAGCAGACCCAGGCACAGTGATCACACAGCCAGTCCGCCGGTCGGTCGCGACGCACAGCCGCAGGCTCCGAATTTGCGGGCGAGACTAGCCAGGAGTGGGAGGTGGATCGGAACGTCGTGCCGGGGCTGCCCAGGGCGGAGCAGGGAGAGAGGGATCTGATCCGCCTCCCCTACCTCTCCCCCTCCTCCATCCACCACCATCACCTCCACCCCCTCCTCTGCCATGGACTTGCACCAGGCATGGCAGGTCTTCCCAAACCTCCATTCAATCCTACAGTCGTGGGGGAGAGAGGGGGGTATAGACGGTCTTAATTAGTTCACAAAGTTAGTCGGTGGTAAAGGTAACCCAAGTTGTGTAAAGTTTCCGATCTGCTTTTGATCTCTGAACTCCAGTTGCAGGAAACAAATTTGACTCGCATGAGAGACACAGTTAGAATATCGCTTCGGCCATGACGTCACCAATGGAATTATGGCGAACCTGATACGGCGCCGAGCAGGAACGCGTAAATGTGCTGTTGGGTGAGGAGTATGGGGTAGGGTATGTGGGCTGGGTGGGTTTGGGGAGGTTTTGAATGTTTTTGATCCAGCCCGAAGAGTGACTTCGAGTGGTCGAGCGTTTTGTTGTCACATCATGAGAGAGAGAGAGGATGGAGGGAGAGAGGGTGGAGGGAGAGAGGATGGAGGGAGAGAGGATGGAGGGAGAGAGGATGGAGGGAGGGTGGAGGAAGGATGAAGAGAGGAGAGAGAGGGGAGAGAGAGAAGAGTCACGCAGGTACAGCAACACGAATGATTTCTTGTAGACACCTGGTGGTCACAAACATCGCGGTAATTAATTAATTGAGCGAGTACCAATTGCGTTAAATACAATTAAAAGACGATCAGTGAAACCAAATTTCCTCCTTCATTGCAGGCACACGGTGTGAGTGGAGCATTGTGGGTAAATAATTGGGGGGGGTGGGGGGGAGGTTGTGGAGATGGAGATCGTGCACGAGAGGGTCGAAATCCGTTTCACACTCAATGTTCATCATCGTGAGTGAGCCCGAGGGGCCAAAGCCGCACCTGTTACAATCGGTTTTGTCACAAACACCTGCACACAGTGGCCTACCGTTTGTGCGGGACGCACACGTACCGTCATTTAGACCCACGTACTGACGGCTCCAAACGATCGCACGACCGAGGGGGCGATCCTGCCGATTGGTAACCCCCCCAAACGCGGCGCGTCACGCGACTCGGTGGTCACGTGCGCTCACTTTCGTCACGGGGTCTCTGCCAAGATGTTTTTACTTCACATCACCGCTCACCGCACCGTCACCGTCACCATCACCGCACGTCACCGTCACCGTCACCTTCACCGTCACCGTCACCATCACCCTCACCATCACCGTCACCATCACCTCACCATCACCGTCACCATCACCATACCTCACCGTCCATCACCGTCACCGCACCTCACCGTCACCTTCACCATCACCGTCACCGTCACCATCACCGTCACCATCACCCTCACCATCACCCTACATCACCGTCACCATCACCATCACCATCACCATCACCGTCACCTCACCCCTCACATCACCGTCACCATCACCATCACCGTCACCATCACCGTCACCGTCACCGTCACTCACTTCACCGTCACCTTCACCATCACCGTCCACCTCACGCATCACCCTCACCATCACCGTCACCTCACCATCACCATCACCATCACCGTCACCAATCACCCTCACCAATCACCGTCACCATCACCGTCACCATCACCGTCACCGTCACCATCACCCTCACCATCACCGTCACCATCAACCACCTCACCCTCACCATCACCGTCACCATCACCATCACCGTCACCATCACCGTCACCGTCACCATCACCTCACCGTCACCGTCACGCATCACCGTCACATCACGACGTTCTGAATCATCCGATACATGGTCCGACAGGATGGTGCGCAGGTATATACCCGAGGTTCGATTCCCGACTTCACTCACGATAAGGAGAAATTGAAAAATTACTTAACGCACCCCCTCCCCTTATTCCATACCTTAAACCCGGGATGTTCATCAGGCAGCGGTCGGAATCCCTGTAATGACGTCACGGGACTCGTCGCTCGGAGTACGTCATCATTTCTAAATGTGTTCAATTAATTCCATTTGCAAAGAGATCAAAGTGTCTGTAGAAGAAGCAATTGATGAATAAATAATCGTTAAACTTCACGACAACATTAATTTTGTACTTTTTGCAATTTATATTTCATGATTATTTATAATGTTTCATGTTGACACATCTTGGCGATACAGAAACATGTTTGCATATAATAATGTACGTACAAATTATTTAAAGGATATGAATCGACAAAATACAACGTCTTCTCAGGGATGTGACGTCACTTTTTTGATTGATTTCGCGTTACGTAACCCCACGGGGATGCCCCCCCCCCCCATGCGTTTTGTAATTTTCGAATGGCCCCGAATCCGTCATCATGTTGTCACCATCAACGTGTGCTCCTCCCCTCGGATGGACGTTAAGCCGGGTGTCCCGTCTGCTTGCATGAAGCATGTGCAAGTTAAAGATCCCAGAGTTGCGGAGTTATCGCCGGCATTATGAACAAATAATACAAATCTTGTTCTGAATCCCGCCGGGAAATCGAGGGTAAACCCCATTCGACCCATTCGGACCCACATTTCCTTCGAGAAGAGCAGAGAGAGACACAACGACACACGATACATGATCTCCAATGAATTTTCATGGGGCCGCTACGGACGGTTGGAACAGAAAAGGTCCTGTGACCCAAACCAAAAGTTGGTCAAGATTCCAGGATTCGGAGCGAATTTAGAGATAGACCAGAGAGACCTCGGGTCAGTGACGTATTCTTGTGAAAGATACCGTGAAACGTCTGTCATCCACACCACGCACATGGGCACAGCCGGCTTAAGGTCCGCTGCCAAAACACGGAGTGCTCTACGATGCGGCACCCCGCGTTCCCTTTGCTGGCAACTGGGCCAAAGGAAGTTTGTTACGCTGTTTAAATGATGAAAAACGAAACGTGCAGCCAAGCTTGGATTCGACCGAGATCGGGTGACGAGGGAATTGGATGGTGGGGGGGGGGGGAGTGGGGTTGGGGATGCGAATGTAGCGAAGGGTCCGAGTGAAAAGCGATGCTAATTCCCATGGAGACCAGACCCGGATCCCTATAATTAGACGCCGTGGCGCGTGGCGTGCAGTGTGGGCGTGCAGTGTGGGCGTGCAGTGTGGCGTGGCAGTGTGGGCGTGGCAGTGTGGGCGTGGCAGGTGGCGTGGCAGCGTGGGCGTGGCATTTCCCGAAAATGGGTCCGCCCACTGGCGCCTCCAAAGCGCGACTTTAGATAAAGTTTCTAACCGGCTGTTACACTCACACGGCATTCGGGCCCGGAGTTTAGATTACACGGCTGCAGAATAGCTCAGCGGGAACGTGCTCTCCAGTGGCCTCGTTCTGCTCCACGTTTCGACCCCCAGTGAAATGGTATCCCATTAAAAGTACCGGCTGGTGGAGTGCCAGGAAAGGTGCTGCACCTCGGAGCACGCTCTCTTTCACAAGCACGTTGCACGGTCGTGTAAGCCGGCTGTCCCATCTGCTATCTACGAGTCTTGATGTATTTGGGAGAGTAGGCCTTTTTGGGTCACCTTCCTTGGTTTTATTTACCTGCGATGGCCCCCACAACAGTTTACCTTTCAAAACTAGTGTCGGGTGATGGGTCGTGGAACCTTATATTTGAGGATCCTCGAGCCACCGCTTTCGAGCATCACCTGGTTTGCACCTTTTGTTTGGAGACGAGGTTTGTTTAAAGGTAAGGTGATAGTATACAAATACAGCAATGTTGTACATCGATTAAAAACCCATATATATATATATATATATATATATATATATATATATATATATAACATTGCTTCTTTTGGTTGATTATTATCCGAGGCTGTGGATTAACATTCTATACTGTTAGTCATCACCAGAAGTTCATTCACCAACTTGTAATGAAAGTTACAGTCATGCTCAGCCAATTAACAGTGACCACCTCCACCTGTCTCCCGCTGGGGTGACGTGGCAGGAATTGTTGATCAAGTGAGAAAATCGCACAAAATCCCAATCAACATTAGAACGAAGGTTCTTCCTCTTCCATGAGCCTACACTTTGTTTTCAAAAAAAAAAACAAGATATAAACAATGGGTTAAACTGGCTAAATAAATAAATAGATACATAAAGTGGTTAATTAAAAAATATCCACACGGACCTTGAGCTGTCAGTAGGAAACTAATAAAAATATTAACAGCAGCCAATCAAGTGGGATTCAATGAGAGGAGGAGGCCAATCATCACATGCATGCAGCCAATCACATACATGGACAATCATCACATGCATGCACCAATCACATACATGACAATCACATGCATGCAGCCATCACATACATGTCAACCCTCACGTGCAGTTTTTGTATTCACAGATGATGGTGACTCCCTTGTTCATTTAAGAAATGATGACACACACAGGTGGATACAGGTGTGAGGAGTCGAAACCTTGATGGATGCGCCGAATTGCAGGATCACACAGAGACAGCCTTCAAATCAATCAACCTGCAACTTTTAACCAATCAGGTGAAATTCGCTTCCAACACCTCAACCAATCACCATCGAGGTAAATGCCAAGTGGTGTCGCTCGTCAGTGACTTGTCTTTTTCAGACTCACACCATGCAGGGTTGATGGAGGATTATCACCGCACAAAGCTCATCTCGGGGAAGGGGGTGGTCACACGCCACGCACACACGCACACGCACACTCACTCACTCACTCACTCACTCAAAGATACATTATCACGAAGTTCTGCCGACTCAGCAAGCATGTTCAGCAAAATTCACTTAAAAAAAAAAAGAAAAGAAAAGAGAATCCTGCATGCTTCCAAGTAAATTCCTTTGTGATGAACGTAAGAGTGGGGATGAGTGGAAAGACAGGATGTCCACAGGAGCCGGAAAGTGGAGAGGGAGGAAGAGAGTATGGAGTAGTGAGGTAGAAAAAGGCTGGATAGGCAATATTTAAACAATCATCATGGCTACTGTTCTGCTCATCATAAGATGGTCTTGTTTCCGCCATGCGCCTGGATACCTCCTCCCGACAATAGCGGTCTCACCCTCTGGCCTTATTCTCTCCCGAGATACCTGACAGCACAGATCACTCACAGAGAGCTTGCACAGGGTTGTCTTTGTGTGCTAATGCTCACGGGATCCCTGTGCCTTTACCGCCCCCCCCCCCCCACTCCCGGCTTCTATAACAAGGCTCCTTTGCAAAACGGCTTCAAAGGAATGGCAGGAAACTTAGCCCACTCGTTTGGCCTCGCCTAAGTCGTTCACGTTAATGGAGTTTCTTGGCATCATGAGAGAAGCCTGTATGGCAGAGTTGCCTTCGGTTACACTAAACCGAGGCGAGGGCGCCGAATGACCGTGACGCCCGCTTGCAGTTTATGGATTCAAATTGGAAAAAAATTGCGCAAAAGTTGGGATTCGTATGACGTGGACTTCTGCCTTTTCATGGGAAGAAGAATTAATTGGCATAAAGTTCAGCAAACACATATGTTCAAATGCTTACATTCCATCCATGTACGGCTACTGAGATGAAAACCTGAAAGTTTTCTCTTCTTTTTACCACTTTGTACACTTGACCTTCTCATGGTGAGCGACCTCCCTGGACGTAGTGAGATGTTGTTCCTTCTTCTTGATCTCAGTGGTCGCAGCACGACCTTTTCGTTTTGCAGAACTTGCAACATCTCGAGGTAACCCAAGCTCACGTTGAACGAGCTGCTGTGCACACATTACCTTCATTACGTTCATCTCCCTGCATTTTTGTCGGTGCACTGTTTCCACCACACAGGCTTGAAGCATGCACAACTGGAACTCTGCTTCGCGTATCCGCAACGTTGTCCCTTGCGTCAGAAATACGGCATCACCGAAGACCATTTACGTGATGGGTGAACAGTTCATCAAATACGAATAGTAAATAATACCAGAAGGGCACTCGGTAGAGCAGATACCTCCGCAGGCTGATTACTTTACGGTTTTGTATCCCACTGATAGGCCGGATTGGATTCGGACCTGACGAAAATTTAATCGGCTTGGTTTGTCACCTGACCAACTCATGTACCAAGTTTCCATCGAATCGGTCCACGACTGTTTTGAGATATCCTGCTATATGTCCCTTTTTGGACCCTATCTCTCAGCAGTGAAAAATCACTTTTAAAATTCTCGATCATCAACAAAATCAAACGTTTCATCTGTGTCACAATAGTAAAGCTCTCCACAAAATTTCGGCCGAATCCATCCACAACTTTTTGAGATATTTTGTTCACAACAGACAGACAAAAAGCAAGGATGATGTATGGCACCACGTTATGTGCAACATCCATAAACAAATTTACTTTGAAATAATTGGCTGTTGAATTAGTTGACCAAATATGTAAATCCTCTTCAAATTTCAAGTCAATCGGATGAAATTGAAGGATTTTAGAATCTCACCTCAGTCGATGACCTATGGCCTATCTTGACTCTTTGGCGAAGTGACCTCAAAATAATTGGGTTGAATTCCGTGGCCTGATATGCAAATCTACTTTCAAATTTCAAGTCAATCGGATAAAATTGAGGATTTTAGAAACCTGACAATGTTGTTGACCTTTGACCTATGTGACCTTTTGACCTTTGACCTGCAAACACAATTGGCTTCTTGCTTATGAAACCCTACCAGGTGGTGAAGTTTGGTGAGAGATCGGTTTAAATATTGTTACCTGTAGGCAATTGACATACAAATTAAAAATCACTCATTAAGCAATACTTGCAAAAAAGAACAAAGTAGAACGGCACTCGGTAGCGTGCATATTCTCTCTCTTCTCTCTTCTCCTCTCTCTCTCTCTCTCTCTCTCTCTCTCTCTCTCTCTCTCTCTCTCCTCTCTCTCTCTCTCTCTCCTCTCTCTCTCTCTCTCTCTCTCTCTCTCTCTCTCTCTCTCTCTGCTTCTCTCTCTCTCTCTCTCTCTCTCTCTCTCTCTCTCTCTCTCTCTCTCTCTCTCTCTCTCTCTGCTCTCTCTCTCTCTCTCTCTCCCTCTCTCTCTCCTCTCTCTCTCTCTCTCTCCTCCTCTCTCTCTCTCTCTCTCTCTCTCTCTCCTCTCTCGCTCTCCTCTCTCTCTCCTCTCTCTCTCTCTCCTCCTCTCTCCACCTCTCTCTCTTCTCTCTCTCTCTCTCTCTCCTCTCTCTCTCTCTCTCTCTCTCTCTCTCTCTTCTCTCTCTCTCTCTCTCCTTCTCGCTCTCCTCCTCTCTCTCTCTCTCTCTCTCCTCTCTCTCTCTCTCTCTCTCTCTCGCTCTCTCTCTCTTCTCTCTCTCTCTCTCCTCTCTCTCTCCTCCTCTCTCCTCCTCTCTCTCTCTCTCTCTCTCTCTCCTTCTCTCTCTTCTCTCTCCCTCTCTCTCTCTCTCTCTCCTCTCTCCTCTCTCCCTCTTCCTCTCTCTCTCCTTCCTCTCTCTCTCTCTCTCTCTCTCTCTCTCTCATCTCTATCTCTCTCTCTGCTCCTCTCTCTCTCTCTCTCCTCTTCTCTCTCGCTCTCCCTCTCTCTCTCTCTCTCTCTTCTCTCTCTCTTCTCTCTCCTCTCTCTCTCTCCTCTTCTCTTCCTCTCTCTCTCCTCTCTCTCTCTCTCTCTCTCTCTCTCCTCCTCTCTCTCTCTCTCTCTCTCTCTTCTCTCCTCTCTCTCTCTCCTATCTCTCCTCTCTCTCTCTCCTCTCTCTCTCTCTCTCTCTCTCTCTCTCTCTCGCTCTGTCTCTCTTCCTTCCCCTTTCTCCTCACTCTTCTTTCTCCCCTCCGCTCTCTTTCCCTTCCATCTCTTTTTCTCTCTCCTCTCTTTTCTCCTCTCTCTTCTCTCTTCTCCTCTCTCTCTCTTTCATTCTCTCCTTCTCCTCGTCTCTCTCCCCTCTTTCTCCCCCTCCTTCTCTCTTCCCCCTCTCCTTCTTTCTCTCTTCCTCTTCTTCTCTCTCCCTTCTTTCTTCCCTCACTTCTCTCCCCCTTCCTTCTTTTTTCTCTTCTCTACTCTTTCTCTCCTTTCTCTCTCTTGCCTCCCTCCTCGTACCAACTTGCCCTTAATCTGTGTCTTTTACACTGAAAAGGTGAAAATTGTCCCAGGCATGAAACGTTTTACGTTATGTATTCCCCTGATGGTCTGATCTGACACCACAATCGAATCTGCTCGTTCTTGGCACATAACCAACTCATTCGCTGTTTTTCATAACCCATCCACACATTTATGAGATCATCATGATATTATCTTTTTTTTGGTGCCTATCCTACAATTTTAGAAATCACCGTATGTTGACTTTTGCCTTAAAAATAAGTGCGTGGTTGAATCAATCTTACGCTGATACTGAATCCTGTTCAAATTTCAAGTCAAAACAGATGAAATGAGGGATTTGTAAGCAATGTTGGGTCCTCAGGGAGAGACGCGAAAGTATGTTGAGGGAGGCGCTTTTTGCCGAAGAGAAGGGAAAGGGAGTGGGTTGGGCAGAGGAAGACAAGGTCAGAAATGGTGGTGCATAGGGAGGGTTGAATTCAAATTCGATGATGGGAAGACGCGAAATGGCACTGTTCAAAATGCAAGTGCAAAGATCAGAATGAAAATTAGGACGATTTTTTTTTTTTACCAAAATATATTGGCCCATACTGTTGACGTCGTTTATGGATCGAGGGGTGTTGGACTCGGACTCAATAAAATATTGCTGGGATTGAATCTCAGGGTGACGGTAGATACGCAGGAAATCTCTTCAAGGATTTACGCAAGTCAAACAGGAATGAAAATTGAGGATTTAGATATTTTGAAAAAAGTTGTTGGACCCTT
>CM068965.1:20972099-20997099 GCA_035128595.1 Eptatretus atami
CGCAGATTTTGGAGACCCCAGCCGCCGTGGCAAATGTGACCTAGCCTAACCAATACCATTTCCACATTATCTAAGGAATAGGGGACAATTGGGGGCAGGACAGAACATCACTCATGGGGATTATTTTTTTTTTCTTCTTGAGGAATAAAAATACCAACACTTCATTCCTTTTTACGAGGACCCTGCTCATAGACATAAACATCTTACACAGGTATGCAAGTACTGGTCTACAACCAACCTGCAATATCCAACATCCCTTATTCCCTTGAGTTCTAGTACTATCTAACACCAGCTTAATCTATCTTACTGTTTCGGCTGCCACGACCTTTCCAGGTAGATCAGTCCATGCATTAACTACTCTGCTGAATGAAGACCGCTGCCTTTACTACGGTCTTAAACTCTCCTCTTCTCTTACTCTAGGCGTGTCCCACCGAAGGTGACGGAGTTGTTTTCACCCATTTATCTGTGTGTAGGTCTTCTGTTTGCTTCGATGGCGGATATCTCAAAGTTTGTGACGGATTCGGACAAAACTGGTGGACGTTTGGGTGTTTAACAAGGACGAACGATTCGATTTTGGTGCGATCCCATGAAGCTCACACACGAACCCTCTTTTTGGGGGGGGGGGTTATTTTTTGCATCAAACCCTTCCTGGAGTTCACTGAATCACCGTCGTTGGTTTCATTGAAATCCGTAAATCAATTCTCAGGTTATAGCACGCCAAACAGACAGACAGACATACAGACGACTTGACAAGACGGACAGACACGGCTGCTTTGTATAATTAGATATTAGGAATTATACCAATTAAAATCCTCACATAACTCCTGTCATCCTCATCCCATATATCATTGGTATGCGTGTCTATATTAGTTAGTACACTAGCAATCTTTAGTACGCTGTGACATAACATTACGCTGAGCTGATAGGTAACTGGTGTTGGCAGCGTGGCTTAGGGTGGTGGCTTGGGGATCCTGGTCCTGAGTTCGAGCCCCGTTGGCGGCTGAACTTTGAAATACACCCGGAGGTTGACTCAGCCTGTCATCCTTCGAGGTCGGCAAAATGAGCACCAGTTGTTACTGTTAAGGGGGATACTGCCATCGAGGCTAGCCGCGTCCCAACCATGATTGCAATCGCAGCCATAGGCTTGCACTCGATTGAAGAGAAGCTGTAAGTGTCTGTGTTTATAAATCTGTGAGGTCTGCAGAGAGGGAAGACTTTGCTGATGACTTCATACCTCTGCCCGTGACATTCCTTCATCTCCTTTCAGAGGGCAGGCAGCAGCCTCATCCCTCTCTGTTAGAACGTTGCTAAAATCATGAGGTCAAACTCTTGGAGATGGTCTTTCTATCGACAAACTCAAATCTGCACTGATCAGTCCGTCTTGCAGTGAAGGGTTTACTTGCGTCTGGCAAACACCATCTATATTCTTAACATATCCCCTGGAGAGATTCTAACTCACACAAATGTTTGGGTCTCACTATGCAGCCATGATCTTTTGTAAGCAACAACCACATTTCAAAGTTGGCATCTAAACGTGCCGAGCTGACTCTCCGATACAAAGTCCTTCACGTCAGGCACACCTGAAACTTCCCACCCACCGACAGCCTTCATGTGACACTTGAATGGATGTATGCTCTACCCCTTTCTTGCCTGGCTCCCCTGCTCGCACCTTTATTCGGCGTGACAGCTGTTGTGATCCAGAAGTGCCTTTAAAGATCATATGGAATGTCCTGCGATGAGAGCTGAGACTACGGGCTGACCATCTTCGCGCATCCACAAATAGCCTTCGCGTTGTCTACTCACTGTCTTCGACCGTGTTCCTCTCTGGTAATTGCAACCCTCTGCTCTTTCCATGCTTTTTCCCCCCTTTCCCCTGCTCTATAGGTTTCTGTAAGGCACATGCAGTCATGACAGTAACCCCCTATCTGGTGAAGCTATCTAACTCCCAGAAATCCAGAATCACTGCTGAACTTCCACTCATTAGTCGTTACTTATTTTTGACAACCTGTGGAACCAACCTTCTGACATTCTCTTTCAATCGGTCATCCTTCTCTCTCAACCAATATCCCCACCCCATTTGACATCATCCCCATCTCCAAAATCATAGATATTTTCTAACCCAACCCCCTCCCCCTCCCCCGGTTAACCCTCCTCAAGCTCATTCCATTGTGCAAATTTCCAAATTTTTTCCTTCGTTGAGAGTTTCAGCTGCATCCATATTGTTCCAGCCCCCCCTCCCCCCACCATGTCTCTTCCCTAGACTCCCATCTTCACCCATCCATGTATTTTTCCAAGTCTCAATTTTGTTCCTCAACCCTACTGTGGTGGGATCACCAACCTCCTCCGCAACTCCCACCCGATTCACTTTCTGCTGTTCCTTTTGTTCATGTTAATGTCCTGAAGCCCATTGTATTTTCCAGTCCTCCACGAGCCTCAAACTTTGCAACAAAAAATGAATAATAATAGAAATTCATCTAAACCGTCCTGTCCACAGAGTTCGAGCCAGTGTCTTATCGGAAACGCGCGAAATTGTAGAAAAGTCTTTAAAAAGTTTCTCATCGAGGATCTTTGTCAATCCATACCAAGATAACCCGAGCTTCCCAGGTGGTTGTGGGATCATATAAAACATACATAAGGTTGAGAAAAGACTACAGGCCCCTCTCTTGACAAACGGCGTCCATCTTGCAACCAAATGATGATCGAAACAGATGTTATCAATTATTAACACAAGATGTTTGCTTGTGAGCACTGTTGGTAGCGTATGAGGTTGTGAGGTTTGTGCAAACGCTGAGCAGATCATACGTGTCAAGTATAATCTGAGTCCGATGTGTTTAATTGGGAACAGAAATTAGAAATTGAACCAGGATAACAAGAAAATTCCAGCTCGACCCATGCACTCATGAATGGATTTCCATGCGTCCAAGCCATGAATAAAGAACTGCTGTGTGGTATCAAGCGGAGCAGGCATGGGCTCTGGCCCACACTGGCCTAGACCGTCGAGGGTGAGCCGAGCTGGATGTGAAAACGTGAACCGTAGGATTTGTGGGTCCTGCAATCGGTTCCATTTCAGCACCTTAGTACCTTGACACGTCTTCACATTTAGATTGCTTCACCTTGGCGGATTTTCTTTTTTCCTCTATCTGGGCAAATGTGTTTTGGGTGGCCCTTCCATCATTAGTTATTTGAGTGCCCCATACCCAAGTTCCTCCAAGCCATCCTTCATTTGTGGACTCAGTCACAAATTAAACTGGACCAGTAGGGCAGCTAGGGGATGGATTACCACCTCCATGAATGTCATGTATCAGTCTGCCGGGTTTGAAATAGGATTCCCCTGAGTATCCACTCAGCCCCCTGAAGCTTGAAATCCCAATTCTTAATATTACAGTTGTCCGCCTTTCACTGGAATTTTAACCCACAGTCTTTGTGATTCCAATATTTTGGCGACTCCTCTGCCTAGCAAATTAGCCGATGAATGTTAAAAGAACCCATGGTGGATTCGCGAACAGTAAGTGAGTTGTTGCCAGAAACGAAGAGTCGGCTAACCTCACTCATCAGAGTCGGCCAAACACTGGACAATTTAGAATGGCACTCGGTACGGCATACCTCCGCCAGGTTGAACAGTTTACGTTTTGTATCCCACTGATAGGCCGAATCTGCATTCAGGACCTGAATGAGAAATCGAATCGGCTGTTCTTGTCACCACACCAACTTATCTACCAAGTTTTGTTCCGAATCCGTCCACAACTTTTAGATATCGGCCTATATATAATTTTTTGCCCTATCTCTCAATGATGGACGAATCACTGAAAAAAATTATCGTGATCCAGAACCAGTATCTTCACCAAATCTAATCAATTTGTTCCTTGTCACACATCCAACCTGTCCCCGAAATTTATTCTAAATCCGTCCATAACTTTTTGAGATATCCTGTACGTGTACACACAGAGACAACAAACGACAGACAAACAGGACAGGCAGGATGAAAACACAACCTCCGTCCCCTTCAGTGGCGGAGGTAATTGAAATTCCTGATCAAGTAATCTCCAGTCAACATCAGACCTGGCCAGCGGTTTTGTGAAAGGCTTTGGCCAAAAACATCTGTCCTCGGCCCGACCACACAAGAAAATGGGATTAATTGGCGCTGATAAAGACGTAGTGTGGGGGAATGTGTGGTTGTGTCCTCACTCATAAAGCCACCGCCTTACCTGGTTGCATCATGTATCTCACTCACGGACTGCACAAAGGTCCAGGACAGATGCTGATGGCTTGTGTGCTTGCTGATCATCATACCAGCAAGTAAGGTTCTTGTTTATGATCCATATAAAGATTTTTGAATAGTGTGGGGTTGATTGAATGCATCGCCTCATCAGCAGTTTCAATTTACACCTGACCTCAATCACAATCACACAGGCCGATAAGAAACTTGAATGAGAGTGTAGAGCAATTCAAGATTTCGATTGAGGAGGGAGGAAAGGTTTCCTTTCATATACATTCTGGGAAAAGACGACTTAATTTTTCGAGCTTTTTATTTTTTAATGATCTTCCTATGAAGGTTTTGGGTGTTTTTTTCTTCAAGGATCTCCAATTTTATCCAAAAAACATCAGAGAATTAAAAGTTGAGCTACTGAGCAGATGGTTTCAGTTTTTATTTTTTGTGGGATAAATTCATTTTTCCTAACTACAGTACTCGTGAAGACGTCAGTCACTCAACTCCTGGGTTCACTCTCAGCCATGATCTTCTTGGAAAAACCACATTTTCAAGTTGGCCTCCAAAGCCAGTTGCCAACTGGGCATCCTCATCATAAAAATATTTCCTTGGCACACCGGAACTCCTATCCACCTCCAAGCCTTAATGGCGCAGCTTATGAAGTACTGCTCTCCCCTCTGGGCGCTCCCCTGCCTCACATCTTGCTCAGCTTAACTCTATGGAAACAAAGCCTTCAAGATCATTAACACTCCCAAAGCAACTCTTTCAAGTTCCAGTATTTTCTTCCATAAGAGTTTGCAGCTGCATCCCCCTGCCACCCCATGCATCCTCCTCTAGCCCTCATTCTGCCCCAAATCCTTATTTCTCCAATATATTCCCTCTATGTTGTCTGTCAAACTCTGCTGTTGGTTGTGATCCCCCCCCCCCCCCCGCTTCTCTTTTTACTTTCCTTTTGATCTGTACTTCCTGATTGCATTCTGTGCTCGAGCTCCTCCACGAGCATGCCTAGCTTGGGTCCTTTCCTTTTACATATTTTTTATGCAAAAAGAGTCCTCTGCTGTCCAAAGTCAGGGTGTATATCCATGAAGAAGATGAATTTTGGATAACAAAAGACCTTCACTGTGCGTTGGAAAACATTGGAGCCCTTTTGCCTCCTTTTGTTCAGCCGTGTAGGACGTCAAGCTCATCATTTTTTATCACAGCACAGTTTCGACATCATCCATCCGAATGTAATAGTCTAAATCTTTTTTGAAACAGTGTGCATTAAAGATTTCCAGAGCGCAAAGGCCTCCATGCTAGAATTGCAACTTATTAGGCTTTGGTGTGTTTTTCATTTTTTGTCCAAACACTTTTGATGTGATCCAGTGTTGATCAATTGTTGAGTTGTCTGCACAGGGTAAAACTTCAGTAAGGTAGGTTGCACGATGCTTTCTCTCTCAAGTGTCCCAGGTTGTAACACTGGGGTCCGTGTAGTGCGAGTGTGCCGATGATAGCCGCTGCGAATTGTCCTCTCCCTCCGATCCATTGCTTCTGGATGCCTTTCACCACATTCCACTACCAACGCGCCTACTCTTCTTGGGTCTGAAAGGTCAGTTTTAAGAATTCTGCCGGATAGTACTGAATAATGACTAGTCGATGGGAAAGCAAAGTCGTCCAGCCTTTGTAGAATAAAAATCTATCACCACCGAGGCGGTTGTAGCCCTCATTACACCGTCACGTGAAGCAAAAAGCAATTAGTTACTTCTGTCTGTCTGTCTGTTTGTCCTTCTGTCTACAAACATCATTTTATGATAGAGGAACAACTAATTTCAATTGAATGTTATATTTTGAACATGAATCAGAAAATGAATCAGAAAACATCTGTAGTTTAGGCTCACCTGTAGCATAGGGAAGGCTTTTTTGCTGTTGTAGGTTTTGTTTCTACAATTGGCACTCCCAATCTTTAATGGTAGCACAGAGTTATTGGAACCCCTAGGAGTACTAAGCCAGCATTAAAATAAAAAAATTCTTCCTGCACTCTTAACACTCCAAAAATTTCCAAACTGTATCAATTTCCGAGCAACATCTCGGAGCTAGCTGGGACTTTTCAGAAATGAAAATTTGCATCAATAATGTGAATACAAGTATGCGGGTTGACCTAATTTTCTTATAGTTGACCCTAATTTCAATGTCATGACACAATTATGGACATTTTAACATTTTCACCATTAACTCGACGGAGGTTTGTTCTGATCAGAAACTAAAATGCCCTCTCGAGATAGCCGAGAGGCAAGGTACATTTACGCTTAATTACAGGCATACTACCTCCTGGGTTAAAGTGAAGGTCAAAATGGCCGCTGAAAAATAAAAAAGATACATTCTTTTGTTCATCGCTCAATTTTGCCAAAGGCAGAATCTTAAAAGGACCACTTGGCCTTCCAAGATGTTTTGCAACATAATTGTTTACCTGCACTGATGTTATGCACCTGATATTTGATTAGTGTGCTTGACCCACTTTTTCAGATTGACCTAATTAACAAAAAACACCTTTTTTTTTATTTATGACGAGTAATTTTTCTCCATATTTTCATGATGTTGAGTTTTTTGGATACATTGTAGATGGAGACACATTTCTTAATTACACTCTATCCATAAATGTTGAATGTCAATGTCATATGGTTGGTCTGAAAAAATATTGGTGTCATTGGTCACGGGCCAATGGTAAAGTCATGGGCGATCCAACTCCCCTGAAGGGAAGGGGTGTGGGGGCTTCCCTTGGGCAATCGCTTTGTGATCACAGATTTACAGAACTTTTGCTCTGAATATCGTTCCGATCGTGCATATGCAGAGAGGGGTGAGATTTTGTTTCTTACTCTGCCTGTCTGGCAGTCAAACTAAATTGAAAATCATTCCAAACAGGACGACCATCGATGCGCTGTTCTGGCACATGCTCCCATATGACCTGCCAAACAGAAACTACTCTTTTTAAGGACTCTAAAGGACACAAACAACAAGCACAATGAACTGATTACCGTGTTAAATAAGGTGGTGTTCAAGACGCTGCCATCAAACAGCAGTAAAAAATTACGGAATGTTTTTTTTCTACGACCCTTAAAATTTTCAATTTTATTTCAATCGAATTATAAACTTCGACACTGGAGAAAATTAAATCGTCTTTCTGGAACTTTCAAAACCCTTCCATTTAGCAGTACTTGGAGAAAATATCACGGCATTTTACGTCATCAGCGACCAATCAAACTTGCCGTTCGTACACCCCACCCAAGTCCTCGTTTCTAAAGACAGTGTGGACTAATGTGTTACTCGAACTCTCCAGTTGAGGATTGATTCAGAATCAAAGTGGCCTTTGGATTGCATTGCTTCCAAGTGCTCAATCTGGCCAATTCATAATATATGTTTCTTCAAGCTACAAAATTGGAAACTCACTGCAGGTATTGACATGAGGAAATATTCATGACCTTCTAGTGTTATACATCTCTCAGTCATCCTGGAAAGATATCCTGTTGCATTCTCCACTAATGTTTTTCTGCCTGAAGGTCGTGCTGAACGTCATTGGTTAGGTTTCTTGATCTTCACTTACCAAAGCATGAGTGGCTCCACACCCCAAAACCAATTATCTCAGCAGCACTTCACTTCTTGCATGTAAGTGCCTTCTCAACAGGTAGCATACATGCACAAGGTGTTTTTCGACAAAACACAAGAGCGCTGAGTTGTCAATTCACGTCGGAATGTCCTTTCGATTAAGTTACTTAAACATTTCCTGTCTTGCTCTATATCCAATGACTTACACTCGGGACTAAAAAACCCAGCAATAAAGCTACTGTTGGAGGAGTGCCGGGAGGTTCCCAATCTCAATCGGATTGCACACATTTGGTTAAGATCTCTAGTCATCACTTGGTAGTCCAGCTCAAACGCGTAAATGTGTACAAATGACACGTCATATCTCCTGGTCTTGTGATGTCATTGTGTATCAGAGTAATTACCTCGCGGTGGAGTCGTGTAATTATTCCCAAAGGTGTCTGTAAAACTAAATTATGCTATCTATAGCGATTGGCATAATGTGCGTCATTGATATAATCTGCGGGGATGATTGAGAGGGAAAATTTTCTTTATACGAGTTGATCAACCATTAAAACTCAGCCCACTTTGACCAAAAAGGTTGTTTGCCTCTTCTGCCAGGCCATATAAGCAAGATGTGGAAACTTGATGAGACAGAAAAAAAGTACTGGACAGAAAGAAATAGGAGAAGGGAAGGCTCAGAGGCGAGGCAGAGGGAATGGAGGGGAGCGCCGTGTTGGGAGGAGAGCGAGCAGACTGCCCAGTTAATGAAAGGCCGAGAGTCCAGGCCAGAGGCACAGTCTGCCCCGTTTCTCTGTGTGCGGTGTGCCGTGTTCCATCACTCAAGGTGTTAGGGCAGACACTGTATCAAGGTCCACTAAAACATCTCTGCATCTCTGCCTTACCAAGCCCAACCTCATCGGGTTATCCTTTTACAACGAGAGAAAACATGTTTATGATTTGGTGCATAATTTGGCTTGTTTGTACAATTTTTTTCACTCTTAAAATCAAACGCCAACTTTAATTCCACCATAAGGAAACTTTCCAAACCTCAAACTACACTTCATGTCCAGTAAGCGTCTTGCAAAACAAAAGAAGAGCAAAATTCCTCTGATCTCTCATGAGATCTCATTCAAAATTGCCAACAACCCAAATTGTTGACCAAAACCCTATAACAGCTTCATATTAAATCAATAATTATTATCCATCAAAGTACGAAGTTTTAAACATTTTTTATTTTCGTTTATTGGTTCTTGGGCTCAGGCCCTCAGCATTTAGTCGAAAGCACATAGAGCCAAGGAACCCTCACGGCCATGCCAGACAGCCATCCCTGCAGCAAAGACGAAACCCAGAGGCTGCCGCAAATGGCCTTCCCAGCTGCCGGTGCAGCAGAATAGCGAAAATATTTCCTGTCTGCTGCTCTGGCTGGCGGAACGCAGGAGTCCTCGTGACTAGCTCATAGTTATTGGCACCACGCAAGCCTGAGAGGCATGTTCGGCTAAGGGGATGTGGCAAGAATCTGGTATTTGGATTTGCAAGTTTATCAGAGTTAAACTCTAAAATAAACAATTTAATATTTAAATTAATTTGCTGTGGCTGCTTTATATTCTGTCTTCAGCCTTATTTTTTTAACCGGTGATGCTATTTTCTAAATACCGCTCAATGGAGCTGGACATACTCCAAGTTGAGATGGCTACATCAGGCAAGGTTGGTTCCTCAAATTATCGAACAATTTCTGTACCACAACCCATCTCTCTCTCTCATCTTCTCTCTCTTCTCTCTCTCTCTCTCTCTCTCTCTCTCTCTTTCTCTTGCAGGCAGAAATCAGCGCGAAGGGCATTGATGCTGATATCGGATTGATTTTGATTAGGTCTTGGGAAAACAAATGGAACATATCCTTCAATCTTGGAAAATCGATGTTTCTTTCATCCTGTTACTTTGGGATTGACAAAACAAAGCCAACTTCTGTATGTATGTCCATGTCAGCCACTGGCAGAGATCATCTCTTGAACTTCTCGGCCTCACTGTCAGCCATGTCCTCTCCTGAACTGGCCACATAGCAAAGGCTGGCTCAATAGCCAGCAGTGGACTCGGCATCCTCTGTCAATCCAACATTATTAGTTTTCCACCATGAACACGAAGCATAAGGTTTGTTGCTTTCACATTACAGATATGGTCATGGCTTCTTTCTTGACACCTCCAGTCTGCACCCTCGCGGCTCTCCATAAAAGCCTTCTTGGATAAACTCCCCAAATCCAGCCTTTCAACAACACTTCAACTCTTTTGTTCATCTTTTCTCCGTTTTTGGACTATTTTCACAACAGGGTTTCTAGTATGTTGTGCACCACATCTTGATGTCATTCCCCATCTCTTTTCTACCCCCTTAAACCCATCTAACCCAACCCCTTTACGTGCAGGTTCTACCCTCCTGCTTACCGTCCTCTTTTCCTGGTACTTCGTTCTTTCGCTTGTTACGTCAACCGTGGCGCGACTCCACTCTCAGTCCGTGTGCCATTCTACCCTTGGTTACCTGGCTCTTCCGTAAGCTTCGATGTTGTATGGAAAACAAAAAAATTGATTGGTGACTGCACACGCTCACCAGGTAAGTCAGACTGTGACACGTCTACTTGTGGACCACATGAGGCATCTTTAATTGCAAAACAAATTTTTTAATAAAATGTCAGAAAAGGATGATCCCTGAAATATTCTTTAAACACTTTATTTTTGTACTAATTCAATGATTACTTTTATTATCAACATCAAAATCTACCATTTTGAGCTGTGCCTTGCTCAGGAAGGAACACCATCGTGTTGTTGGTTTCTTGAGAGGTCACAAAATGCACACCGTGGCGGTTCGTACGTAAATTGTTTTTACATGTGGAAAGTGTAAAATCTTACATGTATTTTACATGTATTGACCTTTTGCCGTATGTACATATAACACACCATGTACAATATACATTCATAAGTTAGAGTGTCTGGTTAATACCTGGCAGATCTCACATGAGAAAGGCACGACACCAGTATTGGTAAATAAGTAAATTAAATCCTCCTTTTGTAACTTTATAAAAGTGCGAGTGTCAGAGGAATCAGAAGATAACAGAAAAAAAACCCCAAAGAAAATGCTCACTTGAACGAGAACTTTGCGTTGGGCTTTAGATAGTTTCTTTAGTACAGCTACAATATACAAAATAAATTAACCAGTTTTAAACCTCAGAACCTTTTTCAGATATGAATGATTTCACAGTTTTTGACAATCATGAGATTGATTCTAGATTTGCACTGTTAGAGTGTGTATTTAAAGAAGTGATAGATGGATGAGAATTTATATGTGGTGTTGTTAGTGTTATGATATATAATGGGTGTGATGATGAGATGGATTTGAGTGTATGATTAAGGAGTGTGATGATGACGAGGATGCGAAGAGTGGTGTTGTAAGGAGTGCGATGTGACATGGATGAGGTTTTGACTTGCTAGAGTGTGTTATACTCCCACACGAAGGTGGATGAGGTTATGTTTTCACTACTGTCCGTCTGTTTGTTTGTCTGTGTGCGGATATCTCAAAAAGTTGTGGATGGATTCGGATGAAATTTGTGGACAGGTTGGGTGGTGACAAGGACAAACTGAATAGATGTGATGAAGATCTGGATCCAGATCGGACTACTATAATTTTTAAGTGATTCTTCACCATGAGAGATGGAGCCAAAAACATATATAGCATGATATCTCAAAAATCTGTGGACAGATTCGGACAAAATAGGTAGATTAGTTGGTTCGGTGAACAAGAACAAACATTCGATTTTGGAGGTCAGATCGATCTGGCCTATCAGTGGGATACAAAACGTAAACTGTTCAACCTGGCGGAGGTATGCGCACTCGAGTGCCGTTCTAGTTAAGGAGTGTGATGATGAGATGGTTGGATGTTTTCCTGGTTAGAGTGTTTAATGAGCGTGATGTTGAGATTAATGATCTCAGGTAAAAGTGCAATTCACAAGTTGAACATAATTTGATGAGTCTTGGCACCAAACTGCAATATTATAACTTCATCGGATAAACAAAAAAACAAACAAAGGTCGATGGACGGTGCTTTCCTTGATTTCCTACCTGGGTAAACATAGACAAAATCTTTCAATAGTCTTTGGTGAAAAAAAACAGACAAATGTATCTAAAGAATTTCAAATCAGAGTTTGAGCTTGCTAAATAAACTCTCTATGAAAACGCTAAATAAATAAAATTTTGGCTGCATATTGCATAATACTGCATAATAACTACGTCTTGATGGTATGGTCGTTTACACATAAATTACAACTTTTTTAATTTGTCTCGTCACGGTGTAGCATTTCTGTTAAGTGGTCATTAAATGTCCATAATGAAAGCAGATCGTCGTAACTGGAATTATGACGTCATGTGGACAAACGCAGCAGTTTGGATTATAGATTTGGATGGAGGGGAGGAATGGGGTGAGGGGCATTATGTCGGGCAAAACACGTCTGTTGTTGCAATTTCTATTAACTTGAAAATTGGGAGAATTTTAAATTGCTTTAAAGTGTGTGTGTGTGTGTGTGTGTGTGTGTGTGTGTGTGTGTGTGTGTGTGGTGTGTGTTTTGGGTTTGTGAATGTGTAGTGACGGTTCAAGGATTTCAATTTAAAGAAGCTTCATTGTCTTTCGCTTTCTATGATGAGGTCTTTCCCTTCTGGTTATCGCAATATCTCTTGGAGGATTTGTACGATCAACGTCTGTCCTTTGTAGCCAATGATTTCTTCTCTTCGACAAATATATGGGAATATGGATTCTTTACAGTGAGGTGTCATCAGAAGGAACTGTGCCGCACGTAGGTCATTCAGCACAGGTGCTCATTGCTCCCGGCTTCATCCACGCTGCGGTCGTCACTCGGAGATCCTTGCGCGCTGAGCCCGAGCGTTGTGCCAGGTGCCTGGAGCATTTCCTCCACGTGCCGAGGGTCTTCGCAACCATATCCACATTCCGGATGTGATTCCGACGAGAACGACATGAAGATGCGGACCGACTCCACAGCCACGGCTCGCGCGTCGTCCACTGGTTTGCGAGTACTATCCCAGTGAGAATCTGGTAGAAATAGCAAGCGATCACACACGATGCCGGCACTGTGTAAAGCACAGAGAAGACCCCAATCTTGACCACCAGCCGCTCAGCTTGTCTGTCTTAGTGCCACCCTTCTGTAAGTTGCTCCGGATTCGAACAGCGCCACAAGTCCCGCGATGATGAACAGCGTCCCTACGAGTAGATACGTGAGAGAGCGGAGCAACCACAAACCCGGTGAGAGCGTCTAAGTTCTGGTTGCCCACATAACAGAGGCCTGTTATCTCCTCTGCATCGACCTGGCGCATAATGAGTATAATAATGCTAGATGAGCTGCCGGTATGGCCCAGGCCGCAATGTGGAAATATGAGCTGTGCTGCTCAATGGCTTCATGTCCCACTTGAGCCCAGCTGATAGGAACCATGTGAGAGTCAGGATGACCCACCATATTGAACTCGCCATGCCGAATAATAGGAAACAAGAACACGATAGCGCCATCCCGTGTTTTTGAGCCCTCTGGAGAAGAACCGCCTCTGGTGGAGCTTCGTCGGAGGTCACAAGATAGGCGATCTCGCCCAATGACCAGTCGAATTACAAAGGCACCGAGTAGATATTGTAGCACCAACTGAGGAAAATGATGGGTTTCTCCGGTAAGAGAGCGTGATGAATCGATTGAACTGAAGGTGAGGACATGAAGGCCGTGAGATGAAGCAGAGTCCAGCCCAGACAGCCATCCAGCGGTCAGCAAATTCCTTGGTGGCACGGCTGTGCAAGCCTACGTCGTAACCGCAGCGTGCTGCACACTCCTCGTCCGCCTGAGCCATACGTACTGGCGCCAATTAGGACCCATGTTCCCGCAGCTGCCGCTAGTGTCACTCCCAATGTCCCCCTCCGTATCATCCTCTCCGGGCTTCCATGCACATGGTGCTTGTGGTCTTCTGAGGTGGGAATGCGGTGCAGTTCAATGCCGGCGGCCAGTCGAAGCCAAACTCCAGCAGCACGGGCTCGCAGCGGCGCTGTACTGCCTGGCACATGGGACGGCATGGCCCGATGGGTATGCGACCTTCTCTGTGCACATTGCACATACACGGAGCACAGGAAGAACTGTGGGAGAATGAGATTAAGGAATGATAGCATTAGGTTCGGATTGATATCTCATGAAGAAACAATAGTTAATATCACCATTTGGAAACATGCACAAAGTTGAATGGATCACTCAATCGTAAAGCTTAGGTCGTTGTAATCAGCAACATCCTTATGAAGTATAGTAATAAGCTATTTTCTCAAAATGCTATCAATAAAGACGCCAAAGCCATACGAGATTTCCAAAGGATGGATAAATTATTATTGAAGGAATTTGAGAGATGAAAAGAACGATGTTTAACAGGGCCTGGTATTCTATCATACACTTTTGAATGATGGGAGGATAAAGCTCTGAGCAGATAGGGGGCACCTGGTGTTGGCTTATGTTAGGTGGCTGGCTTGGGATCCTAGGGTCCTGAGTTCGAGCCCCTGTTTTTTTTTCGTTCAATTAACACCGGGTGGGGTTGACTCAGTCTGTCATCCATGCTCGGTCAACGAAATGAGTACCAGTGTATTGGTAATAGGGGCATTGCATCATCGGCACATTCGCGCATCAGCCAAGATGCCACCCGCAGCCTTGTGCTGCATAAGGAGGAGGATGAGCATCAGGGGCAAAGTACAGGATTTGCTCCAAACTTATGAGACACATATTGGTGGCCTCTTAGTCCTCTTTGGGGTGCTCGTCTGTGTTGCACAATTGGACCACCTTCTAGCTCTCCGCTCCTCGACAGCACCCTCAGGTCTGCAACATTCATCCAGTAAATATCTCCTGTTTAGACCTACCCCATAAACTGTTTCCCCTTCATATGCATCCAATCACATTCATATTTGTAGTTCTTCAATACGTAACAGCTTCTCGACATCTCAACCATCCCTGCAGGCCTACCCTGTCACCCTGCAGACCTACCCAGATATTTATACATTTTTACGAAGCCTGTTCACCCATAGTGCCATGTTCACTTCTCCCAAGTGCCATCTTACGAGTACATTAAGTTTCCACACTTTAAATATCCTTTTTGGGGGGGTTTTTTCCCCCTCCATTAAAACACTTATACTCAGTTTTTGGCAAGATTGTCACGCAAGAAGAACATACGTACTGCATTCTGGAGAAAGTCATTAATAACAATGTGGTGCTATGAATGACGCACGCAAGACTTAATGCTTGTATTTCTTTCATCAGGTTTCATCACTAGTTTTGTTTCCTTTCCAGCTCTGCCTGGTTCTCATCAGCTGCAGCAGAAAGGGATGCGGGAGGGGAAAGGCTGGTGCTGACGCGCGAACAGGTGAAGTCGTCGATCTATGTATGCCTCTCGAGCGGTGCCCGATACAATGCTTTTTAAAGGGGTTGTAAATTAAAAAAACACACAAAAGGAAATTGCTTCGTCATATCTAGTGAGGAGGGTGATGTTGAATGGAGTGCAGATGGTGGAGGAGAAACTGCACAGAAGAGATGCAGGGGTGTAAGTGAGGAAAAGGGTGAAAGCATGTCGATTTTATTTGGAACAGGGAGTGGGGATGTTGGACACTTTGAACGACAAACTTCTCGACAGGATAATAACTGGATTTGTACGTCCTTCTCAATTCTCGACATGAACTACTACACCCACTTCTGACCTGAAGTGGGTCTGGAGACATGTCTTTTTTGGGGGGATGGAGTTGAGCAGGCCACGCTTCCTTGCCGTATTTGTGCTGTTTGCCCGAAAAAAGAGCCACATGGCGCCGTCTATCTATCTGACGTATTTGCCTTGTTTTGTGCGCAGTCGAATCTGATCACAGTCAGGCTGTTCGAGAGCTGGATAAAAATAATACGAGTTCCTATACAAGGAACGTCAACACAGAAGGAGGGCATTAGGCCCATCAAGACTGCACTGTGGTTGCCAGCCGATGTGTTGTTTGTTGGTGCTCTATCCTCGAAATGCTGAACATCCAGCAAGGAAGCATCACGTATCATTTTAACAATCTATGTTATGACTGGGCGAAAGTTCGAACCGCCGACCTCCCAGACTCAGAGAGCAGACGGTCAAACCATTACACCACCGGGTCTTCATCTCGTCGGCCATGTTTATCCATTTCTCTCGTGCCTTCTCGTTTTATTTGCATTAGCTTATTTTCACTTTGAAAGTCTGTCTCGATTTTCATTTCCCTATCAGGAATGTGCTTGAGAATGTCCACAATACCCCACCCCCTGCATCCAGCCTCGCCGGGTATCGTCGCCCCATGTGTGTCCTTCTCAGTATCGGTGATACTGGCGGGAGGCTTGGGTCTGTCTGGCCCAGCTGCGGCAGGTGTGTTTTTTTTTATTATTTTTTTAAACTAATTTTTATTAAGTACAAAAAAAGACAGTTCCAAACATTCCTCGGCTTTTAAAACTATGCGGATCTGCTCCAGTGCTTATATAATTTTTATACAGCTGCCTCTGCTTACAATGGCAACGACGAGGACTATTCGAAGAAATGGTTGAAAACAACTGACAGCAAAGTTTTGTGAACTTGGATTTGTTTATTATCACAATCTATGGCTAATTTTATATTTGTTTGTTTTGTGGTAAATACACAGGCCAGCTACTTGGAGCTAAGGTTACTGATGATGGAACTGCTGTATTGTAGTTCAAGGTTGACGCATATCGATGGCTACATCATGGTCACGGAAGATGGTGTCGTCATCCAAACGTACATCGTCATGAATGCATTGATGAGAACAGGCGGGAAGTTTAAAGCACATCACGCAAACGGTTCAACCGGCAGACCATCTCAGATCAGACAGTGATGGGGGAAAAACGGTAGCAGGGACCAGCAGCCGGCATGACGGTTGAAACCGCAGCCGAAACACAGCATTCCCCCTCCTCCCTCCTCCTTTTCCACCACCACCAGCCCCGTTAGCTAACCTGTGCCCTTTGATCTGCCAAATATTATGGAGATGAAAAACAAATCTCTCTCTCCCTTTCCCTCTCTCTACCCCACCCCCATCCCTCTTTGTCTCCCCATTCTCTCCCCTCTCTCCATCTCTATACCTCTCCCTCTCCCCACTCCCCTATAACTCCCCCTCTCCTCCTCTCTATACCTCTACCCTCTCTCTTTCCCTCTCTCTAACTAGGTCAGCATATAGTTTCCTTGATTCAGTGTTCACGTTGGATTCCTCTCCTTTTGTGAGTTGTATCATCAGTGTAATTTTCCTTTCTAGCATCAACGGACAATAATAAAAGGTTGGAATGATTTAAATGGATACAATGTTGTATATGTTTTGTAATCGCGTGGCCTCACTCCTTACCACCCCACACCCTACCATCCTGGCGAATCCTTGGCCCCGAGAGCACGCGCCCCATGGTGCAAGAAGCGTGACCCATTTCCTGGGTAAACATCTCCAGACTGCCTCAACGAAGTCAATACAATAAAGAGAACACTCCACGGTTTATCATTGCCTTCCTGGTGGCCAATTTGTACTCCTACTCGTACTGTTTGTCAATCGTTTAGCAGGACAGCTGGGGCAACATGCACATTAGTAGCCCTCCAGGGGGTCATGGAGAGAAAGAACGACGGGGGGGGGGGGCAGGGAGGGGACGGTCAAGGGCCCCGCCTGGAGTTACTGCAAGGTGGTGGTGGATCAATCAGCAAGAAGTTTGGAGTGAGAATGAGATGTTGTCAGGAAGAAAGATATAGAACATTAACACTGATTTATCTCAAGGAAAACCATTTTGCTGTCATTAAACTTTTGATCCACGTCACAAGGGCAGGAGGTACCATTGTAACAGAGACAATGCAACTCATTTTGAGGTACGTATGTTCCAGCAACGTGTGTGCTTCATTCATCCTAATACACTGCAGACGTATGCAAGAGGCTGCGAAAAACGATTTGACACCGGTGTCGGCACACAATGGACTGCCCTTTTCAAAAGTCACACTTTAACATCCACAAGCGCATGGCCTTGATGGCATGCAGCTGGCTTAACATCTCCACTTGGGGAAGGATGCAAAGCACCTGTCGGATCCCATATTCCGTTGGGTATCGAACTCAAACAAACACTGGAGAGGTGTTCGGTACACAACACCTCTGAACATGGTAAACTGCAAAGACGAATTTGCTCACCGAAAAAGACCAATAAGGTTCTTTTATCATAAAAGCGCAACCATGAAAAATGGAGATTGATTAAATAAAAAATCGAATCGAAAAGTTTTCTTACACACTTTTTTTTTTCTTACACACTTCTTATTGTGACTTGCGCGCACGTCACAATACGCTTGCTTTGTGACGTGTGTTTAGCTGCACGCTTGTTACGGACACACCTAAAGGTGCAGATTCAGTGATCGTTTTGATAAGCACGTCCAGCGTGTTGTGCAGACGTACACCGTGTCCTGTTACGGACACCAGGTGAAGAGCATCGTTACCTGCAGTTGGTGAGCGCAGCCATACTGACACGAGGGCGTGAAGGTCTGCAGTTGGAGTTCGGCGTCGTTCTGTGACTCGTGACCCACCAAGTGGGCATCCTCGTGTCGTTGTAACCCAGGCCTTGGCACGTGGAGATGCGGATCGGTTCACAGCGTCGTTCATCACCACCGTCCTCCGTCCCCCCAACGCCAACTCCGAGCCCCCCAAGGCCGAGCCCGTACGAGGTGGCTTGACCCCCTGCGGACAGGGCAAGGCACAGCAGGTAAGACAGACAGCGTGGGACCCTGAGTCATGATCGGTGCGCGAACCTCTGGATCTGCACGTCCGGATTCCTCTGTGCAGGGAGAATGGGGGGGGGGGTCTTTGGGTGAAAATTTCAGTCACGGGGGGGGGAGGGGGTGCACAGCTGTGGGTGCACAGCTCGGGTGCACAGCTAGGGTGCACAGCTAGGTGTCCCTTTCACGTACAGCACTCCATCTCCGTACGTCGTGAATCGAAAGTTCCGCGAAACTTTAGCTGAACTCTTCGGTGCGTTTTCTGTGCGTTGGCAGGAGGGGTCGTCATGGAAGGAGGAGGAGTACTAGCAGACCCAGGCACAGTGCACAGCCAGTCCGCCGGTCGGTCGCGACGCACAGCCGCAGGCTCCGAATTTGCGGGCGAGACTAGCCAGGAGTGGGAGGTGGATCGGAACGTCGTGCCGGGGCTGCCCAGGGCGGAGCAGGGAGAGAGGGATCTGATCCGCTCCCCTACCTCTCTCTCCCCTCTCCATCCATCCACCACCATCACCACTCCACCCCTCCTCTGCCATGGACTTGCACCAGGCATGGCAGGTCTTCCCAAACCTCCATTCAATCCTACAGTCGTGGGGGAGAGAGGGGGTATAGACGGTCTTAATTAGTTCACAAGTTAGTCGGTGGTAAAGGTAACCCAAGTTGTGTAAAGTTTCCGATCTGTTTTGATCTCTGAACTCCAGTTGCAGGAAACAAATTTGACTCGCATGAGAGACACAGTAGAATATCGCTTCGGCCACGTCACCAATGGAATTATGGCGAACCTGATACGGCGCCGAAAGGAACGCTAAATGTGCTGTTGGTGATGGGAGTATGGGGTAGGGTATGTGGGCTGGGTGGGTTTGGGGGGTTTTGAATGTTTTGATCAGCCCGAAGAGTGACTTCGAGTGTCGAGCGTTTCCGTCACATCATGAGAGAGAGAGAGAGAGAGAGAGGAGAGAGGGAGAGAGAGAGGAGAGAGGAAGAGAGGGAGAGAGGAGAGAGAGGGGGTGGAGGGGAGAGAGGAGAGAGAGTGAGAGAGGAGGAGAGAGGATGAGGGAGAGATGGATGGAAATGAGGAGGAGAGAGAGAGAGAGATGAGAGAGAGGAGAGAGGATGATGGAGGGAGAGATGAGGAGGGAGAGAGGGAGGAGGAGAGAGAAGAGAGAAGAGAGAGAGAGAGAGAGAGAGAGAGAGAGAGAGAGAGAGAGAGAGAGAGAGAAAAAGAGAGAGAGAGAGGAGAAAGAGGAGAGAGGGTGGAGGGGGAGGGGGGAGAGAGAGAGAGGAGAGAGAGGAGAGAGGATGGAGGAGAGATGATGGGGAGAGAGGATGAGAGAGAGAGAGAGAGAGAGAGATGATGGAGGGAGAGATGATGGAGGGAGAGAGGATGGAGGGAGAGAGGATGGAGGGAGGAGGATTGAGGAGGGAGGATTGAGGGAGAGAGGATGGAGGGAGGGTGGAGAAGATGAAGAGGGAGAGAGAGAGAGAGGAGAGAGAGGAGAGAGGAGGAGAGAGAGAGGGAGGAGAGAGAGGAGAGAAGAGGAGAGAGAGGAGAGGGGGAGAGAGAGGAGAGAGGGAGAGAGAGGAGAGAGAGGGGGAGAGAGAGGGGAGAGAGGAGAGAGAGGTGAGAGAGAGAGAGAGAGGTGAAGAGAGGAGAGAGAGGAGAGGAGGGAGAGAGGAGAGAGAGGGAGAGAGAGAAGAAGAGTCACGCAGGTACAGCAACACGAATGATTTCTTGCAGACACCTGGTGGTCACAAACATCGCGGTAATTAATTAATTGAGCGAGTACCAATTGCGTTAAATACAATTAAAAGACGATCAGTGGAACCAAATTCCTCTTCATTGCAGGCACACGGTGGAGTGGAGCATTGTGGGTAAATAATTGGTGGGGGGGTGGGGGGGGAGGTTGTGGAGATGGAGATCGTGCACGGAGAGGGTCGAAATCCGTTCACATCTCAATGTTCATCATCGTGAGTGAGCCCGAGGGGCCAAAGCCGCACCTGTTACAATCGGTTGGTCACAAACACCTGCACACAGTGGCCTACCGTTTGTGCGGACGCAACGTACCGTCATTTAGACCCACGTACTGACGGCTCCAAACGATCGCACGACCGGGGCGATCCTGCCGTTGGTAACCCAAACGCGGCGCGTCACGCGACTCGGTGTCACGTGCGCTCACTTTCGTCACGGGGTCTCTTGCCAAGATGTTTTGCATCACCATCACCGTCACCGTCACCATCACCGTCACCGTCACCGTCACCATCACCCTCACATCACCGTCACCATCACCTCACCTAATCACCGTCACCATCACCTTCACCGTCACCGTCAACGTCACCGTCACATCACCGTCACCGTCACCGTCACCCATCACCGCACCTCACCATCACCGTCACCATCACCCTCACAATCACCGTCACATCACCCTCACCATCACCGTCACCATCACCCTCACATCACCGTCAGCTCATCACCGTCACCGTCACCATCACCGTCACCGTCACCATCACGACGTTCTGAATCATCCGATACATGGTCCGACAGGATGGTGCGCAGGTATATACCCGAGGTTCGATTCCCGACTTCACTCACGATAAGGAGAAATTGAAAAATTACTTAACGCACCCCCTCCCCTTATTCCATACCTTAAACCCGGGATGTTCATCAGGCAGCGGTCGGAATCCCTGTAATGACGTCACGGGACTCGTCGCTCGGAGTTACGTCATCATTTCTAAATGTGTTCAATTAATTCCATTTGCAAACGAGATCAAAGTGTCTGTAGAAGAAGCAATTGATGAATAAATAATCGTTAAAACTTCACGAACAACATTAATTTTGTACTTTTTGCAATTTATATTTCATGATTATTTTATAATGTTTCATGTTGGACACATCTTGGCGATACAGAAACATGTTTGCATATAATAATCGTACAAATTATTTAAAGGATATGAATCGACAAAATACAACGTCTTCTCAGGGATGTGACGTCACTTTTTTGATTGATTTCGCGTTACGTAACCCCACGGGGATGCCCCCCCCCCCCCCCCCCCCATGCGTTTTGTAATTTTCGAATGGCCCCGAATCCGTCATCATGTTGTCACCATCAACGTGTGCTCCTCCCCTCGGATGGACGTTAAGCCGGGTGTCCCGTCTGCTTGCATGAAGCATGTGCAAGTTAAAGATCCCAGAGTTGCGGAGTTATCGCCGGCATTATGAACAAATAATACAAATTCTTGTTCTGAATCCCGCCGGGAAATCGAGGGTAAACCCCATTCGGACCCATTCGGACCCACATTTCCCTTCGAGAAGAGCAGAGAGAGACACAACGACACACGATACATGATCTCCAATGAATTTTCATGGGGCCGCTACGACGGTTGGAGAACAGAAAAGGTCCTGTGACCCAAACGCAAAAGTTGGTCAAGATTCCAGGATTCGGAGCGAATTTAGAGATAGACCAGAGAGACCTCGGGTCCAGTGACGTATTCTTGTGAAAGATACCGTGAAACGTCTGTCATCCACACCACGCACATGGGACAGCCGGCTTAATGTCCGCTGCCAAAACACGGAGTGCTCTACGATGCGGCACCCCCGTTCCCTTTGCTGGCAACTGGGCCAAAGGAAAGTTTGTTACGCTGTTTAAATGATGAAAAACGAAACGTGCAGCCAAGCTTGGAATTCGACCGAGATCCGGGTGACGAGGAATTGGATGTGGGGGGGGGAAGTGGGGTTGGGGGATGCGAAGTAGCGAAGGGTCCGAGTGAAAAGCGATGCTAATTCCCATGGAGACCAGACCCGATCCCTATAATTAGACGCCGTGGGCGTGGCAGTGTGGGCGTGGCAGTGTGGGCGTGGCAGTGTGGGCGTGGCAGTGTGGGCGTGGCAGTGTGGGCGTGGCAGGTGGGCGTGGCAGTGTGGGCGTGGCAGCGTGGGCGTGGCATTTCCGAAAATGGGTCCGCCCACTGGCGCCTCCAAAGCGCGACTTTAGATAAAGTTTCTAACCGGCTGTTACACTCACACGGCATTCGGGCCCGGAGTTTAGATTACACGGCTGCAGAATAGCTCAGCGGGAACGTGCTCTCCAGTGGCCTCGTTCTGCTCCACGTTTCGACCCCCAGTGAAATGGTATCCCATTAAAAGTACCGGCTGGTGGAGTGCCAGGAAAGGTGCTGCACCTCGGAGCACGCTCTCTTTCACAAAGCACGTTGCACGGTCGTGTAAGCCGGCTGTCCCATCTGCTATCTACGAGTCTTGATGTATTTTAGGAGAGTAGGCCTTTTTGGGTCACCTTCCTTGGTTTATTTACCTGCGATGGCCCCCCACAACAGTTTACCTTTCAAAACTAGTGTCGGGTGATGGGTCGTGGAACCTTATATTTGAGGATCCTCGAGCCACCTGCTTCGAGCAATCACCTGGTTTGCACCCTTTTGTTTGGAGACGAGGTTTTGTTTAAAGGTAAGGTGATAGTATACAAATACAGCAATGTTGTACATCGATTAAAAACCCATATATATATATATATATATATATATATATATAATATACATTGCTTCTTTTGGGTTGATTATTATCCGAGGCTGTGGATTCAACATTCTATACTGTTAGTCATCACCAGAAGTTCATTCACCAACTTGTAATGAAAGTTACAGTCATGCTCAGCCAATTAACAGTGACCACCTCCACCTGTCTCCCGCTGGGGTGACGTGGCAGGAATTGTTGATCAAGTGAGAAAATCGCACAAAATCCCAATCAACATTAGAACGAAGGTTCTTCTCTTCCATGAGCCTACACTTTGTTTTCAAAAAAAAAAAAACAAGATATAAACAATGGGTTAAACTGGCTAAATAAATAAATAGATACATAAAGTGGTTAATTAAAAAATATCCACACGGACCTTGAGCTGTCAGTAGGAAACTAATAAAAATATTAACAGCAGCCAATCAAGTGGGATTCAATGAGAGGAGGAGGCCAATCATCACATGCATGCAGCCAATCACATACATGGCAATCATCACATGCATGCAACCAATCACATACATGACAATCACATGCATGCAGCCAATCACATACATGTCAACCCTCACGTGCAGTTTGTTGTATTCACAGATGATGGTGACTCCCTTGTTCATTTAAGAAATGATGACACACACAGGTGGATAACAGGTGTGAGGAGTCGAAACCTTGATGGATGCGCCGAATTGCAGGATCACACAGAGACAGCCTTCAAATCAATCAAACCTGCAACTTTTAACCAATCAGGTGAAATTCGCTTCCACACCTCAACCAATCACCATCGAGGTAAATGCCAAGTGGTGTCGCTCGTCAGTGACTTGTCTTTTTCAGACTCACACCATGCAGGGTTGATGGAGGATTATCACCGCACAAAGCTCATCTCGGGGAAGGGGGGTGGTCACACGCACACGCACACACGCACACGCACACTCACTCACTCACTCACTCACTCACTCAAAGATACATTATCCACGAAGTTCTGCCGACTCAGCAAGAACATGTTCAGCAAAATTCACTTAAAAAAAAAAAACAAGAAAGAAAAGAGAATCCTGCATGCTTCCAAGTAAAAATTCCTTTGTGGATGAACGTAAGAGTGAGGGATGAGTGGAAAGACAGGATGTCCACAGGAGCCGGAAAGTGGAGAGGGGAGGAAGAGAGTATGGAGTAGTGAGGATAGAAGAAAGGCTGGATAGGCAATATTTAAACAATCATCATGGCTACTGTTCTGCTCATCATAAGATGGTCTTTGTTTCCGCCATGCGCCTGGATATCCCTCCCGACAATAGCGGTCTCACCCTCTGGCCTTATTCCTCTCCCGAGATACCTGACAGCACAGATCACTCACAGAGAGCTTGCACAGGGTTGTCTTTGTGTGCTAATGCTCACGGGATCCCTGTGCCTTTACCGCCCCCCCCCCCCCCCCCCCCACTCCCGGCTTCATATACAAGGCTCCTTTGCAAAACGGCCTTCAAAGGAATGGCAGGAAACCTTAGCCCCACTCGTTTGGCCTCGGCCTAAGTCGTTCACGTTAATGGAGTTTCTTGGCATCATGAGAGAAGCCTGTATGGCAGAGTTGCCTTCGGTTACACTAAACCGAGCGAGGGCGCCGAATGGACGTGACGCCCGCTTGCAGTTTATGGATTCAAATTGGAAAAAAAATTGCGCAAAAGTTGGGATTCGTATGACGTGGACCTTCTGCCTTTTCATGGGAAGAAGAATTATTGGCATAAAGTTCAGCAAAACATATGTTCAAATGCTTACATTCCATCCATGTACGGCTACTGAGATGAAAACCTGAAAGTTTTCTCTTCTTTTTACCACTTTGTACACTTGACCTTCTCATGGTGAGCGACCTCCCTGGACGTAGTGAGATGTTGTTCCTTCTTCTTGATCTCAGTGGTCGCAGCACGACCTTTTCGTTTTGCAGA
>CM068965.1:21004599-21011290 GCA_035128595.1 Eptatretus atami
TACCAGAAACCCCCTCCTGATGAAACTGTCTAAATCCAGGATATCCGCTCACGTCCACTCATTTATTCCTCTTTTGTCCCACCCGTGGAACCAACTTCCACATCGTTTTCAATCTCATTCTTCCCTCCAGGTCTTCACAAGTGCTGTCCACCACCATCTCATATCATCCCCCATTCAAAATAATGATCTTTTTACCCCCCCCTTTAAACCACCTCCCCCACCCCCACCAAAATTTTCCTTTCATATTCATATTGTCCACCTGTGGCATTCGCCCTTTCCCCTCATAGTCTTCAGGTCCTTAATGCTTCCAGTCTTGCTCTACGGATGTGAGACTTGGACTCTGACCAGGGACCTGAGATGGAGACTTAATTCCATTGGTACCAGGTCTCTTCGGAGAATCCTTGGCTATCGCTGGTCAGACTTTGTGTCCAAGGAACGGTTTCTGAGAGAGACTCAAATGAGATTTGGTACCTGCATAGTCCGTGAGCGTCAGTCACGACCCTCACCTCGTTTTCCTGACGCTGATCCTGCTCACCAGATTATCTCAACGAGGGAGCCTTGTGAGTGGAGGAGGCCAATGGGCCGACCATGTGCCTCGTGGTTGCAGCAGGTTGATCGGCATCTCAAGGAGATGGGGATGGGCCAGGCATCTGCCTGGGGGGTAGCCAGACGGAGGCCCCTGGAGTACCGGCGGAAAGTGGACGCAGCAACATGCTGCTCTGGCGCATGCTCCCATACCTGACCCCTCATCATTACCTGCATCCCTTGTTTTCCCGTCTCCATCTACTTTCTCCCTACGCCCTGCTATTGGTGTTCCCCCTTTCTCCTGCTGTTCCCTTTGCTATGTTGTGTCCTGATCTGTTCTGTGTCCTAGGTCTTCCACGAGCCTCGACCATATGCACTGTATTTAAAAAAAAGACAATAACCTGAATTACTAAATCCTACCCAAATCACCTTCAGTCGAACATCAGGCCTGGCCAGCCGGTTCGTGAAAGACTTGGGACAAAAACGTTTCCCGTCCGACCACACAATAACCCAATGTGAGAATAATTGGAGCCGTTAACTAAGGTATTTTAATATTTTAAAAGTAAGCAGTTAATGAAATCGGAAGAAAGTTCAGTGACCGCCTGGATGGATATCTCAGCGGTGATGTCCCAGCCCGAAAGTAACCTACTCCCCAGGGTTTGCGACTTTGAGTCCCGAGAAGAAGAACATTCGTCTATCCGAAATACAGACCGATGCATCATGTATAGATTGTGCATTTCTTTTGGAGGTGAGTTAATCCATTCTCCTTTTGGGAGCGCACATTAAAGGTCGTTTCGAAAAGGTAAGGCCATTGTGCGCCGATACCTTAATACAACCTGCAAACCTCCCCCACTGCAGGTCAAGGTTGAAAAGTGTCACTCATTGGAATTCACGACCCTCACCTCGGGGGTTCTTGATGTAATGATTTATTCGTTGCGAAAATCGAAGATTTTTCAAGTATATTGGTTAGTCGATTTTGTTATTCTGTCTGTCTGTCTGTCTGTCAATCGCTTACAGGTCACAATTTTAAACCAATCTTCACGAAACTTCACCACATGGTCGAGCTTGTCATACGGAAGTAGCCTATTGTTTTTGAGGTCAAAAGGTCAAAAGGTCAACAAAGGCCAAAGGTCAACAACTAAGGTGGTATTTCTAAAATCCTCAATTTTCATCTGATTGACTTGAAATTTGAAGAGGATTTATATCTCAGGTCACTGAATTCAACCAGCAAATTATTTTTGAGGTCAACATCGACCAAAAGGACAACATAGGCCGTTCTAAAATTGTCAATTTTCATCCATTGACTTGAAATTTGAAAGGATTTCATATCAGGTCACTGAATTCAACCAGCCACTTATTTTTGAGGTCAAAATAGATCAAAATGTCACCATAGGTTAAAGATCAACAACCGGTGAGATTACGAAAATCCTCAATTTTCATCCAATTGACTTGAAATTTGAAGAGGATTTATACTTCAGGTTACTAAATTCAACCAGCCAATTATTTTTGACGTCAACACAGACCAAAAGGTCAACATAGATGAAAGGGTCAACAACTTAGGTGGGATTTCTAAAATCCTCAATTTTCATCCCATTGTCTTGAAATTTGAAGAAGATTTGCATATCAGGTTACTGAATTCAACGAACAAATATTTTTAGGTCAACATAGGCCAAAAGGTCAACATAGACCGAATTCTAAAAATTGTCAATTTTCATCCAATTGACTTGAAATTTGAACAGGATTTTCATATCAGGTCACTGAATTCAACCACCCACTTATTTTTGAGGTCAACATAGCCATACGGTCGACATCGGCCGCATTTCTAAAATTGTCAATTTCATCCGATTGACTTAAAGTTTGAAGATGATTTAATTTCAGGTCACTGAATTCAACCAGCCAATTATTTTTGAGGTCAAAATAGACACAAATGTCACCATAGGTTAAAGATCAACAACGTCGGTGAGATTACGAAAATCCTCAATTTTCATCCAATTGACTTGAATTTGAAGAGGATTTATACTTCAGGTTACTAAATTCAACCAGCCAATTATTTTTGACGTCAACACAGACCAAAGGTCAACATAGATGAAAGGGTCAACAACTTAGGTGGGATTTCTAAAATCCTCAATTTCATCCCATTGTCTTGAAATTTGAAGGATTTGCATATCAGGTTACTGAATTCAACGAACAAATATTTTTAGGTCAACATAGGCCAAAAGGTCAACATAGGCCAAAAGGTCAACCTCGGCCAAAAAGTCAACAGGGCTCAATTTCTAAAATTGTAAATTTTCATCCGATTGACTTAAAATTTGAAGAGGATTTGCATATTTGGTCATTGAATTCAACCACGAATTATTTTTAAGGTCAAATTTGTTTTATGGATTTTGCTTGCATGACATCTTTCTTGTTTATTTGTGTGTAGCCCATGACTGCTTGGCTGCATCATTTTCTGGGGGCATGGCTGTGCCGCTGATGTGGTGCCCCCTTATTACCAGTACCGAAGCTGATCCTCATTTTGCCGACCTCAGAAGGATGACAGACTGAATCAACTCACCTGGTCTTAATTCAACAGCCGACAGAGGCCTGAACTCAAGACTCTAAGATCTTGAGATCTTAAGCCAGCCACCTTAACCGTTTAACCAACACCTAGCTGATGCACTGATGCTGATGATATATAGTTAAAGCAGAATTTCAATGGTGTGTGGAGGAAGTAAACAATGAGCAACACCCAGCAAGTGTTACCTTTTAATGTTTGCTTTATGTCACAAACACAAGCCTGAGTCAATTGTAGATTTGCCAGATGCAGGAGCCTATAGATAGGGCTTTGGGAATAAAACTCTCAGGGTGTCAGGCAAGGACAGCACGGGATAGATGGCTAATTTAGAACCCATGATCAAATCGCTCTATTATCCTTGGCAGAGATTGTGCTGTCGTTACTGCAACACCAAAAGCAGCAAGTTGGCCAGACTCCCTCACTCGGCTCCTTGGGCCATGCAGTATATATAGTTTCAGGCCTGCACTAATTAATTAAGACAAAGCTCAAACGTAATAGACTAGAATTCAAAATGGCGGCGCAACAGATAATTAGGCCACAGGCTTTGCAAGCGTTTGACCATGTGGGCTTTGGCAGAACCATAAATGTAGGCGAAACAGGCCTGTATATAGTGCATGTGGTTACTGGCCATGGTCACCAAAGCAATTCAAGCAACATTTCACCATTTCCTCCCAGATTTGCTCCAACAGTCGAACGTCACCCTCGCATAACTCCATGATCAAGCGACTTCTCCTGCATATTACCCCTCATCCCCATTCAACGTTTCCCCCTTCCCCAGCCGCCACGAATTTCTCACAAATCGGTCAATGCAGCTGCGATCCAGTCGTGACCTTTGTGTGCGAGGTCACACTCATGGGACGGCTTGACCAGGTCATCGTTTACGTTGAGCAACGTGGAGGTGACAGGTATGGTGCAGGTACGTCGTCACTCCGTCGGAGCCACTACGAGGTGCAGTACGCACACTACACCTCGAGCGATGCACTCCACGGATATGGAGTTAATGGATCCGCTTTCCTTGCGTGATCCTGTTCTCCGGTGACAAATTGCTATCGTTTCCACGGCGCACAAAGACAGGATGTGAGAATTCTCATTTCCTGCAATGGTGCTGAGCGACGAGCCTTTTCCTTCTGCGAGAGGTTGGGGACAAACCTTGGGAAACGGTTAATCAAAGCCGCCTGCAGGTGCGTGACTACATTGAAAAACCATTTCCAATTACTCCAACAGCACTAGTGTACGACGGTCATCCCAAAGGTTCAGTCGTCCCCACCTGCATCATAGACCGGATGGAGTGTACTACATTGACGAGCCTGACTCTGAATGATCTCTTCGTCATAAAGAGGGTCAACCAATTTTAAGATCCCAGCGCAGAGATCTTTCCTTCTTTCTGCAGTCTCCTCGACGTGGTGGACGTGTGTGGGTTCATCTCCCAGGGGGATGCGAAACGTCTTGTCCGACCGACCTCGGTACCTGTCTCAGCTTAATGCTGGAAATTTCTTCTTTTTTGATTCATCAAACACCGCAGTGGATTTCATGTGCATTTATCTTCTGCATCACAATGACTTTACTGCGCTGGCAGAGGATGGCCTCGATGTCCGCACACTCGTCTCTCCATTGTCTAGACAGGGTTCGAATCTCGACCCAGCTATAAACTGCCCTCCTGGTGTTTCGCAGGGTGATTTATCAATGTGTGTGTCGTTCCTTCGGATGGATGTTAAACTGAGCGTCCCGTCTACCGGCATTAGTTGGTGGAAGCTAAAGATTCCACGGTGTCCTTCGAGAAGTGTAGGCGAGCTATCGCCGGCATCATGACCAAATTACAAATTCCTGCACTGACTACTTAGTCGAACGTTTGGCCTGACCAGCTCAAATCCTGAAAGATTTGGACCAACAACTTTCCCCGGCCAACCCCACAAGAACGTGGAAATAACTGTGGCCATTAAAGAAAAAAAATAAGAAGAAGAAGGTGACAATAAGTTTAGCAAGAACTCAGGAAGTCTTCTTCCCTCAAATTTTCTGCCACGGTCGCGTCCATGGTACTTTTGGATAGATAATTTGCCCCCCCCTCCCTCCCCCAGACCCGCTCAATGCATAGAAGGTACTGACTGAAAATATTTTGAGTGCAGACATGCTATCCTAGATAAGAGACCGTTTAGCTCATCACACACATCCCACCAACTTCCAAACGATATCATGGGATAACGTTTACGTCCACGTGATTGCAGATAGGACAGCCGGCTTAACGACCCTTCAGATGGTGGTGTGCTTCTTGATACAGAGCACCCAGTTGACACCGTAGCAGAAAGGCAGTTATTTTGTCTGATTTGACTGCTCGGTTTCTGGCTTCACCTAAATGTAGTGAAATGAGGCAGAGACCGGAGAGGGTCTTTGTGTCTTGTTACATAATTATATAATTGATATAATTAATGAGGGAATAAGTCAATTAAGAACTATAACGGCACTCGGTAGAGCGCATATACCTCTGCCAGGATGAACAGATTAAGTTTTGTATCCCACTAATAGGCTGGACCTGGATCCGGACTTGAACCAAAATCGAATCGCCTTATTCTTGTCACTGAACCAACTCATCCACCAAGTTTTGTCAAAACTCGTCCATAACTTTTAGAAGTATCATGCGTCTATCGTTTTTGGCCTCATCTCTCAATGGTGAAGAATCACTAAAAAAATTATCGTATCCGGATCTGGATTCGGATCTTCACCAAAAATGGAATAAATTCGTCCTTGTTGCACATCCAACCTGTGCACCAGGTTTCGTATGAATCCGTCCTTAACTTTTTGAGATATTCGTGGTATTTCCATGTCCGAATCTATCCATAATGTTTTGAGATATCATGATACAAACGAACAGACAGGTGTGAAAACAAAACCTCCGTCCACCTTTGGTGGCAGAGGTAATAAATAAATTATAGTTTCATGATATTTCCATAATGATGCTTTCCTGATCAGTGAACCTCATGATATTTCCATGATGATGAATTCATGATCAGGTGAACCTAATGGTATTTCCTTGATGAATTCATGATCAGGTGAACCTTATGGTATTTCCTTGATGATGATTTCATGATCAGTGAACCTCATGAGATTACCATGATGATGATTTATTGATCAGTGAACCTCACAATGATTTCCATGATGATTTCCAATCAGTGAAACTTGATGTATCCATGATGATGATTTCTTATATTTCCATGATGATGATTCATGATCAGTGAACCTCATTATATTCATGATGATTGTCATGATCAGCAAACCTCATATTTTCTGATGATTTCATAATCAGTGAACCTATGGTATTTCTGCGATGATGACTTTATGGTATTTCCATGATGATTTCCTTATGAGTGAACTCATGGATATTTCCATGATAATGATTCATGTTATTTCCATGATGATTTCCTTATGAGTGAACCTTTGGTATTTCCATGATGATGATTTCATAATCAGTGTACCTCATGGTATTCTATGATGATGATTCATATCAGTGACCTCATGGTATTTCTACGCTGATGATTTTTATGGCATTTCCATGATATTTACTGATGAGTGAACCTCATGATATCCATCATGATGATGTCCATGATATATCCTCTCCCG
>CM068965.1:21013120-21025570 GCA_035128595.1 Eptatretus atami
TGATGATTTCATGTTATTTCCATGATGATGTCCTTATGAGTGAACCTCATGGTATTTCCATGATGATGATATCATGTTATTTCCAAGATGATTTCCTTATGCGTGAACCTCATGGTATTTCCATGATGATGATTTCATGTTATTTCCATGATGATTTCCTTATGAGTGAACCTATGGTATTTCTATGATGATGATTTCATGTTATTCCATTGATGATTTCCTTAGAGTGAACCTCATGGTATTTCCATGATGATGATTTCATGTTATTTCCATGATGAATTTCCTTATGAGTGAACCTTAATGTGTTTTTCTTATGATGACATTTTCATAATCAGTGTACCCTCATGGTATTTCTAATGATGATGATTTCATAATCAGTGAACCTCATGGTATTTCTAACGCTGATGATTTTATGGTATTTCCATGATGATATTCATAATCAGTTAACCTCATGATATTTCAGGATGAATGATTTCAATAATCAGTGAATCTCATGGTATTTCTGCGATGATGACTTATGGTATTTCCATGATGATCATATCAGTTAACTCTTATTGATATTTCAGATGATATGAATTTTATAATCGTGATCTAAATGTTATTTCTTCATGATGATTTTCATAAATCAGTTGAACTCATGTAATTTCATGATGATGATTTCATAATCAGTGAACCTGTTATGGTATTTCGGGCGATGATGGCTTTATGTATTTCATGATGATCCTGATGAGTGAACTCATGATATTTCCATGATGATGATTCATGTTTTTCCATGATGAATGTCCTTATGAGTGAACCTCATGGTATTTCCATGATGATGATCATGTTTATTTCCAAGATGATTTCCCTTATGGTGAACCTCATGGTATTTCCATGATGATGATTTCATGTTATTTCCATGATGATTTCCTTATGAGTGAACCTTATGGTATTTCTATGATGATTTCATGTTATTTCCATGATGATTTCTTATGAGTGAACCTCATGGTAATTTCCATGATGATGAATTTCATGTTATTTCCATGATTGATTTCCTTATGAGTGAACCTTATGGGTATTTCTAATGATGATTTCAATAATCATGTACCTGATGTATTTCTATGATGATGATTTCATAATCAGTGAACCTCATGGTATTTCTACGCTGATGATTTTTAATGGTATTTCCATATGATTTCCATATCAGTTACCTATGATAATTTCCAGGAATGATGATTTCAATAATCAGTGAACGCTCATGGTAATTTCTGCGATGGATGACTTTCTGGTATTTCCATGATGATTTCCTGATCAGTGAACTCATGGTATTCTACGATGATGATTTCATGTATTTCCATGATGATTTCATCATCAGTTAACCTATGAATAATTTCCAGGATGATGATTTCATAATCAGTGAATCTAATGATATTTCTCTAATGATGATTTCCTAATGAGTGAACTCATGGATAATTTCCCATGATGATGTTTCAATGATATTTCCATGATGATTTCATCATCAGTTAACCTCATGGTATTTCTATGATGATGTGTTCCTTCGATTAGTCTTATTGAGTTTTCCATCTCATTACCCTCACTGGTTCGCCCTCACAATGTATTACCGCAAAAAATGAATCAAGTAGAGTTTGGAATAACACAACTTTTGATTATTTAATTATCTTCGATATCAAAGTGAGAGGGGTCATCTATATATTGCATATGCAAAAATGCGTAAACCTGCCTTAATTTACCAATGGATTCCCCTCTTATTCGATTCCTTTACCTTTCCCTAAACCAAACCGTTTTCCTATTGATCTTGAAACTTTGCAAAATAATTTGTGCAAAACCGTTTGAACCCGAGCTTACTGTGCTTTTTGGGGTCGTGGTCCACAGTTATGCCCAATGAAGATATTTCCCTGGATTGATAATTGTTTTTCATTTCGATTCCTTCCGTTTGAATTCATCCTTCATCCACTCTGCAAACGATATCCCAGAGCTGTGAAATGCCTTTATCTTCTCTGTATGGACTTTCTTCATTCTTTTTTTCCTCGTTTTTCCCCCTCTTTCTTCAACCAAACTTGTTCTCTAACTTCCTCTTTCTATTCACACCTTCAATTATACATCTGCTTGTTTCTCTCTTTGCCAGCCCGTACAAAATTCTCCGATGATAGAAATCTGATGAGAATCTCATGAGAGATATTTCTAATTGAGTGAAAGTTTTTGTAGTTTTGGTATTTTGTTAATTTACACTTTATTATTTTTGTTCTGGGGTAAACTCACCAACTGGGATAAAATATAATATGCAGGTATTGGTAGGTAGCCTCAGAGGGTGTCGAAGAGGAACCCAAACTTCTGCAAGCCGAATTGTGCACAGGGGAGTGAAGGGCAGACAAGGTGCAGCAGCCAGGCCCAAAAGTGCAGAGAAAAAATGTTTGGAATCTATTCGTGCTGACAGACGACACACCAGCCAGATAAGAGGCTAACCACGTGATTACCTTATCTGGCTGCACTCCATCTCAGATTCTGACACCTTTCATGATAACTTCCTGACTATGTGCAGTGTTTGGCTGCGAGACGGAGGGTACTTTGCCAAAAGTAAACTCAGGAAGCGAAAATCTCAAACTTCGTATACAAAACAAAACAAAGAGCTACCACTTTATGTCCCACAGTCTTGATGTATTTTGTGTGCCCCTCCTTGGTCTTGTCCAAAGTGGTTGTAAGTTAGAATGATTCTTGGAGATAGGACTGCCAACATGACAAGTTTTAATGCTGGTGTCAAGAAAGTGAGAACTTTTAACTGGAACACTAAAAGAAAGTGAGCATGAGAGTAAGAAAGAATTATTAAGTACGTTAAAATACTGCTATTAATGCCAAACCAAAATTGATAATCCTGGACTGGATGGCGTCCGAGTGACAAATGTGATGTGTTCGGGAAGTGCTCATGGGATGGACAATTAGCTGCCTTAACTCCATACCCCACAAGAGGTCAAAAATGTCTTCCAAACAAGCTTGCTTCTCAAGGGACGTGCAGAGAATTCCAGGCAGTGGATCCAATAAATGCTATAGTAACGCCCTCGGTCGTGATGTCAATGTCCAGCCGGGGCTGAACTTGAATGGTGTTTATGAATGATTTGTGACCTATTGTACAGTCATTGCATACATGTGTTTGTGGGGATGGCTGGGAGGTGTGGTGCATGGAGGGAAGGACCTGATCAGTGTGACATTGTGGCCCATCCGGTCTGTCTGCCGTGGGTGTGAAAGTCTGCCGTGGCATTCATCTGACTTGTGCACATTTGCAGAGTGCGTGTGCGGACATGGCAGTGTATTATGTGGACGTGAGTGCAGTGAAAGCTGGCAGGATTGCCTAGATGTTCGCACAATCGTCTCTAAGCTGTCTAGCATGGGTTCGAATCCAGACCCAGCTATAAACTGTCATCCTGGTGTTTCACATGCAGGGTAATTCATCCGTCAAATTTTGCGTCTCGACTGCTGACATAAGTTGGTGGATATTAAAGATCCCATGGTGTCATTTGCAAAGAGTAGGTGAGCTATCGCCAGCATCCTGAACAAATTACATATTCCTGCCCTGACTTCCTGAGTCAGAGTGGCGACCCGACCAGGATTGTAGCCTTGCTTCAACACTCTGCATAGGGCTTGGCACATGATCTGCTTGGTTGTGGCTGCTTCGCTGCATCATTTTCTGGGAGCACTGCTGTGCCACTGATGGGCACAATGCCCCCTGTTACCAGCACACTGATACTCATTTTGCCGACCTCAGAAGAATGGCAGGCTGAATCAACCCTCCTGGTGTTAATTCAACACAACTACGAGAGGACGCCAAACTCAAGATCCTAAGATTAAACAGTCATCCTAACCATAAGCAACGCCAGGATGATGATGATGATGATGATGATGATGATTGCAGTGGGGGTTGCCTTTATTTCATGCACCTTCATACATCAATAATATTATATATATATATATATTGTTGTAGATTTCCGCCCGCCGGCATGCGGATGACCGCTTCTAGCCAATGGCGGCCGCCTCGCCCACCGAACGGACAATCTAGTCGCAGCCTTCCGGATCAAACGCCGGATCCCGCTACGGTGTGTTTTGAGCACACCACAGCCTAGTCAACACTCTACCCGCTACAGGGTCAATCGCTGAATTGTCGATATACCTAATTAATCCGCAGGCAGACTACCGAAGAACTGTACCTCAACGGGCCTGCTTGAAACGAGCCGCTTAAGCAGCTCGCTCGTTTTGGGATAACCGAGCGGGGTTTTATCGCGAGGCCCCGTTGGACCCGATTCTATTATCGGTTATTTAACAACCAACTATTTCCGAGTGCAATATGCAGTTCAATTAGGGAAAGGACGCACGAACGGGTGAACATTTGAACCAGCACATTTATTACAAGCAACACGGAACAGTGTGCAGTCCTGCAGGTATGCAATTATGCAAGGCAACACGCATGCAGTTTGCAATTGACAAAGGCAAACAAAAGAACGCATGCAAAGAGCTACTACCATCTATCTATTATGTACACACTTAACAGTTCTACTTACGGACATGGCGCCACAACGTTCACGCAAACAAAGGAAAAACCCCATCAAAGACAAGGGGTAGACTGGACCTCTCTGGGTCTTTATAGCACGGACTGTGTAGACCGCAAAGGCTCCGAGAGGCCGGGCTGGTTACCTTCCCACCTGTGGTGACTCGCTCGCGACCCTCGACGTCCCCTTTCCAGCAAACACGGTAAGGCACGGTACGGCAGGCCGCGCGCCTTGGCTCCGCTGCGCTCCACTCTCTCCAGCTCCCTCCGCGGCTGCACACACTGCCCACAACTCTGACACAACTCTCTTCCCTCTCCCCACACACAACAACCGCAACCTTGCGTTCAGCGCACCCTTTTATATCGAGCCCTGCCCGCCCCGATCTCTCCCGCCCTTCTTCCAGCACCGCGCGGAAACTTCCAGAAGCAGGCGTTTTTTCTCTTCGATCGGGGCTTTCTTTGCTTCTTCCAGGGCGTGTTGCTTCACGTTCTCTCGCGAGGTTTGTCGTTGGGGGGAGGGGTGAGGCCGTCATCTGTTCTCCCCCGACGAATGCTAGGCTTCCCGCAACCGTGTGCCGAAGGTTGGAAAACGGTTGTGGTTACGTGGTTGTTGTAATGGTGGGCTGGCTGGCGTTTGTGCTGGTTGAAGGGTGGTTGGGTTGGGCGGTTGTGGTTAAGGTGGTTGTTCCTGAAGGCCGGTTGTGAGAAGGTGGTTGTTCGTTGTCTGTAGGGGATGTGGCGATGTGGAGAAGGTGGTTTTCGTGAAGGGTGGTTGTTCGTTGTCTGTGGGGTGTTTGGCGATTGTGGAGAAGGTGGTTGTGGTGGTTGAAATGCGGTTGGTCCAAAATAACGATAGCAAAAGAAAAACGGCTAACTCAAAGATCACGCCCGCATACGCAATAATTGCCCGTTTTAACATCGGTGGGAAATCTATCTGACACAGACTTATCGACATAACTGATCTAAGGACTTATATGGTGCTTTGCGATATTCCACACGCTGTAAATATTTATATATATATTATATATATATATATATACTTATGGTCATGTCCTTGCTGGCCATGTTGTTCTCCTCCTCAATCCTCCCCCCCACCCCACCCTCCAGTGAAGTTAAGTGATAAACTGAACGACTGAAATAAATGTGTTATTATAGAGTGCTGACAAGATGCTCCTCCTGTGTCAAAATTCTGAGTGTAAACTTTCAGACCCGGAATCTGTGAGTAAGTGTGTAGATCGTGTCTGTGTGTGTGCCACGTGTGATGTGCATGTGTAGTGTTGTTGTTATCCAATTCTTATGCTGTTGCTCCAGGCGCAGTCGGAATTGAGAACGACAAAACTTATCGCATCGTCCCAACAAAAAAAAAAAAAAAAAAAAAAAAAAAAAAAAAAAAAATCAAGATTTAATGGGGTAGTGCCAGCAGTGGAAAGAGACACGAAGAGGCTCGGCGGGAGTTTTTCGATCTAATCTAGAGCAACAGGCTGCGGTGGAGTCTGCGGCCGTGCGAGAGCCATGAGCAAATGCCTTTTGACGCAGCCTGCGCTCTCGTGAAATGCGATTTTAATGAAACCGCGAGCTTTGTTTCACATCCACGGCAGCACGACGCCCGCGATCACCGCAGCTGGGATCAGTTTGGAAAATCTGCTTTGCCAATTGCTTTTCATAACAAATTCCCCACGCTCCCGGACGCAACTGTCCAAATACGAGGGCTCTCCCGCTTTCCCGAAAGGGGTTCTCGTGGCAAATGAGATGATTATGGTCTCGGGAGATGGGGAGAGCAAAATGGAATGAAAAGGTGTCATATGGACTGAAGAGGAAGGGAAAAATAGAGGAAAGAGGATATATATATATAAATATATACATATACTCATGGAAGGTTGGAAAGGAAAAGGAACAACTTTCACTACACTCTGTTCCCAACGGGGCCAAGTATTTGTCATGAAAGCGCGGCGGTGGTCCAAAACTCCGCATTATTCGTGGACGTAATAAATAGATAGCTCCAAACACGAAGAGTCCGAGAGCCATGGGGGATTGTTGTGGTTAGCTGCTGTCGAGGTTAAAATTTCAATCGTATCAACTTATTTAATGGACCAAATCCATCCGAGCAACCTTCATCGGCGTTTACATGATTGATGATGCGCTTGCATGTCCCGAAAATTAAACAAAAGCTTTGGCGGAAGTGGAGAGGTAAATGAGAACAAATAAATAAATGGATGTGTCAACGTGAATCGAAGCCCATTGGTGAAAAAAAGAAAAAAAATCCCACCAACATAACTGGTCTTTTGCTCCCACAGGTCTGTGTAGAGGCGTGATCGCAGTTACCAGTCTTTAGACAAGGATTGATGAACTTAAACTCCAGGTTTGTTTTCATGCCATTTGTACCTTCTTATGCACCAGACTTGCCTGGAGGTGAAGAGATGCCGAGATTGAGACCCGTAGGTGGATGTTCCTGGAATTAAACCAGTATAGTTGGATGTCCCTGGGTTGAGACCCAAATAGATGGATATCCCTGAGGTGAGACCTGTGTGCTGGATGTTGCTGGGGTGGGATCCATATCTGGATGTCCCTCAGGTGGAAACCATAGCTGGATTTCCCTGGAGTGAGACCCATCGCTGGATGTCCCTGGGTTGAGAATAGCTGAATGCTTCTGGATTGAGACCCATAGATGGATGTATCTTGGGTGAGACCCTTAGGTGGATGTTCCTGGATTGAAGATGTCCCCATATATATACTGGATGACCTGGGTTAGACCTGGAGCTGGGATGTTCTGGGTTGAGACCATAGCTGGATAGTCCTGGGTTGAGATAGTGGACGCTTGTGGATTGAGACCATTGATGGATGTATTCTGGGGTGAGACCCATTGTGATGTTCCTGGTGAGATGCTCTCCATATTACAGAGATGTCCTTGGTTGAGACCTGGAGCCGAATGTTCATGGTTAACGATAGCTGGATGTCCTGGGTTGAGACTGATAGCTGGAGTTCGAGGTTAAGACATACTCATGGTTCTGGGTGAAACTCATCGTGGATGTTTCTGGGTTGAGACGGATAGCTGGATGTTTCTGGGTTGGAAGATAGCTGGATGTTCGAGGTTAAGACCAATAGCTTATGTTCCTTGGGTTAGACTCATACTGGATGTTTCTGGTTGAGACGATAGCTGGATGTTTCGAGTTAGACAAATAAGCTTCATGTTCCTTATGGTTGGAACCATAGCTTGATGTTCCTGGGTTGAGACCATAGTGATGTTTCTGGTTTGACTGATAGCTGATGTTCCGAGTTAAACCAATAGCTTCATTTCCTCGGTTGAGACTCATAGCTGGATGTTCCGAGTTTGAGACCCTAGCTGGATGTTCTAGTTGAGACCAATAGCTTCATGTTCATAGGTTATCCCATAGCTGGATGTTTTCTGGGTTGAGACTGATAGCTGAGTTCCGAGGTTAAGACCATAGCTCATGTCTGGGTCAGAACCATAGCTTATGTTCCTGGGTTGAACTCATAACTGGATGTTCCGAGTTTGAGACCCATAGCTGGATGTTCTGGATTGAGACAATACTTCATGTTCCTGGTGTTGGAAATCGATAGCTGTTTGGATTGTTCGTGTGTTGTGACCGTATAATCTGGATATTCTCAAAGTTTGACCAATGTTTGAACGATAGTTACTACTGTTCCCCCGGTTTGAGGATGTTTGACGTCATGACATCATATGTCCTAGGAGAGATGTTCTAACAATAATTCAATACTTTTCCTTGTTGAGATCCATAACTGGATGTTCTGGGTTTGAGACCGAATATTGCTGTATGTCTCCGGGTTGAGACTCATTTAGCCGGATGTCCAGAGCCGGAGATCTCGAGGTCCGGGACCACCCAGCCGGCCGAGCCTCAAGTCCCCAAGCGAGATGTATATACACGACGGAGATAGCGAGCAAAATCCGTACAATCCTGGGAAAGAATGCGTTGGAGTTGAATCCCGGGTCACAGTGGCTGAGAGTAGAGAAAATCCCAAATCGCCTCTGCGGTTTCCTTTTTAAATGTTCTCTCTCTCTCTCCGCCTGTTGATCTTGAGCCATTCACAATATTTTCCGCACGGAAAATTAATCCATCCATTTGTTTCCAAATCTCGCCGAGTTTTTCCTTTAAATCCATCGCACATTTCCTGCAAGCGTTAAGTATTTATTGCTTTTGGTCTGATCGCCGTCCGTCCTCCAGGACCTCGGACTCTTCCCTGAAAGAGCACAGCAGCTGCACTCGCTGATCCACGACTACACAGCTGGCTCGAAGCATTTGGTGTCACTGCACAGAGGGAGCACGGCGTCAAGATTCGAACCGGGGACCTTCAAACTGCCAGCTAAAATGCCACAATGACGTGCGAATTGCAACCCAGCAAGGTGAGTGTAAACACCGACGACGTTCCTCGTTGCACAGCCAATTGGGTATGGAGGAGAAATGTGGATTTATTTAGTTATTTATTTATTTATTTATTTATTACGTAAAAACCAGAGCGAGGGACGAGTATAGGAGAGAACTAGGGGGATGTGAGAGATTGGAGTGCAGGGAGTGGAGGGATGGGGGCATATGCACAGCAGACACGAGAAAAGGGAGGAAGGATGAAAATTCCGGCATATTGTGCGTACGTAATAAATAAATGGTCGATTGTCCAGCATCGGTATCCGAAGGAAACGAAGTGAATAATTGATTGATTGGATTTGACTCCATGATATGTTAACGTCTGATGAACCCTGCTCCTCATGACGTAGGATTTACCTCCCCACCCCCACAAAGCATCGGAAACAGCTGGATGGGGTATATGGGGAGAAGAGCAACACGAAATGCATGAAAAATCGTAAAGCCCTGCCATGGAGTCGGGTCGCCCAAAGAGGGCTTTGCTTTCTCAAATCGGATTTCCAGCGTTACATCGGGAGGTGCGGCCGTGAAAATGGCGATTTGCTGGCTCGCTACACGGAGCGGTCTTCCCTCCCGAGACCGCGGTCTCGCATTTCCCTGCCAGGCAGCGCGGGTCTCCCTCGACATGACACGAGGGGTCTCGCACGCATCGACCAACTCCCCGGTTCACCACTTGTATCGCATCCCGCACACACACACACACACACACAGTTGTAATGACCATCGAGGTCTTCAAATTGTCACCCCCGACCCGAGCCCAAAGTGAAGACCTTTTGGACCTTGTGGAATTTTTCTCATGCTGTGGACAGCTGCCTGGGTGAGGGCGCGCACGAACCTGGGTTCAGCCGAGCTCGGCTCCCAATCGCACGGCCGATGACAGATTGTGCTCTGGGGATGTGCCAGCTGTCTGGAACGCAGCGATGATCGCAGCAGCTGCCTGGGTGAGGGATGCTTATGGCGGCTGTATGTTTGTGTTGGTTTTCGACCGATTTAAGTTTCTCCGCATTTATCATGAAGAACAAGCTCAAATGAGCTAAGATCCTCGTCCTCTTAATGATGACGTCATAAAAACGAATATGACGTCATTGATGTATCAGGTTGCGATAAATTATCTGTGCTAATGCCCGCTTGATTCCTGCAAACAAAATTCAACAGCTTGCCAGTTTCGGAGATAATGTATAGGCGATTGCCATTAGCGGCGATATTATGACGTCAACTTTTTTTCTAAGAAGAATTTCCAAAATCGGAGATGGTTACTGCCTGGTGGGCTTCTGCATTACATGGCATTTCACGAAGATCCGATGAAAACTCTGGGTTGTGAAACAAAAAATGTCAAAAATAGGAATGACGTCATAAAAATTGATATAGTCATATGTATGCATATGTCGGTAATTCATCTCTGCTAATCCTGTTCGATTCCGCAAACAGAATTCAAAAGCTTGCCTAGTTTCGGAGATATTTTTAGGCTATTTCCATTAGCGAGTATTTGACTCATAACTTTTTTCTAGAGGAATTTTCAAAATCGGAGATAGTTACTGTCTGGCAGGTATTTTTACATATATATGCCAAGTTTCAGGAAGTTCGATGAAAATTGAAGGCTGTGAAACAAAAAAGTCACAAGAAGAAGATAAGAACAACAACGTGAGTAAGACTTAGAGATCTGCCACAGGTCAGTCAGTATGGAGCATGGCAGAACAGCCGCGTTCGTGCCGTCCACTTCGCCGTTACCCAGGGGCTCGTCTGGCCATCCCAGGCAATGCCAGCCCATCCCTCTCTGAATGTATGGTCAACCTGCTTGCAACCACTAAGCTTGGAGGCGGAGGCGGAGCGGAGAGCTCCTCAAGTCGAGGAGCTCCTTGTGAAGCCAACGCCATCCATATCGTAGTGCCCACGTGTCTGCGGACAGCTCCTCCTGTCAGTTGCAGTTACTTCTTTATAGGAGGTTGGTGCAGGATGTGCACACCGCCACCGAAAACCTTCATTCGCAAAACATAAAAACGCAAAAAAAATCTGAAACCACTCCGTGGATACCTCCTGTGCAGCTTCCCTTCGCAGGCAGCTACCGATGACGGGATTGGGGGCAAAGCCTTCGACCCCAATCTTTGATGATAGGAGGAAACCACGCGTAACATCCCTGGGTCAGATTGCGGGAGAGTGTGTCGCGAGTGTGCGAGGTGTCGTCCACCAGACGGCGGTCTCCTTGGTAACCTGAGGCGGTCCCTTCGGTGGTGCCTGGATCCTCCACGAATCTAAATAATCAACAATCGTGTGGTTCAAGGTCTTTGTGACTCTGCGGTTTTTGGATGTATTATCGCCAGTGATGTATGTACCCATTGATGGTATCGCCACGTGATGTATTATCGCCAGTGGATGTATTTATCACCATGGGATGTATTTATCGCCCAGTCGGATGTATTTATCCCAGTGGGATGTATGTATCGCCAGAATGGTCGATGATGATGATATCGCCAGTGGATGTAGGTATCGCCATGGATGTTATGTATCGCCACGTATGGATGATTATCGCCAGTGGGATTATTAATCGCCAGTGGGGATGTATTTATCGCCAGTGGGGATGTATGTATCGCCAGTGGGGATGTATTTATCGCCAGTGGGGAGGTATTTATCGCCAGTGGGGATGTATTTATCGCCAGTGGGGATGTATTTATCGCCAGTGGGGAGGTATTTATCGCCAGTGGGAAGGTATTTTATACTCTGGGATCACATATGTCGGTATCAATAATGGGAGTGTATAGTACGGTCTTGCAGAGGGTGGACAACGATCCACATCGTCGTTAATAGCGAGTTATGAATCATCGTGCTGGTTGCATCATTACTCGAATCCAGATATTGCAATTCGTACAGGATGCCGGCGATAACTCGCCGACTTTTCATCGCAAGACCACATGCATCCACCAGTTGTAATGCGGGTTTCACGTCCATTCGAGGGACTGTGGGTGCTTATCGATGCGGCAATTACCTGCGAAGCACCAATCCGACAATTGGGTCGGGAAGCGAACCCAGGCCAGACGGCTCAAAGACAGGTGTGCTGCACCTGCACTGCGCCATCATGCACAGCGACCGGGAATTCACGTTGATTGCGTCCGAAGATGTCGGTGGAATTTGCTCGATGGGGGTGAGGAATTCATCGTTATACCTGTACATTATCCGTTTATATTTGAAGATACCTGTACATGTTAATCAGTATCCGTGAGACAGCCGGCTTAATCTATCTATAATTCCAGCAATCTCTGTGTGTCTGTGACAAAGAGAGAGATGACCTTTGGACAGCAAAGGTCGGCAAGAAGCCAATCCTAACACCACAAAGGTGAGATATTCTTGGTATTTTTTTTTTTACTTTTTATGTAAAATTGCTCTTGCTATTGTTACTCGTTTACGAATGTTGATGTATTTCCTTCGGTCGTATCTCCCGGTAAACAGGGTCAGCTACCCTAAAACGTGCTCCAAATCCGGTTTTCCTGATGTGCGACCCGTCGACGGTTCCCGAGCCGGAGCTGC
>CM068965.1:21026815-21057090 GCA_035128595.1 Eptatretus atami
CCTGTTCTCGACAACCACTGGTCCGATCTAATTGAAACTTGCCAGTATATTGCTGGGACCTGAGTATGTCCTTTTCAAGTTTGATATTAATCCGACAAAGTGTTCCCAAGTTATGGCCATTTATTTACCAAACCAATGACAGGACACGCTGCTATGACGTCACAATTGACGTCACAATTTCGTGTTTTTTTGTTTTTTTTTTTGCACTACGGCACGCCATAGTATCTCAAATATGTATTCTGCTGATGTGACATCGCATCGTTTTAGCAACAATCCCTTACATAACCTGCGCTGATGATAAAAAAAATAAATAAAAAACTGCAAACAAAAATTGGAAACATCTACTTATTCCATATATGCACCTGGCTTTCGGAGGCTCGGATTCCGCCATGTTTGCGCACGTAGTAGATAGATGAAGTCTTTGGGAATTGATTTTTTTTTTTTTTTAATCTTCCCAGAAAATCTCCACCATCTGCTCTCTTTAGCTGCTCGGGATCACTGGCTGGAAATGGGCACCACCCTAATTAATGAGCAGCTGGGCGGCCGGGGCAACCAACGGCCCATGGCGAGCCCTGGGAAATCCTGCACTGACCCTTTTTCCTTCCGGAGGGTCGGCAAAAACAGCCCCCGAGAGGCGCCGGCAGGCCTGTTGCTGCCATCCGATATGGTGCAATCCGACTCCCCGGCTGCGCTGGGTCTTGGCGATACGTTTCCTCCACGAGCTCTCGGTCTCCAACGCCAAATTGGTTTTGATCAACATCCTAATCCGACTGCAATAATTGGCTCTTGTCATGCGGTCTCTGTGAGTGACAGGAACAGTGGGTGACTCTTATTACTTTGCTATTTCCATTATATTCCGCATGGGTGGACGGTGAGGTAACAACCCGAGTGGTGCTCCCTCGGATCGCAAAGGTATTCGAACCTCGCTTCATCAGCGTTGATCTTTCGGCTGGGGTGTTATAAATGGATATTCTGCGGAAACCTCGAAGGTATTGCGTCAGCTGCTCCAGACAAGTTCAAAGTTAGTGTTGTTCATCCAATGGTGTTTATAATGGACCATCTATCTATAATTCCAGCAATGTGTGTGTGTGTGTGTGTGTGTGTGTGTGTGTGTGTGTGTGTGTGTGTTGTGTGTGTGTGTGTGTGACCGCTGTTTCTCGACAACCACTGGTCTGATCTAATTGAAACTTGCCAGCTATATTGCTGGGGACCTGAGTATGTGCCTTTTCACGTTTGATATTAATCGGACAAGTGCTTCCCAAGTTATGGCCATTTAGTTACCACAACCAATGACAAGACACGTTGCTGCGGCCATTATTTACCAAACCAATGACAGGACACGTTGCTGCGTAGGCGTGGCCGATGGGGTAAGGGCGCCATTTAGTACCTGGCATAGAGTGGCAATGGTCAATGGCAGCGAATGTCATGGCAAGCAAAGACAGGGAGGTAAACTTGATTTTAATTTGGATTTTAATTAACTCTGTTGTAGTATCACAGCAGTTGTTACTTCAATGCAAGCGATAATTCGTGGAATGCATGTGAACATTCCATACGGGCACGCACCACTTCCGGATAGTGATGACTTAGTGTATTCTAATAATTCTCGATTCTTATGCGCATTTATATTATAGATAAAAACACATCCCCAATCCAGTCGTCGTTTACGAGAGCGGATGAACGGCCTGTGTGTTTGTTTTGAAAGTTTTTTTTGTTGGTTTGGGGGGGCTTGCACGTACAGGCACACGAGAGCGAAGGAACGGCCTGTGTGTTGTTTGAAAGTTTTCTTTGTTATTTTTTCGGGGGCTTGCACGTACGGGCACGCGAGAGCGAAGGAACGGCCTGTGGTTTGTTGAAAGTTTTTGTTGTTTTTTGTGGGGGGCTTGTACGTACGCGCACACGAGAGCGAAGGAACGGCCTGTGTGTTGTTTGAAAGTTTTTTTGTTATTTTTTCGGGGCTTTCACGTACGGGCACGCGAGAGCAAAGGAACGGCCTGTGTGGTTGTTTGAAAGTTTTTTGTTGTTTGGGGGGGCTTGCACGTACGGCATGCGAGAGCGAAGGAACGGCTGTGTGGTTGTTTGAAAGTTTTTTTTGTTGTTTTTTTTCGGGGGCTTGCACTTACGGGCCGGAGAGCGAAGAACGGCCTGTGTGGTTGTTGTTTCTGGCTCGCGTTTGAAAGATTTTTTTTTTTTTGCACGTACGGCACGCACGTACGGGCACGTACTAGTATATAATTATTACGTATGCTGTACCAGTGTCTGTATAGCCAGAGGGTTTGCGAAACTGTCTCTTGGCAAGGGTTACAATCCTAGATGGGTCACCACCATTGGGGTGCAGATATTTGCAAATTGTTCAGGGTGCCAGTGATAACTCACCTGCACTTCATGAAAGACAATGTGGAATCTTTAATGTTCACCAACTTATACGAACAGCCAGGACACCTAAGTTAACTAACGTCTATCCGATAGATGACGCCTCACCCTGTCTGCAAAACACCAGGATGACAATTTATAAGCTGGGTTGGGATTCGAACCTGGCTTAGACAGCTCGGATATGAGCGCATACACCTCTAGGCTGTCCTGTAAGCACACAACATATTTTCACAGGTAATACATAGATGGTCTATATAAGGCTTTCATTGTTAAAACCCTGTATGTTGTGGATGTGCACTCATTTTGAACACCAATACGCAGTCATGTTCAAAGTATGGCCCACAGTGTGTCAGCAGATACAGACTGCAAAAATGTGGTTGGGTAGTTGGAAAGATCCAGATTGAAAATTGAAAGCACCACCAACTAGGTAGTTGCCCACGACCAAGACTCAGGTCCGACATTTGAGCATCGTGCAGTGTCATCTTGGGACTTTTCAGGTTTCGTGTGTGTTAAGTACATCATCCAAAGTGGGAATGAGCATCACGTGACTACAATATACAAATAATGAAGAACGAACATGTTTATTTCTGCACACACACACACACACACACACACACACACACGGAATTTGAATCATGATACTGCTGACCTGATGTGGCATGCACACTGTTGAAATGTGGCAGCTGTTGAAGCACAGGATTATCATGGTCGTGGTGACAGTGTGTCTGGATTTGAACCAAGGACCTTTCAATCACCGGCCGGATGCCATGGCCAGAGTGCCACTTAAAATCCACCGGATGTACGCACAGCCTTAACGACGGACCTTGAGAATGTTAAGTTGATGGTGTAAAAGGCATGCCCACCGGTCGCTGCACTGACGGGTTTAATCCAAAGACAGCGTGTTGTACTTCACATACATATTGCATGTCGATGTGTGAATCTCAATGAGGATGTGAAATGAAGTGAAACATGTGAAAAATTAGAAGGGCACTCGGTAGAGCGCATACCTCCGCCACATAATACCTGATCCACGAGAACATATCGGGCCCAATCAATACATTTTTGAAATATCTTGCTGTACATTACTATATCCTTTTTGGCCCTTTCTCTCAATGGTGAAGAATCACTTAAAAAAATTAAATAATTCTCGTATTCAGATCCGCATTCGAATCTTCACCAAAATTGAATCAATTCCTCCTTGTCACACACCCAACCTATCCAGCAAGTTTTGTCCGAATCCGTACACAACTTTTTGAGATATCGTGCTTAATATCGGTTTTTGGCCAATGTCTCAATGTTGAAGATTCACTTAAACAATTCTAGTCGTCGGATCCGGATCTGGATCTTCACCAATATCTAATCAGTTCGTCCCTGTCACACACCCAACCTGCCCACAAAATTTCATCTGAATCCGTCTACAACGTTTTTGAGATATCCTGTACACAGACACAAACAAACAAACAAACAGACAGACAGAAAGGGGTGAAAACATAACCTCGTTCACTCACCTTCGGTAGTGGAGGTAATAAAGAAACGTTTCATCAACATCACGGCAGGATAGCCGAGAGGTACGTATGCTTCCTCTCAGCTGTCTCTCCAGGGCTTGAATCTCGACCCAGCAATAAACTGTCATCCTGGTGTTTCACAGGCAGGGTGATTCATCCATGTGGGTGTCCTCTCTCGGATGGACGTTAAACTGAGCATCACATCTGCTGGAATTCCCACCTCCTCTCTGCCCTTCCATTCCTCTTCCCTCCCTCCTCCTATCCTCCCCCCCCCACCAACCCCCCGCTTGATATTCCCATGGGTTGTATTTGTTAGTGGAATAATAAATGTTCCCATTTGAACTGCTGCATGAAGCTCCCATTTCTGCTTCTTCTTCTTCATTCCAAACAGCACCTTTTTGATTTGGTCTCAAAACGGACACAAATTTTTATTCCAAGTAAATCCATTATTAGCTTCCCAATCAAGTAAATCGATTATTAGCTTTCCAATGGTACCATTTTTATTATTCCATGACAGCTGTGCCTCTTTAGAATGAAGGGTGACAGACACACACAGGTGGAGGGATGCTTCTCCTTTGAGTAATGGAGGATGATAAACCAATAAGAGATGTAATAATGAACTCTGAGCTGGAAAGCATCTGCTTGGAGGTGTTTGAGGTTTCCTGGGATTGATGATCTCCTTCACAACACACCTGAGCGAACTGCAGCTGAAGCTTTTTCCCTGTAAGTTCGAATCCCGTCCTGTACCCCACAACGTCACAACGGGTACAAGCATGGATGTTCGTCTCACCAGGTCAGTGTTATGAATGAGATGCTGCTATTCATGGTTCGAGTTCAAGCTCCTTCTTTGCCGTTTCGTTTCACTGCGAAAAGACAATTTTGAGGACTAGTTGTTTGGTTTAGTGGGTTCATGAGTGTGTGGTTAAATTGACGGTTGCAGGTTCGAATTCCATCCTTCTACCTATTATTTCAGGATTACAAGACACTGGACTTGAATGAGAAAATTGTTCAGAATTTAATAACTATCAGGAGGTTTGGTGAGTGGTTGAACAGGAATGCTGTATCTTCGAATCCTGAGCTTTTACCCATCATTGAAAGATTGTAAAGTACTCGATTGTGAAAATTATTTAATCCCCACTATTAATTTGCAATTGGTCATCGGTTTTGACACCAATTCAAATTTTTTTATTACAGATCATAGAGTCATCAGAAAGCTCCATATATTGAACGGACAGTTTCAAATGGAGCACCTCGCCGCCATTCGAGCATTTAAATTGCATCAGATGTGGCAATAAATGTGAATCGTTTCTCCCAACTTGCCCGCTCGATGACTGAAGATTCCATTTGCATTTTTGCCTCCTTCATCCCTACCCAGTTTGAAATCCCGTTCAGGCATGGACAACTTGCTCGTTGTAATAACAATGGGATTGGATGAGTGGATAGAACACTGGGAAGGGTGTGGGGTGGGTGTGGTGTGGGGGGTGCCAGGTGTACATAAATGCTACAGGTTCAAATCCTGTTCTTTTACTCATCATTTCAGGATTATTAAATACCAGTACTTCATTGTTATGATTATTTCATTTAAATACCGATCAGGTTGGTTGAGTTGGTTCAACATTTCTCTGACAGCTGAAGGTGATGAATTCAAATCCCATATTCTTATCCATTATTCAAGTGTTCAAAGGTATTTGATTGTTAAAATTAATAAAAATAATAACAAGTGGTGCCAGGCACAACAAATCCCGCCCAATTAAGGCATAAAGTCTTCGGACCCTACCGATCTTCACAAATATGCATTTTTCACTATAGGAATGGGTAGGGTTATTAATGACCAAATAGAATAAGGTTCACTATAAGCTTAGTTTGAAGTAAATCAGATCATTTTTGACGAAGTTATGCAGCTAAAAAACGATTTTGATCTTTTCGTGACCTTGACCTTGACCTTTTGATCCAATTGGACCAAAAGTTAATGGGGTCATCCAAGGTTCATTGCCCACCTATGGATTAAATTTGATAGTGTTGCTAAAGCCGTTTTGCCGTAAAGTTGCTAACAGACAGACAGACAAACAAACAAGCCGGTAGGCGGGACATGGGAGATCGACTACCCAATAGAAACCTGACGTGATGGCCCGTTCGAGGGAATGACCTGAGATAAGCACAAGAAAATCATGAATTCTAGCTTCAAGGGTTAATGCTGCAGATTGTTTTTTGTTAAAATACCCCCACATTTAGAGGTTTTCGCGCGTTGCTAGGCAACGCGAGGGGTCCGTAGCAACGGTTCTTTCTCACATATAACTAGGACATACCATGAACCTACCATACCAGTTTCATGTATATTGGCTGCTCGCTCCGCTCTAGAGTACCCTTATTCTGGACATTTCCATCTGTCTGTCTGTCCGCGAAACTTTGGTCAAGCCTGGGGCTAAACCACTCAACCGATTCCATGAATTTGTAGGGACATATTTTGGGAATCGTGTTGCTTTCGATATGGGACCCGGGGCCCTAGCAACGGGTAGCAACGGCCTTAGTCAAAAAATAGAAAAAAAAATAATTAAAAAATAAATCGAAAAATCGAAGGTTAGTATGTTCTGTGCCAATCTATCTCGCTCCATTCATGCCAATTGCAGCCCTAACAAAAAATATTTGTAGGAGGAGATAGGTTTTGGGCGAGTACATGTCGAAACATTTCAGAAACGGATTAATTGCGAATATCTCTTAGAGAGAGTATGATTTTGATGAAACTTGGGTGAAAGGTGTACAATGTGGCTAGCATGTACACAAAATGAATGGTTGCTATGCACACCTCCGTTGCTTAAGGCGCTTTCACACTTACGATTTAAGTCAGCGTATGCCGACTTATGAAAAAAATTTGTCTAAAACGCTGGCACACGTCGAATACGTTATGGGTAAGTTTGTATACGTTAAGAGCCGCTGAAAAACACTGCCATACGTCGTAGTACGGTGGCTTTCATCGTTGTACTTTGCGGTTATCCTCAAATTTGCATGCTATGAATTTTACGACGATGCCAGCGTATGACTCACACGTACCGCTACGCTGGCCATAAGTTGTAGGCACGTTATGCGATCGTTGACACACGTCGACACACGTTACTTGTAAGTTACTCATAAGTCGAAACACATCGAGGTAATGATTAGTGTACCCAAGCTTATTTATACATGAGTAACGTGTTGTAGCACGTTACACGATCGTTGACACACGTCGAGGCACGTTATGCGATCGTTGACACACGTCGAGGCACGTTACTTGTAAGTTATTCATAAGTCGACAACATGTCGAGGGTAATGCTTAGCGTACCCAAAACTTATTCTAACCTATGGTAACGTGCTTTGAACCTATGTGTAACGTACCTCCAACGACATGCATATGACGTATGTTGACGATTTGATTGACGTCTTGTATGAACGTGTTTCTAATTTACAGCTACCGTATAATGGCGTATTGGCAGCGTTAAAAACAACAACAACAACATAACTTCCGATATTCGTCACGTGCCTTACGTCACGTCCGATTGCCTCTTCAGTTTGCTCATGTCTTATTCTTAGTTCCTCCTCTGTGATATTTTCTGTTTGAGGATATTGTCACGTCGACGTCGAAACTTAAAAGCAAATGTCGAATATATTTAAAATTCCGTGATAGACTAAAAAAAAAAAAACCAACAAAAAAAAACAACAACAACAACTTCAGATATTTCGTCACATGCCTTCAGGGGATAAGAGCTAAGAGAAAAAAAAGAAAACGGAGAAATGTCGGGTATGCTAAACATTACCTCGACGTGTTTCGACTTATGAGTAACTTACAAGGAACTTGTGTCGACGTGTGTCAACGATCGCACATATCGTGCCTACAACTTATTCCCAGCGTAGCGGAACGTGTGAGCCATACGGCGAGTACGTCGTAAAATTTCAGCATGCTTGAAATTTCAGACGTACGAGACGTATTCACGAAATATGACAGCATACTTCATCGCTTTTTCAGCGTGCTCTTAACGTATACACAATTACCATAACGTATTTCGACGTGTGCCAGCGTTTTAGACACCATTTTTCATAGGTCGGCATACGCTGGCTAAATCGTCAAGGTGTGACTGCGATGTTGACTCTTTCAATTTTCAGGCGGTTATGATTTAAATCGGCCGCGGGCAGGTTTTAACAGGCTACGCCACGAGTTCGTCGGCGATACGTGCAGCGCGCTATGCCTAAGTTAAACTATCGTTGGCATAGGTTGTGAACGCCGACAACAGGATAAGCATTCGGTGGTATAAGTTATCTATAAGACAACGAAACGTTCTGTGCCCGTTACTTATATGTTATGCATACGACCAACACATTATGAATACGACCAAAACTTTTTTAAAAACATCAAAATTCAGCTATCGCCAACGTTTTACATACATTTTTATACGTTGCCATTGCTGGCTAAATCGTCAAGGTGTGACAGCGCCTTTAGCAACAGCTAAAATACTTTATCGTACATCGTACACTTATTGTGGACTGTACAAAAAAATCAATACCTCCGAAACTGGACCTCCGAGGGACCTGTTTTTTTTGTGCCCAAGGAGAATGTCTTACCAGCATCATATAAAAAACAAGCCAGCGGACGTAATAAAATTTGATGCTTTGTGCACTCAATTGAACCTCATTCCTTCCATCATGGACCGACACGTGGCGCTGCTCAGCTGGATCATGTACTGATTCCTGAACAATATACAAATTCGAAAATCTCCGATACATGCATACTCTAACTTTCGCTAATTTGTACTCTGATCATCGCGCCGTGGCCATTCGTTGTCAAAGAATGAAATTGATTGATAGCATGTACATGAATATGGCTAGTCACATCGGCCAGCTTTCCTAGAGTGGCTTGCTCATTATTCTCTGAGAATATAACGAACTTCGGTTTATTTATTGTTTTCGACCAGGGTTCATTCAAGTCCATCTTCTCCGACAGTTTTCATAGGATCCGGCTGGAAATTTTTGACAATATGGCTGAATGTACTGCCCACAGTCGCTCGTGGCCCCGATTTTTGTTTTCGAAAAAATAATTTTTTATGATTTTTCAAAAAATTTCAAAACCCCGTTGTAGCAACGTGGTGTCCATAGCAACGGTTCTCATTTGCACACAACTAGGTCATGGTATGAACCTACCAACCAAGTTTTCATCGAAATCGCCATTGTATTAAACGGACACTGGACCGAACAGAGGACAGGACAGACAGACAGCAAACATATCGACGGAAATGTGATAAAAGTAGTATACTAAAAAAAAATTAGATTTTTTTTCGACTAGATCGAACTACCCAACAAACAGACAAACAACACAACAGACAAACAAACCGGACGATTACAATATCCCGCTCCCTCCCTCCGGGGGGGGGGATAATAATGATAATTGCATGAAACAGCATTGGGGTGAGTGTTTAAAGACTTGGTTCTTCACCCTTGCAGAGTGTGGGTTTAAATCCCATGACTATTCCTTCAGCAGTGGGTGTTACACTTTGAATTTAGTTAGTTAGTTAGCTGTTTAACCTGCCCATTAAATTAAGGGGAAGGCAAGAGGGCAGCACTGTGTGGATATTGGGTTGTGGGTGGTTGATGGATAAATATAAGTAAATAAAGGGGATAAGAGCAGGTTAGAGATAGAGGACAGGGACCCACTTCGATGAAAATACATTTAACAATTAAATTTTAATATGAGCACATTACAAGGTCATAGTTAATACAACTTATATTTATAATCATGTCCTGAGTTCTGACCAGGATTCAAATCACAAACCCACGGAAGTGCAGGTAAAATATTTCAACCACTCAGTCATCCGGTCAGAACAAATAATTATTTTTTTCCCCGGTCTCAAGTAGATTAACCTTCAAATTAACAAATTACAGGTAGTGCTCCACTTTTCACACCTCATCATCCTCCTTTCCATCCTCCTCATCCTCTTCCACCTCATGGCCTGAACAAATTATTAATTTCTGTCCAAACTTTTGCAAATTCGCACTTGGCAAGTGTGGCAAGTATGCCAATACCCCCAACGTGAGTCAAGGCAGGTCTTCATCCTGCAAACCTGCTGATGATGAAGATGATGACTCATGGATGAGAATGTATATTCATGACCCAAGGGAAAAGGCCTTCATCGGTGTACTTTTGGATCAACTAGCCATCAAGGACACTGGAAATGGGGGGCATGGGGGCAAGTTCTCCCTAAAATATTTTTTACGGGACAGTAAAATGATTTTGCCTACACCAAAAGAGAAAGGGAGAGAGAGAGAGAGAGGAGTGTGGGGGAAAGAATTGAGAAAATAGCGATAAAAGGAAATAAAAATACTACAAACGCACTTGTAGTGCGCATCGTCTCGCTTCACACGCTCATGCATTCTGAACAAAAATACCATTGTTTAACTGAACATGCTACTATTATAGCCCACTGCTATTATGGCCCATATATCTATATCATCCGTGCACATAATATGTCATATACATTGCTATTATACATAAATTTATTGATTACTAGCAAACACAACCTGTCACTTTGCTGACAGGTATGATGGGGGGGAGGAGGAGGGAGAGGGAGTAGAGAGAAGGATAGAGGGAAAGGAGAGAGAGAAGAGGAAGGAGAGAAGAGAGGAGGGAGAAGAGAGAGAGGGAGGAGAGAGAAGAGAGAGAGAGAGAGAGAGAAGAGAGAGGAGAGAGAGTGTGAGGAGAGAGAGAGAGAGTGGATGAGGGAGAGAGGAGAGGAGGGGATGAGGAGGGAATGAGAAGGGAGGAGGGTGGGAATCTAGGAGTGGGTGAAAGGGGGGGGGAGCTTGAAGGGGGGAAGAGCGAGAAAGGGTGGGAGCAACGGGTGGGGGAGGGGGGTGGGGAGAGCAACACCTATACTATACACGTATACATTCAGAAAGGGTGGAGAGAGGAGGGGGGAGTGGGGAGGGGGTTTAGGAAGAGGTAAGCGTGAGGGGAGGGGTTCTTGACTTGCGTTTGGTGGTGAGACTTGTGGAGAAGGGTGGGCGTAGTGCATGATTGAATGGAATGGGGAACATTAAAACAGCACGTTGATTGATTATTGGGACATTTAGCAATCACTTTTGTGCACATTGAGACTAAAATTGCAACAACGAAGATGAATATGAAAAAAAAATTCCAACTATATTCCCCATGGCTAGTCAATCATATGTATGAAGTTTCACATCGATCTGTTTAGCGGTTCTGGAGAAGAAGATTTTTACATTTTTATTTTCAATCCAATATGGCCACCAGACCATGTTATGGATGACGTCATAAATTTAATTCTTCACTCAAATTGGGTCATCAATCAGATGATAGATGATATGAAGTTTCAGAGTTTTCACATAAGGATTTCAAACAATTATGGCTGGAATAATACTTCTCCAATGACGACATCGTTATCATCCTATATACCCCATGGGGAGTTGATGACACGTGCCAAGTTTCAATTTTTTTCATTTAGTGGTTTCGGAGAAAATGAAGTCCAAATTTTTTCCTTTAATCCAATATGGCCACCATACCATGTGACCTATGATGTCAGAGTTATCAATAAGATATTTTCCATGGGGAGTCCTTCCTATGTTTAAAGTCTCGCATCAATCAGACATGTGGTTGCAGAGAGAACCATTTTTAAAGCGAAAATATATAGACGTGGATATACACACAGACAGACAGAGGCATTAGAAAAGTCTCATAACCCCTTCAGGGTGAGAATAAAAACACAAAATTCTTCAAAGAAGTAGCTGATGAGGAGAAAGGCACTCTTCATACAAGGTAAAGTATTTTTTTTTAAAAATATAATATAATGGGTTTCTTTTTCATCGTGAAATGTGACCATATTTTCAGGAGATTACCATAGGGAAAAGGCATCCCCTTTTGTAATGAAAATGGCTCCATTTTTTTGTCCCCCACCCCATCCTGAAATGCTTCCGGCATGCCTGGGTGTAACCATCACTACCATGGTGTCTGCGTCCAGGGCTATACTTAAAAATGGCTTGTCTAAATAGGTCATCCGCGAATATGGGCGGACAAGAAGCACCCACTTGACCGACTGTAAGCCCAAAGAGGCTTCTCGGACAATGGCGCCCGCTCGAGTTACAAGCAAAGTGTGTGCCTGCGTATAACTGTCATTGTGGCACTCAACACACCTCGACAAACTCTACACCTGCTCTTTTCTCTCTGGGCTTCGTGCAAGTCTGGATGAAAGCAATTGGGCGTACAGCTCCGTTGTTCCAGTATTACCACAATATGACCTGTCTTACGTAGTCAACCTCTTCTGCAGCTTACAATATAGGTTACTGCAGTTTATTTCAAGTCTATATCTGCACAATTAAGTTAATTAATCATCATATAAAGCAGGCCGACCAAACTGTGTTTATATTTTTTATGCACCAAACGCTTTATAGAGCGTTGGTGCTGCCGAAGCAGTTTCTTAGCAAGGTTATTCTGAGTGGTTTGCCATTGCCTTTCCAGCATTGTTTGTCTATGCTCTCTCCTTTTAAATGCTGAGTGTCAAGCAAGGAAGCAGCACGTATGATTAAAGAAAAAAATCTTTGGTAAGACGAGGCCAGTATTTCAATCACCAACAATACAAACTCAGAGCAGATGCTCTCACCTTTGTGCCACTGAGTCCAGTTAAAATTGTTATAAGAATATAATAATAACTAGAATGGCACTCGGTGGAACACATACCTCCGTCAGGCTGAACAGTTTACATTTTGTTTCTCACTGATAGGCTGGATCTGCATCTGAACCTTAACCAAAATCTAATCAACTTGTTCTTGTCACCTAACCAACCCATCCAAGTTTTGTTACAACTCATCCACAACTTTTTGAGATATCACGTAATATATCGTTTTTGGCCCCATCTCTCAATGGTGAAGAATCACTTTAGAAATTCTCGTATCTGGATCTGGATCTTCAACAAAATCGAAACAATTCGTCCTTGTGACGCATCGTACCCGTCCACCGAGTTTCGTCCGAATCCGTCCTTAACTTTTTGAGATATCCTGCTCATAAACAGACAGACAAACAAAACAAGGGTGAATACATAACCTCCATCCACCTCTGGTGGTGAAGGTAAAAAATAAAAATATCTTTCCTTGGATTTTGGACAAAGTGCACTGAACTCGCCTTTCCTCGTGGCTTGATGTGGTTCAGGCCAATATGAGCAGACTGTACTACAAGGGGGAGTCACAAGGTCTTTTTTCCCCTCTTCAAAAAGTTGTAGAGCCAAATGCATGACATTATTTTCCAATGACATCAGGAAACTCAACCACCGGTGGAAAGAATGTTTGACACCCGCTGGAAACTACACAGAAAAGACCGAAACATCTGTGTGGAGTGTTGCTGGTGAAGCACCATTCATTCCTTCATGGTCATGGAGGGAGAACAAACTTTCTGACCCCCCCCCCCCAACTATAGCAATTTGATTGAATGAGGATGAAATAGCCCTTTGAAAATTACATTTATGGTATAGACATGGGTTTATGATGATACACTGATGTGGTTTTCTCGAACAGCCGATTCATCTTGATAGCATCACCGTTTTTGGTGTGGGAGTCGTTATGGATGTTTCAATTAATATTGCATTCAACCATTACATATTCCACGGCACCTTTCCAAAGTAATGTCATTACATATGTCCTTGCCAAATTTTCCATGCCTGCTTCTCGTTGAGTGTTGTTTTGGCTCTGGAGAATGTGAGGTGTTCAAAATGTTACATGAAGGAGATTATTCACATGAGTCCAAGACATGGCACTAAAGTATCATGACACGAATATTAATACACACTGCTTGCAAAAGTCTGAGACATTTTGCATTTTTCTTCTCTGTGGATAAGGGGACAAAAACTTTGTGTTCACTGCAAATACACCTTTATGAAAAATAAAATGTTATTCAAACAACCAAATGTGTGTGTGTATATGTATATATATAATATATAATATAATATATATAATATATATATATATATATATATATATATATATACATAATTAATAAAGAAAGACCCACCTACAACTCCCACCTGGGAATGGAGAGAATAGCCAATCAACTCTCACCTAATCAACTAAACCCAGATGCTAGGATTATAATAAATAAATTGACACCTCCCATGCTCCTCAAGCTAAACTGCTGCGTAAAGCAATCAAGAAGGCCTACACAAGGTAAGCCATTGCTGTATGAAACCCTTCCCAGAGTTCCTCACAGCACGATAAAGCATTTACACATAGTACACACATGAGAATCCCAATGCTACACACCCCCTCAGCTGCTGACGGGTTTCATCGCTTATTGGCAATTCATCAGCGACAGCGTAGATAATAAATTGACACCACCATGCTCCTCTCGCCGAAACTGCTGCGTAAAGCAACCAAGAAGTCTGACACAATGTAAGCGCTTTGCACTTACCTTGTGTGGCCTTCTCACCTAATCAGCTAAACCAGGTGGCTGGGATATATATATATATATATATATATATATATATATATATAATTTATATATATAAATATATATATAATATATATATACATTATATATATATATATAGTCCTAGCCATCTGGGTATATTTGATTAGGTGAGAGCTGATTGGCTATTCCCTCCATTCACAGGTGAGAGATGTGGGTGGGTCTTTCATTATTATATATACATTGACTTTTGATTTGCATGTGGTAATGCATGGGAGCCTCATTGGCATGCGTTGCTGTCTGCGCTGTCACCGATGAATTGCCATAAGCGATAAAACTGGTCAGGCTGCTGAGGGGTGTTAGCATTGGGATTCTCATGTGTGTACTATTTTGAACGTCTTTATAGCTGTGGAGGAACTCTGGGAAGGGTTTGATACAGCAAAGGCTTATCTATGTGTAGCCCTTCTTGTTGCTTAACGCATCAGTTTCGGCTAGAGGAGCATGGGAGGTGTCATTTACACACACACACACACACACCACACACACACACACACACACCACACACACACACTGTATATTATATATATATATAATTATATAATATATATATATATATATATATATATGCCTGGTGTTGGCGCAGTGGTTAGGGCAGCGGCTTGGGACCACAAAAGGTCCTGAGTTCAAGCCCCGTTGGGCCACTGAATTAATATATATATATGTGTGTATATATATAAAATTAATATATATAATATATATATATAATGGTATATATATATATATGTGTGTAATATATATATATATATTATATATGCTGCATGTGTATGTATATGTGTCACATATATTGTATGTGTGTGTATATATGTAAACCAAGTCGTATAACACCAGGGGGTTGACTCAGCCTGTCATCCTTCCGAGGTCGGCGAAATGAGTACCAGTATACTGGGCCGTGTTATACCCCGTTAAAATAGTGTACCAGATCCCTGTGTCGTAAGAGCGACCAGGGTTGCGTCAGGAAGGGATCCGGTGTAAAACATGTGCCAAATCACATGCGGATCATATGGATGATCCGCTGTGGCGACCCTAACGGAGCAGCCGAAAGAAGAAGAAGAAGAAGAAGATATATATATATATATATAATACCTTGATTTAACTTAATAGTATTCTATCTTTTCCTACAAAACCAGTAAAAGTTCTTCTTGGGACATTTTCAAATAATTTGTGATGAACTGTTGTGGAATGACAGAGTGTGCTCGGCATGGGCAAAATGCAGGTGAGTAAGTTATCGCTCTCCAAAGTTTTCTCCTTGGCGAGCAGAGCCGAGTGATTAAATTTAAAGGAAAATGACTCTGCATAAGCAACAAGACTAAAAGTTGTTTTATCCAATAAATTCACAGGAGTTCATCTGTCAACTTAAAATCAAAGCAATCATGAATACATGAGTATGTGACATTAAATACAAAATGAAAACAAATCAATACAGAACACCATTTCAATAAAGCAAGTGCAAGTGTATGCCATCGTGTACTGTGCTTGTGCCAAGTTTGAACAAAATCTGACAATGCATGTCGGAGAATGGTTGGGGACAAGTTTCAGTAACAAAATGGCCGCCAGTCGGGCATCTTGAATTCAGCCTTGAAAAAAAAATGACGAGTATATGTAAGCCATCATTCGTTATCTGCGTGCCAAGTTTGAACAACATCGTAAATGCATGTCCGAGAAATGGTTGAGGACATGTTCAACATCGGCTTTTTTACAACTAAAATGGCCACAGTCGGCCATCTTGGATCTGATGCCGAAAAAAAAATGACGTGCCTTCAGTGCCCATAGAAAGTCTACACCCACTTTCAAATTTTTCACCTTTTGGTGCTTTTAGCCTGGAATTAAATTTCATTAAATCAGACTTTTTCCACCTTTATTTACACATCGTAATCCACAACTTACAAGTGAAAAACAAATTCTACAAATTTCAGAAAGTTCAGTAAAAATAAAAAATTAGAATCGAACACCTGATGATAAGTAATACTTTATCATTATCCGACAGAACAGATGCCGTACTTATTGAAGAAACACCCCAAAAAAACATATCTACTGGATGTATTGTGAGTGATGGGAGTGATGAGTGCATGCATGCAAGAGATGAAAAAAAAAAGAGTGTACAATGAATCGTGTACGAAGTATTGTGCCGGTCGATCCTGCTGGGAACTTTTCCCACATTCCTTCGGAAAAATTCTGACCTTGGCAGGAACGCTGTGTTGGAGATGTGTAATTTCTTGTTGCGAAGGAATGTGGTGGAAGGATGTCGGATTACTGCTTGGATGAGAGAGAGAGATAGGTTGGTGTGATGATAGGATGTCATGTTAACCGTAAGAGCAGAGTTTCAGGAACACGTGATCTGTCATCGTGGTTCAATCTTCATTGCCGGCCCATGTACAACATATGTGTACGTGTATTATATAGAGCAATGAACATTGTGCTCTGATGGTGTGATGTTTGAATTAAGGATGATGCTTTTTAAGCGATGTTGAATAAGTCATGTGAACGAGCTGATCACAATGGTCTAAGAAATTGCAACTTTCATACTGTTAAATATAAAAATATACATACATAAGTGAGATTTGAAATTTGTTAATTTATGGAAAAAATTTGTTAGTGTGTGTGTGTGTATACACACACTGCACACACACACACACACACACACACACACACACACACACACACACACACACACACACACTGGGACCTGATCAGTCTCTGTTTCACCTCCTGAAACCCACCCATATGTGAAGATAGCAGGCAACAGTAACAGTAACTTGCACGTACACACGCGCGCGTGCGCTCTCTTTCACACACACACACACACACGCTGCCTTTGATTGGTATGGATAGATGGGTTTTTTTTGAGGTTTGAACATTTGCAAGGTGAATGAGAAAATATTTGTCTTCCAAATAAATAACACTTAAGCTAGTGATGAGGCTGTGACATTCGTGGGGATATTCAAGCAAGGCATATGTCACAACGATAAGGTATTGCTGAGGTCTTCGAGGTCACACTTTGGCTCTTGGAGCTTGGTACAAGTTCAAACCTCATATACCGTGTTGATTTGTCCATTGTCTACCAATGTACTTCTTGGCTGGCAGGATGGCCGAGGCCCTCGAGGTATGCGCACTCCACCCAGAGCTATCTAGCCTGGATTTGAATCCCAACCCAGCTCTAAACTGTTACCTTGGTGTTTCACTTCGTTGGTAGGCCTCAAAAATATGCCATGGTGTTTTTGATGCCAATTAACAGTACGAATGGAAAATTTAGTCTCAATCATGAAGGCTAGTGTCGATGTGCGTCGGTGGGCAGGTAGAACAATGAATGAAATCAACTGGACGAAGGGTTAATGTGAAGAGGAAGGGTTAATGCCCGAAACGTCAGATTTTTCTTGCTTCCCACGGCAGTTAGCATACCGCAATCAATGTCCTGTTGATTTCATCCGTTGTTCCCAAAGATGATTTGAGAAAGGTCTTCTTCCAGGTTTGTTGTTTGCGAAAATGGAGACTGCGCATACAAGGCTTGACGTTCCTTCCAATGCGTGCAATGTTGTAACCCTGCCTGAGCTGAGCAAAAGTCAGAGGTCACTAAGCGGTGAAGAAGATAGAAGAGTCAAGAAAAGGTTTTATAGAGGATAGTGGAGTTCTTTTAGTTGATTAAGGCATTTTTATCAAAGTGACACTGTGTGTGCCCATCTGACCAATCAGTCGCTCATGTGTTTGTATATCGACATTATAAAATATCGAACATCGACATTCTAAAAGGAGCCATGTCTGTCTGACTGTCTGTTTGGCATGCTATAACTTCAGAACGGATTAACGGATTTCAATGAAACCAACGACAGTGGATTCAGGGAGCTCCCAGGAAGGTTTGTGATGCAAAAAAAAAAAATAAAGAAGAAGGTTTGTGTATGAGTACATGGGCACATGTGCAGCGAAACTGCAAACGCCAACTTGCGATGCTGGTTATTCCCGCACGAAGGACAGGATCTACCAGGAATCCTTTTTTGTTCTTGCCCCATAGATTAAGGCCCTGTCACACCTTGACGATTTAGCCAGCGTATGCCTGACATATGCAAAATTTGGCTAAAACGCTGGCACATGTCAAATACGTTATGGGTAAGTTTGTATACGTTAAGAGCACGCTAGCATACGTCATAGTACGCTGGCATACGTCGTAGTATGCTGGCATACATCTTTGTACACTGGCATACGTCGTAGTACGCCGAGGTGTTAGACAAATTTTCCATGCTTGAAATTTTTTCGACGATGCCAGCGTATGACTCACACGTTCCGCATAATGCTGGCCATAAGTTGTAGGCACGTTTCGATCGTCTGACACACGTCGACACACGTTACTTGAAAGTTACTCATAAGTCGAAACACGTCGAGGTAATGTTTAGTCGTACCCGCAAACTTATTTCTAACCTATGAGTAACGTGTTGTAGGCACGTTACGCGATCGTTGACACACGTCGACACGCGTTACTTGTAAGTTATTCATAAGTCGAAAACACGTCAATGTAATGGTAGCGTCAGTGTTTCAACTCCCTGTTTTTTTTTTTTTTGTTTTTTCTTCGGTATGACGCTGATGTTAACACTTCGATTTCTAGTGCGGTTATAATATAATATAATTAAATAGGCTGCCGCTCAACGATTTAAATCATAACCACACTAGAAATCGAAAGTGTCAACATCACCGTCATGCCGAAGAAAAAAAAAGAAAAAAAAAAACCAGGGAGTCTGGAACACTGACGCTTACCATTACCTTGACGTGTTTCGACTTATGAGTAACGTACAAGTAACGTGTGTCGACGTGTGTCAACGATCGCGTAGCATGCCTACAACTTATGCCAGCGTATGCGGAACGTGTGTCATACGCGAGTATGTCGAGAAATTTTCAACATGCTGAAAATTTCTCGACGTACTCGGCGGTATGACGACGTTATGCCAGCGTACTACGACGTATGCCAGCGTACTACGACATATGCCAGCGTGCTATTAACCTATACAAATACACCCATAACGTATTCGACGTGTGCCAGCTTGGTTCGGCAAATTTTTCATACGTCGGCATACGCTGGCTAAAACGTCAAGGTGTGACAGCGGCTTCACACTTCGATGTCTCGTGCGGTTATGATTTGAATCGTCGAGCCGCAGCCTATGAATAGCCTACGCCACATGTTTGTCGGCGATATGCTGCGCGCGCTATGCATAAGTTAGACTATCGTTGGGCATAGGTTGTGAACGCCGACAACCGCTCAGCATTCGTGGTATAAGTTATCTATATGTGATTTAAAACGTTCTGTGTACATTACTAATACTTATGCATACATCCAACACGTTATTATACGCCCAAAAATTTAAAAAAAACCATCAATACTTCAGCGTACGCCAGCAGTTTTTACATACATTTTGAGACCTTGCCATACGCTGGCTAAAACGTCAACGTGTGACAGGGCCTTCAGCCATTGCAGCAAAGTTTGGTATTCCCATCAGCGAAGCGACGGGTCTTATATTCTAGTTCATATAAAAACACGTTTGCGATCACGTTTAATCAGAAGTGACAGATTGTTCAAATAAATAAATAAATTAAAGCTGTTCGACATTATCATCCAATTTTTTGCATTCCTTCTACAACTCGTCTACCTCATTGTACCCAATAAGCATGCCACGTCACATTTTTCCTGTTGTCTTTGAACGAGACGTGAAAAGAAAATCCAACTAAAGAGTTCAGAGAACACTTTACCTGCACAGTCTTGAGAAAAAGGAAATTGGAAGGGGCTTTTCAACTCTTGCTTTGCATTTCTGGGCAGAATCTATATTATCTTTGTCCATGAACTTTGGATAACATGCACAATGGCAACTATATGAAGCCCACGGGTCAAAGGGAACAGTCGAGAGCTGACCCCTCTGCCAACTCTTCTCAGAGAAATTGACAATTCTGGAACGTTCTTTGAGAAAAAAAGATACACTAAACAAACATCTTTTGGAGGAAGATAGTTCTGTGGTTGCATCACTTGGCACCGCCATTTTGTCTGAATCGCGCTGTTACTCCGACCTCAGAGCAGGCGGCAAATTTGATTTGTCGAGCCAACATAAAATTTTGAGCAAGTATAAGTAAACAAGGTTTTTGGAAGTGCAAACAAGACGATTTGTACTCTGCAGTGTTCAAATATGTAGTTAAATTGAAAGAAAATAAAAGTTTCAAAGGCCGTAGAAAAAGACAAAAAAAACCCCATTGAATTGGAGGTTTACCACCAGTGACACACCTTCTTTTACACCATCTTACTTGACATGTTAAATGAGTTATTCATGCGGACTGACAGGATGGCCTGGAGGTACACACACTCACCTGATAAGCATGCCACGTCGCACACTCATGCCAACTTGCGATGCTGGTTATCCCCGCATGGAGGGCAGGATCTACACCCGATGAGAGGTATCCACACTCACCCGATAACCCTAAGCTGTCTAGCCTGAGTTTGAATTCCGAACCAGCTAGAAATGGTCATCCCGGTGTTTTACAAGCAGGGTGATTCACCAATGTGTATGCAGTCCATCGGATGGACGTTAAACAGGTGTCCTGTCTGGCAGCATTCATTGGTGGACGTTAACAATCCCATGGTGTCCTTTGTGAAGATAACGCGAGCCATCGCCAGCACCATGGCCAAATTCCAACCCTAACCAACAGAGGGCACTGAATTCTTGGCACATCCGTGCCCTTAGCCAATGATGCTGCCCCACAGCCTTGTGCTGCATGTGAACGAAGAAAATATTTGGACCTGTTGTTTGTGCCCTTTATGACGTCCCTAAAAACAGCACGTTTCCTGTTTGGAATGATTTTCAAATTTGTTTAACTGATAGAGTGTCTGAGGCAATTGCTTTACTGCCCTCAAATTTTTTTCATACTAATCGGTTAAGGTATTCGACGTATGCAATTATGACGTCATAACTAAGCCAACTATGATATCATCAAAAAAAACACACTTGTTTTCCAAGGGGAGTACTTCATACATGCCAAGTTTCATTTTTAGCTCACCTGGAACGTAATTCCAGGGAACTTATGGGATGGCGCGTCGTCCATCCGTCCACATATACTTGCAGCTTCTTCTCTGAAACTACACACACAATTTCGATGAAACTTTACCACAACCTCTATCACCTGTGATGTACGAAAGTTTCTTCATGGCATTTAAAAAGTCAGCCTCGAAGGGGTTCTACGGGGGTTGCCCCCTAAAATAGGTATTTGCTTTCTTCTCAGAAACTACACATGCAAATTCTGATTTAACATTGGTCATTTTCTTGATTCCTTTCCACGTTGACTTACTCCTCAGTATCATTATTCACCAGGTGAGTGCAAGGGTATTGCCACTATTTTTTTTTTGCATGGAGTGGTTTCTGAGATAGAGGTGCAAACTTTTTCCGTTTTAACCTCCGCCATCGAAGATGACGGAGGTTACTGTTTTCACCCCTGTCTGTGTTTGTTTGTTTGTGAACAGTATTACGGAAAACTCCTCGACGGATTTCGACGAAACCTGGTGGGGAATTAGGTATGGTCCAAGGATCATGCCATTAGATTTTGGACTTGGTCCAAGTCCAATATGGCCGCTATGGCGGCCATTTTGAAAAAAATATTTGATTTGTTGTTTTTGCATTTCTACATGTTTAAGTGATTTCCAACCCCCCCCCCCCCCCCCCCCCCAAAAAAAAAAATTGTTAAGAGAAAAAAAAACAAAATTTTGCAACTTTTTTTTCAAAAAAATTTCGATTTTATTTTTGGGCATTTCTACATGCGCGTCGATCTAGTTTAGTTTATTCAATCGTGGTTCAGTAGAGTCTGATCCATTTTGACCTGCAATGAATAGGATATCAGGTTCACTTAAGTGACCCAGCAGTATTGGCGGCGGAGGTTTTTGCACTCTACCAAGTGCTCCCCCTCTAGTTTTCAATGGGACTGCCACGCCACAGACCTATGACGTCATAATTAAAACATTCTCCATGAGTATTCGCTCCTATGGTGAAAAATTCGTGTCAATTGGATAAGCGGTTGCAGAGAAAACAGAGAAAATTAGCACGGACGTACGGATGGATTGAAGTACAACCCCAAAAACATAATACCTCCGGCGAACTCGTCAGCGAAGGCATAACAAGGTTGTGATGGTGGTGGGGGAAGGAGGGGGCTGCGTTCTGATCCAAGAAGAAATCATAATGCAATGACACAACGATGTGAAAGAAACAAAAGGGAAAAGGTCAAAATAAAGCATTTATAAAAAAATAAACAACATTGGGAGAACTCTTGTCAGTTATTATAAGGATTCTCCAAGGTAGGTCATGAAAGTTTTTCTTGCACTGGATGCATATTAGGTATGTTACCCCATTTGCAATTATTTGCTGCTTTAGCTCGATGTTAAACACCAAATGGCTGTAAGATGACAATGTAAACACATATTTTAAAAGATCGTGTCCAGGGCAATAACTCTTGCTGTGTAAACGTCCACCGTGGACATGATGAATTGCTTGGGGTTCGAAGAATCAAATGAAAGCAAAGTTTATTGCTTCATGTCCGATGGCGTTGTTAAACATCTCACTGGCAATGACTCACACGACATTCTTCCCGAAAGAGGTTTAGTAGAAACTGCTGCTCAATATCCTCCTCTGCCAATGGATCTTAAATATTTATCGGTTGAATTACTGCAACTCCGCCGTGATGTACCAATTCACCTCCTCTGAGAGTCCTTCCATTTCGAAAGAAAGAATAACTTTCTCTTGCTGTCATCGGTCGGTGCCTTCCACCAACAAATAGCATCTCCAAGATGAACGCTCAACTACAGGCCTTGCAGAATAAATCAAAATTTTCTTCTCTGCAGTTGGGATGTTGATCAGCTCAGCTTTCACCTTGTTCACTCCACACTGGCCACGTTGATGCCCCAGGACTCAAATATGTTGTCGTTGCTGTGTACCTTCGAAAAAATGCCTAAATTGACTAAAAGGGTATATCAGGTTGTCCGTGACTCGGTCGTTAAAATTTCCATACCTAATAGTTGACCCTGGACGGATCACTGCTCCAATGCCGGGTGCTGCTCAATCAGCCCTCAACGAAGGCAGGCCAATAAAAACCCAACATGAAACCACTACTCAACATGTGGCCTCCTCTTTTCAAAAGTTTTATTTCATCCTCTTTTCGAAAAACAACTATATTTGGTTATAACAGATGGACAACATTAGTGAATACAAAATGGCTATAACGTTTCAGTGTGATAACTTAGCGATACATAAAAAATAGAACACTTCAAACTTAGCAGGGAAACTCGCATCATCACCTTCTCCACTGTAACCCTGACAACAAATCCTTCGGCATAGCCATGGCCCAATGTGGGCGGGTGAGTTTGTACGCCTGACCAATTAGTGGTGTCGGACTTGTTTGGAAATGGACTCCCCTAGGCGGGTTGAGAACCTTCACAGTGAATATAATGCTTGTCTCACATCGAGGGTGGGAGGAGGTGAGGTCGCCCTGGCTTTGTCCTCGGCTTGTAAGCCAGGTCCGTGTTCCATGAACGGAAGGCCACAGGGGTTGTAAAGGCCTCTGCCTAATTATGAGCTTCTGGTGAGCTTTTCTCTCTCGCTGTTGGTGCCGTAGCTCTGATGTGAGCTCGGCGATTGAAGGAAGATCTTCGACTGCGATTCTTTCGGACATCAAATTAGCTTAAAGGAATGAAACCAAAGAAGCCATTTCAATCAAGAAGAGAACAGATAATGATCAGGATTTTCTCTTTATTTTGTTTAGATGAAAAAAAAAGGATTTGGGGGAAGGTGGGAGTTAATGTCTGAGAATCTTGAGATGTACAAAGTTAGTTAAAAGCATGACATCATAATGGGCAAAGTGGTCATACCGAAGCTCAACATACTAATGGAATTTGGGTTTGTCACTGGTACTGGCACTGACACATACAAAAGGTCTATCTTTCAAAGGATAGATTTTGGGATTTTTAGCGTCCACAATGAGGACGGGACAACTGGTGTAATATAACAGCCGACGGATAAAATATTGATAAACTTTGTGCATTGAAAAAATGTTTAAGTCTGATGTTTTAATGATCACCCCTGTAGTACTACTACTTTTGTGGCCACAACTAATCCCACATTCTTGAATGGTCAGCCATGATCTGTGGATCAGGATGCGGATCTGGGTTCACATTACAAACTGTAGGTGGATCTGGATTCACATTACAAACTGTAGGTGGATCTGGATTCACATTACAAACTGTATGTGGATCTGGGTTCACATTACAAACTGTATGTGGATTTGGATTCACATTACAAATGGTATGTGGATCTGGATTCACATACAACACTGTAATGTGCGATCTCCGGGATTCACATTACAAACTGATTTAAATTATGTGGATTTGGATTCCACATTATAAACTGTATGTGGATTTGGATTCACATTACAAACTGTATGTGGATTTGGAGTTCACATTACAAAATGTATGTGATCTGGTTCACATTACAAACGTATGTGGACTGGGTTCACATTACAAACTGTATGTGGATCTGGGTTCACATTACAAACTGTATGTGGATCTGGATTCACATTTAAAAACTGTAGTGGATCTGGATTCAGATTACGAAACTGTATGTGGATTTGGATTCACATTACAAAGTGTATGTGGATCTGGGTTCACATTACAAACGTATGTGGATCGGGTTCACATTACAAACTGTATAGTGATTGTGTTCACATTACAACTGACATTCGATTTCATACAGATATGATCGGTTGTCACATAAACTGTATTGGATTTTGGATTCAATTACAAACTGTATGTGCGATCTGGTTCACATTACAACAGTTATGTGGATCTGCGTTTCACATTACAAATGTATGTGGATCTGGGTTCACATTACAAACTGTATGTGATCTGGGTTCACATTACAACTGTATGTGGATCTGGATTCACATTAAAAACTGTAGGTGGATCTGATTCACATTACAAACTGTATGTAGATCTGAGTTCACATTACAAACTGTATGTGGATCTGGATTCACATTACAAACTGTATGTGGATCTGGATTCACATTACCAAACTGTATGTGGATCTGGATTCACATTACAAACTGTAGGTGGATCTGGTTCACATTACAAACTGCATTTAGATTCTGGATTCACATTACAAACTGTATGTGATCTGGGTTCACCATTACAAACTGTATGTGGATCTAGGTTCACATTACAAACTGTATGTGGATCTGGGTTCACATTACAAACTGTATGTGGATCTGGGATTCACATTACAACTGTAGTGGATTTGGATTCAGATTAGAAACTGTATGTGGATTTGGATTCACTTACAAACTGTATTGGATCTGGGTTCACATTACAGTTGTGGATCTGGTTCACATTACAAACATATGTGGATCTGGTTTCACATTACACAACGTATGTGGATCTGGGATCACATTACAAACTGTATGTGGATCTGGGTTCACATTACAAACAGTATGTGGATCTGGGTTCACATTACAACAGTATGTGGATCTGGATCACATTACAAACTGTATGTGGATCTGGGTTCACATTACAAACAGTATGTGGATCTGGGTCACATTACACAACAGTATGTGGATCTGGGTTCCATTACAAACAGTCTGTGGATCTGGGTTCACATTACAAACTGTTTGGATCTGGTTCACACTACAAACTGTTGTGGATCTGGGTTCACAGTTCACAAACTCTATTGTGGTCTGGGTTCACATTACAAACTGTATGTGGATCTGGGTTCACATTACAAACAGTATGTGGATCTGGGTTCATATTACAAACTGTTATTGTGGATCTGGTTCACATTACAAACAGTATGTGGATCTGTTCACATTACAAAATATGTGGATCTGGTTCACATTACAAACAGTATGTGGATCTGGGTTCATATTACAAACTGTATGTGGATCTGGGTTCATATTACAACAGTATGTGATCTGGGTCACATTTACAAACGTATGTGGATCTGGGTTCACATTACAAACAGTATGTGGATCTGGGTTCACAATACAAACTGTATGTGGATCTGGATCACATTACAAACAGTATGTGGATCTGGGTTCACATTACAAACAGTATGTGGATCTGGGTTCACATTACAAACAGTTGTGATCTGGGTTCACATTACAAACAGTATGTGGATCTGGGATCACCATTACAACGGTATGTGGATCTGGGTTCACATTACAAACAGTATGTGGATCTGGGATCACATTACAAACTGTATGTGGATCTGGGATCACATTACAAACAGTATGTGGATCTGGGTTCACATTACAAACAGTATGTGGATCTGGGTTCACATTACAAACAGTATGTGGATCTGGGTTCATATTACAAACTGTATGTGATCTGGGTTCACATTACAAACAGTATGTGGATCTGGGTTCACATTACAAAAACAGTATGTGGATCTGGTTCACATTACAAACAGTATGTGGATCTGGGTTCACATTACAAACGTATGTGGATCTGGGTTCATTACAACTGTATGTGGATTGGTTCATTTACAAACAGTGTGGATCTGGGTTCACATTACAAAACGTATGTGGATCTGGGTCACATTACAAACAGTATGTGGATCTGGGTTCACAATACAAACTGTATGTGGATCTGGATCACATTACAAACAGTATGTGGATCTGGGTTCACATTACAAAACAGTATGTGGATCTGGGTCATATTACAAACTGTATGTGGATCTGGGTTCACATTACAAACAGTATGTGGATCTGGGTTCACATTACAAACAGTATGTGGATCTGGGTTCACATTACAACAGTATGTGGATCTGGGTTCACATTACAAACAGTATGTGGATCTGGGTTCAATTACAAACTGTATGTGGATCTGGGTTCATATTACAAACAGTATTGTGATCTGGGTTCACATTACAAACAGTATGTGTATCTGGTTACATACAAACTGTATGTTGGATCTGGGATCACATTACAAACTGTATGTGGATCTGGGTTCACATTACAAACTGTATGTGGATCTGGGTTCACATTACCAACTGTATGTGGATCGTGGGATCACATTACAAAACTGATGTGGATCTGGGTTCACACTGCAAACTGTATGTGGATCTGGGTTCACATTACAAACTGTATGTGGATCTGGGTTCACATTACAAACTGTATGTGGATCTGGTCACATTAAAACTGTATGGGATCTGTTCACATTACAAACTGTATGTGGATCTGGGTTCACATTACAAACTGTTATGTGGATCTGGGTTCACATTACAAACTGTATGTGGATCTGGGATCACATTACAAACTGTATGTGGATCTGGGTTCACACTACAAACTGTATGTGGATCTGGGTTTCACATTACCAACTGTATGTGGATCTGGGTTCACATTACAACGATGTATTGGATCTGGTCACATTACAAACTGTATGTGGATCTGGGTCACACTACAAACTGTATGTGGATCTGGGTTCACATTACAAACTGTATGTGGATTGGGTTCACACTACAAACTGTATGTGGATCTGGGTTCACAGTTACAAACTCTATGTGGATCTGGGTTCACATTACAAACTGTATGTGGATCTGGGTTCACATTACAAACTGTATGTGGATCTGGGTTCACATTACAAACTGTATGTGATCTGGTTCACACTACAAATGTATGCGGATCTGGGTTCACATTACAAACTCTATGTGGATCTGGGTTCACATTACAAATTGTATGTGGTATTCTGGGTTCACATTACAAACTGTATGTGGATCTTGGTCACACTACAAACTGTATGTGGATCTGGGTTCACATTACAACTGTATGTGGATCTGGCGTTCACACTACAAACTGTATGTGGATCTGGGTTCACCGTACAAACTCTATTTGGATCTGGGTCACTTACAAACTGTATGTGGATCTGGGTTCACAATTACAAACCTGTATGTGGATCTGGGATCACATTACAAACTGTATGTGGATCTGGTTCACATTCAAACTGTATGGTGATCTGGGTTCACACTACAAACTGTATGTGGATCTGGGTTCACATACAATGTATGTGGATCTGGGTTCACACTACAAACTGTATGTGGATCTGGGTCACAGTACAAACTCTATGTGGATCTGGGTTCACATTACAAACTGTATGTGGATCTGGGTCACATTAACAACTGTATGTGGATCTGGGTTCACATTACAAACTGTATGTGGATCTGGGTTCACATACAAACTGTATGTGGATCTGGGTTCACAGTACAAACTCTATGTGGATCTGGCGTTCACATTTACAAACTGTATGTGGATCTGGGTTCACATTACAAACTGTATGTGATCTGGGTTCACACTACAACACTGTATGTGGATCTGGGTTCACATTACAAACTGTATGTGGTTCTGGGTTCACACTACAAACTGTATGTGGATCTGGTTCACAGTACAAACTCTATGTGGATCTGGTTCACATTACCAACTGTATTGTGGATCTGGTTCACATTACAAACTGTATTGGATCTGGGATCACATTACAAACTGTATGTGGATCTGGGTTCACATTACAAACTGTATGTGGATCTGGGTTCACATTACAAACTGTATGTGGATCTGGTTCACACTACAAACTGTATTGTGGATCTGGGTTCTCACATTACAAACTGTATGTGGATCTGGGTTTCACCTACAAACTGTATTGTGGATCTGGGTTCACAGTACAAACTCTATGTAGGATCTGGGATCACATTACAAACTGGACGTCCGGTCTTGGTCACAGTTCAAAACTGTATGTAGATTCTGGGTTCACATTACAAACAGTATGTGGATCTGGGTTTGCATTACAAACTGTATGTGGATCTGGATTCACATTACAAATGGAATGTGGATCTGGATTCACATTACAAACAGTATGTGGATCTGGATTCACATTACAAATGGAATGTGGATCTGGATTCACATTACAAATGGAATGTGTATCTGGGTTCACATTACAATTACACAGCCGCTCTTCCCTTCCTATCACGAAGCCAGTTTGCAATTCAATTAGCTACCCGACCAGCCACTCCACAAGCCCTCACTTTGGCTAATAACCTCCGATGTGGTACCTTATCAAATGCCTTAAAGTCTAGATATACCATGTCCACTGCCTTTCCCTCATCCACGCAATCAGACACTGCTTCATAGAACTCTAAAAGATTTGTTAAACAGGAACTTCCTTTGGTAAACCCATGCTGACTACCTTTAATTAGTTTGTATTTGTTTAAATGGTTCCTCATCCGGTCTTTAATTAATGTCTCCAACACCTTCCCCACAACTGAAGTCAAACTAACAGGTCTATAGTTTCCCAATTCTTCTCTGGATCCTTTCTTAAATAATTATGTTACATTTGCTACTCTCCAATCCTCCGGTACCTGTCCTGACTCCAGTGAGCTATTGAAAATATTCGTTAACATCTCGCTTACCTGCTCAGCCACCTCCATCAATACTCTCGGTTTCCACATCCTGTCGCTATGGAGGTCAAATGCGATCTGTTCTTCCCAACCACTTGGAGAGGATGTGTTGTTCGTGGAACACACGGTGACGCTCCTGTTGAAGGCACAAGACATGCACATGATGTCAGCTTCCCATTGAACCACAGCTGCCATGTTAATTATCCTATTAGCTCTGAATGTGTTGTTTTGAAAGTAAACAAAAGAAGGAAGTGACCACTGCATGGCTAATAATAATTATTGCCTCCATTGTGTCCAAATGGTTTTGTTTTGATTTTTGCAGGAATTGAAAAGAAAGGGTGTATATATTTTTGCACGTACAGCACCTGATTAAGAATCTTTTGTATGAGTCAAAAGGTAATTGTGATCCGTTCTTTTGAACTAATAAGTGATTCATGACATGTGGACTGTGGCAGGGGGGGTAAATTGGGACATTCT
>CM068965.1:21114892-21136451 GCA_035128595.1 Eptatretus atami
CAACGCTCTGCACAGAGTATGGTCCCAATCTCTCTGTATATCTTTGTCTATCTCTATCTCTATCTCTATCTCTATCTCTATCTCTCTCTATATATATCTTTCTCTGCAGAGGTCCCAATCAAACCATCTGCACCTTTAGAATTGACGACCGGCTAACAATTTTAAATGGAATCACAGCCCAAGTTCATGTTAAGTGATTCAATGGGTTAGGTGTTCAGTTTAGGAGCCACCAAGAACACCTTGAGAAGGAACTTAAACCATCATATTCCTGACTTATAAATACAGTATTATCTACAATTCGTTTTCTTCCTCATCTTGAAAGAGGAACCAATAATGTTATAAAAACGAAATGTGCAATTGACCAAAATCGTAAAAAAAAAACAAAACAACCAAACTCAAATTGAGTGACACCTTTTCTAAACACCAATGTAGTTATACAAGTTAATTCGGGAATTTCTGGGTTGGTAGGATAGCCTAGAGGGTCGTACATTGCCTCTGAGCTGTCTACTCTGGTTTTGAATCCCTACTAAGCTATAAACTGTCTTCCTCGTGTTTCGCATGTACAGCGAACTGTGAATGAGTGTGACATTCATCGGAAGAGCAAGCCTGGTGTTGTCTCAACGGTTAAGGTGGCTGGCTTAAGATCTTAGGGTCTTGAGTTCAAGCTCCTGTCATGCCAGCACTGATCATTGGTGGTCCTTTCAGATCCCATGGTCTTTCGAGAAGAATATGCAAGTTATTGCCAGCCACCTGAACAAATTACAAATTCTTGCCCTGATTGACTGCTGGGAAGGCAATGACAAACATTATCGAGAGGGTGTTTGGGCAGCACCAACACTCTGTCAACAAAATTGGACATTGATGACGATGACGCCGCCGAAAATCAAATGCAAAATGATTAAGTCTTTCAACCTGCACTTGACTACAATGTACCTTTTTTACTTTTGGAATATATTATGAACACATAATTAGAAAACCATTTCGACGACGCTAATATGAAACTTGGTGTCATAGCATACGTGATAGTACGGCAGCAACCTAATTTCCACTTTTATTACTTTCTCAATACCAATGATCAGCAGTTTGCAAACAAAACCTTGCCCAGTTTATGACCTTTTCTCCCATAATCTTCACCATGGATCTGCATCTACCCCTAGCGGTTAGAACGAGCAATACGTTTATGCTGTTCATTGGCTTTCTGTAATTTTTTTTCCCCAACTCCAATGTTCATCGAGAATCAAACTCGAAGTGTGTGAAATGTATGTGACGTCATAAAAGGTGATAATTCGTTTTAAAATCCTGGCTATAAAAGTGTTCATTGAGGGTTAGTGTTATTGGAATTTTATGAATACTTCATCCTCCAAGATGCTACATCTGCATACTTTCTGACCAATCTCTTACTGTGGTGGTGATAGAGCACAGGCATGATGGGTCAAATGTCTCCTCCTGTGCCAAAGTTCCTCGTATAATAAAATAACCCTGAGCAATGGCCACATATCTGTATATGACAAAGGGTATGGTTGGGAATGGTGAGAGAAAGCAAAGGAACATATTGAAAGTGCTGGGCTGAGAATAAAGGGAGGGATAATGAAGCCATTGGCATTCCATGAGCACCTCATGTGGTGCCACAAGCTCCATGACTTTGGGGACTAAGCCCCACTGCCAGGCCCAACTGCACCTCCACTTTCACAGATGGCAATTCGCTGCACTGCCCTGAGCCAACTGCGTGCTAGACTGCTCTAGACTGCTCTCCCGGACCGAGACAATTGTTGCATGAAGCCGACTTAGAGTTCTGTGCCAAACAACTCCGGCACTCACCTGTACTCTCACCAAGCTGAACTGCTCGATCCACCCATGGGGATTAATAATAAAGTGGAGGGTGGGGTTACAGTGATAATGAGGCAGGTGGGCTGAATGACACACTGGACCTTAGGGCATTGTGGCGACTCGATAAAGTTCTTCCATTAAAAATTTTGACTGCGTACATCATTCATAAAATATGTATGTAGACATGATATTTATGGCAACTACAATTAGCACAAAGGGCGAGTTGCGAGTCCTTGCCAATCACATTGCAATAATTTATACTCCATTTATCATTTTAAACAATAACAGTTCGATTTATATACTTGTGAATGAGACATACTTCCCATCAGATATTTAAGAAGTGTATTTCCTTTTCATGGGCTCATGAGAACATACGGAATAGTTTGTATGTTAGAACTCTTTCCCATGATATTAAAATTTCAGTGTTGTTTAAAAAACAAAAAAACCCCCAAAAAACAATGACTTATGGGGCTTTCGAAATGACAAAATCCGAGCTTGAATACTTTGTGTGCATACAGAGAAACCCCTTGCAACAACGGCCATTGAGGCACACGAAAAGATTTTGTTTTTGCGAGATAAGGATTGTTCGCTGAAATGGCTCACAAAACTAATAAAATAAGTCGAAAATACTTGGAAACGTATCTGAGAGAAATGGATGTGCCTCTGCACAACAAAAGAGTTGGAGAACTTTATCAGCTCACCGACAGGACTGTGGTCTTTCAGCTTTCTGTACTGCAGACTCCTGACAATGTGGATCGGCGCAAGGCCCAAACAACTGTGGATGGGCACATGCTATCCAAACCCTTGACCATTTATTTAATGAACGTCTGCAATTGTGAAGACTATGCTGTGCATCATTACCAACAAAGTAATGGTTACCAACCTTTAGCCAAAGGAAATCTTCACAACTTGAAAATACACAAAGGTTGTACCATCTTATATTTACGTGAAAGCCAAATGTACCAGGCTGACTTCTCAAATGGAAATGGAAGGAACTCGACATCTCTCATCCATGGATATTTCTTGTAATTCCTATATTTTCGTGAGTCCGATTTGCAGCAAGGAGCACAACAATTATGGTTATCCATTTTGAAATTGCCACTCTTTCATATAAATGCTGAAAACTATGTTTAGAAAGTCTATTTGACATGGATTTCGAGTTCGCAACCGAAAGTTAAAAGTGCCCCAATTAGAGGAAGCGAGTCACTGAAAACACACCTGCATTGAAAAGACTTTATATTTTTTTTAATCAAAGCATATCTTTTAAAAGTGGTTTTATGTTGGGGTTTTTTTGGGGGGGGGATGGGGGTTGGATACACACAATGCACAGCAAGGGGAGCATGAGACAAGAGGGGCGGGAGAGGGAAGGACAAAACAGTGGGGAACAGAGACATTAGATCTGTGGAAGGGAGAGGGATGGGGTGGGGAACACGGGGTATACAAGATAGACATTACAGGGACTTTCAGGAAGGAAAGCAGAGAATTTGAAGGAGGTGGGTTTGGGTTGGATTAACGGGGGTAGAAAAGATCGAGGTTTTGGATGGGGGAAGATAAGAGGTGGCGGTGAACAGCTGTTTTGAAGGCCTGGAGGGAAGAATGGGATTGAAGATTAAACGTTGTGGCACGTCAAATGAGTGAACCACTCCAATATCCCAGCAATTAACAACTTCATGCACTCTGGGATGAAATGAAAGTGAAATTAAATGGGTGAATATAAAAGAAACTTGGATGCTGAAGGCCATTTGGCTCATCATGCCTGTGCTATATCAACACAACATAAATTCAAACTATAGGTTTATCGACTTATTTCATTGGCAGGGAGAAGAGTGGGGTAGGCACAGGGATATCACCATGAGAGTGTTTTTTGTAAACAATGTTGAGGCTTGTGGAGAAGGAAGAATACAGAACGAGGCAGGATGTAACAGAACAAAAAGAATAGTAAGTAAAAAGATAGGAGGGAAACACACCAACAACAGGGATGAGACACAACATCGTGGGAAACTTGGACAAATACAGGAGATGTAGAAGAATGGGGGCTAGGGGAGAACACAAGGAAAAAAAATGGAAGGTTGGAAAGAGATAGGCTTGGGAAGGGCTAATGGGAGAAGAAAAGATCATGGTTTTGGATGGGGCATGATGATCTGAGATGGTGGTGAACAGCCGTCTTGAAGACAAGGAGGGAAGAATGATGTTGAGGAGACTGAGGAAGTTGGTTCCACAGGATGGAAAAAGAGGAACAAATGAGTGGAGGTGAGCAGTCATTCTGGATTTCGGTAGTTTCACCAGAAGCGTTTTTTTTTTTAAAGGTTTTGGCTCTCTTTTTTTCCCCCCCATTTTTGATTTCCAAAATCAAAAATCAACATGTCGCAGATAATTCTGTGACACAAGAAGTTGCTAAGCAACCACAGCCACCATCTGAGATGCTTAATTTAGGTAGGATGCAGTGTCCAAATCCCACTTTACCATCCTGGCAAATTAATCACCCCAGATAAAGACTGTGCTTCCCAATACCCCACGACTGTCAATCAAGAACGGCCGAGCGATGCCGCAAGTGGGACGTTGGCTAATCTCGAACCATAACTAAATGCTGCGGCAGAACTCCCATTGACTATTTACATTATGTTCTAACCATTGGAAAGAGATGGTCAGGCAGGTTGAAAAGCAGTTTATAAGCATTTAACAAATGCAAGTATTTACAAGCAGGCAGTGTCACACAAGAAAACTCTTACCCCAAGCACGTTGGCCCTCTTTTAGCCAGTCAACTTATAATGATTCCACACACAGCAGGCAAATTAATCATTCCGTGGGAAACAAGATAAGGAAGAGTGAGAAACAGAGAAGAGAGAGAGAGAGAGAGAGAAGACAAGGTGGCGTGTTGGTGGTCCTTGTTCACCTGATTCAAACCATCAGGCTTACATTGGTCCCAAAGTGAAAAGGGCAGTGGGAGAAAGAAGAGGAGGATAGGTGATGTAGTGAGCCATGCAGGGAGAGGTGCATGTGAAAGCTTGTCATGCTTAAGAGGAAATCATGATATGCAAGTCAGTAACCCAGACATAGATGGGATGAGGGCTTAATTGTTGAGTACTCTCGAACATGCCAAGTGAATGAATTAGAAGTAGGGAAAGCCAGCGACAGAAACTGTCAGTGTGTTCGGCTGGCACATCCAAGGAAACTCCACGGCCAGTCAGCTCTGTGCCGCACCTCATCACCAGCCCATTCATTCTAGCAGGTTCAGCCTCGACTTTACTTTCCCCAGACGTGTGCAATCCCTGAGCTTTTAGATTTGCAGGTTTATAACCATCCCTGGGAGGGACGTGGTTTCGGGCCAGAGCAGTTCTTTCAGGTGCAGCTTGAGCTTCGTGAGTGCCACCTTCTCACTGGTCCGTTCCCATCATGTCACCATGTGATGCCTATTGGTCGAACCCAGCTCGCACAATGGAGCTGATGTCCAAACCCGAGCATCAGCTGTCGACGTCTTGGTGCAGGCACTGCATTATCATGTGCTTCATTTGACTTGAGTTGAAATCCTGCACTGGCCCGTGCTCCCGGATGATGTTCCTTGTGGATGTGATTTGCAATGTTGTGTGTAATGTTTGAGTGTAATGTTGAGTGTTACAAGACGTGCATGGACATGCTGTAGAGGTGCGGAGAGGGAGAGGGAGAGGGAGAGGGAGAGGGATAGATGGAAAGACAGAGGATGTAGATGGAGGAGAATCACAAAGGTTCAAATCTTTCCACATAAATACAATACATTTCCCTTTCCATTGATATGAGGGGAGAGGTAATTTAGCTGGACATCATTCCTACCGATATAACTACGTTAAGGATCCCTTATGTGTTGGCATGTCTCCCCGTGGTATCCGAAAACCGTAACAAGACATACAATTGCACTATTTTATATAGATTTATATTTATATTCCTTAATGCTATTTTAGATTCAGAAAAAGGACAATAGTAGGTTGTATAACACTGGGTAGTACTTAGCGAGGAATATTTTTATTTGTAGTCGTTACTCCCTTACATACTCCCAAGCCTATACGCCGATACTCCAACTTCAATGATCAAAGGTTTTCGATAAGCCCTTACCACTTTAGAAACAGCAAACGGCTTCCAACGAGCTTTCAAACGAGATGGCCATTGATAGAAAGTGTTTCAGCCTGATAGCCTTGTAAGTGTCCCTGAAAACATATCCATAGGTGTTTTTCCTAAAATTGATAAGGTTTCTTGAAATTTTCCTGAAAGGGGGGGGGAAGGGAACTGCTCGCCCCAACCTCGAGGGACACAAAACAGAAACGAAAACTAAATAGTGTTCTTTTATTTTGAGTTCAGTAACTTTATACTTCAACAAACTTTAAGTTTGTGAAAAATTATCACCAAGAAACGTTTTTACTCAGTAAGCTGCTCTCGGAACAATGAAGTGGTATCTAGACTAGCACCACGTGTTGCAGGCCTTCATGATAACCATATAAAACCAGGCACAGCATATTGACCAAAGTCTCCTTCGAGGACAGCTGCGATATTATCCATTGATGGATGTTAATTGCAAGTTTTCCAAGGTCATCACTTCATCGCCACACCAGTACAACTTCTCAAACTCATCCTCTTCAGCTTGTGGGACAAAAGAGAGTATTCGGGTCAATAGCTGACTTCAATCCTCCCACTTCTCTCCCACTTCAATAAATTTGACATTTCTTCGACATGTGTTAGCACTAACCCCCAAATGTTATCAGCATGAAATATGTCGAATCTCTCAGTAAAATGACATCATCACGATTTTGGTCTGGTTGTCGGCGACCAAACCGACACATCTCACTGGCTTTGCTGGTGGGGAGGGCGAGTGTGACACCCTCCTCTTCCTCCTATTCTTTTTCTTTGTAGTCCTTCACAAATAGTGGCTTTCAGCCTTGTTTAGAGTGAACTTCAATATAAAAAAATATATTGTTACGAATTTGGGAATTCGATTGCACACAACATTCAGGTTCCTTTAGTCAGCTATGTCGATAAAGTGCTTGTTCCCTAGATAGCTCACCTTCCATTGTTTAAATGTTCAGAAATCGATTAGATGCGCTGCGGATCGATTTAATAGTTAGGAACGAACAATGGAGACATCCCTCCCCTCTTCTGCGAAGAGCAAGAAGAACCCTGCCGTCCCGTGACTCATGATGTCAACAACTCCCTCCCACCTGTGGCTGAGCAGGGGATGGAGCACGAGGGCATGAGTCATGAGTCACGCCGGGAGCCGGGAAGGCGGCGAGAAGGATAAGAGGAGATCTTTTCTTTTGTTCGTGGGCAGAGTTGGAGAAGGGAGTTGAGATTAGCCATTCAGCAGACCTTCGGGTCCTGTTTGGCTTGGGTTAGGTTGAGGCCTTCGGAAGCTTTTTGCTTCGGCTGGCTCAGTGAGCTTCGGCTTTGAGGGCCTTGGCTTGCGGTGAGGAGGCTTTTTGGAGGATTTTTGCTTTGATGGTTCCGTGAGCTTCGGCTTCTGCTTGGCTCGGGAGAGTTTTTTGCTTCGAGCTGCTTTGTTTTGGAAGGAAGTTGAGCCGGTTGCTCGGCTCGAGCTGCGAATGGTGGCTTCTTCTTCTTCTTGGTTTGTGGAGCTCTTTGTTCTCCATTTTGGTTCCCGGCTTGGTGCGACTCATCGACCTCTTCGTGGAGGTGGTTCCTCGGGGAAGCGACGCATCGACGGGAAGGATCGGCACCTCTGCTCACCAGCACGTGTTGAGAAGCGCGGGGGGATCGCGGGAGCTCGGGAAGGATCGCAGCTCATGGCGATTGGATCCAGCTCGCTCTCACTGGAGCCCGGGTCCGAACAACTTGAAGACCACATGAGGTGGAGAGGTTTGAGATAGGCTCTGGGTTTCAGCTCACCTGTCCTCCGAGCTGGAGCCCGTTATTAAAGGCCTCTGCCACCATTTATTGGGTGTGTGTGTGTGCGTACGTGTTTCCGTGGGCCGTCTAATAAGTAGGAAATTGTTAAGTGCTTTGTGTGCTGTAAATGTTTGCATTGCATTTCATATAGATGGTCGTAGTTCTTTTGTCGTGCCTTTTGTTGCTTGTATAATTGCATACGTGCTTTATTATAATAAATGTCCTTGTGTGAATGTAAACCTGTTCGTTGCGTCCATTCCCTCATTGAACTGCCCCATCTTGCACTCGGAATATAGTTGGTTTTTAAATAGCCGGTAAAGTGATCGGGTCTAACGGGACTGCGCGATAATACCCGCTCGTTATCCCAAAAGGAAGCGAGCTGCTTAAGCGGCTCGTTTCCAAGCGGTCCCGTTGAGGTACAATCTCTCGGTATCCTACCCACGCGAATAATTAGGTAAATCGAAGATTTGGCGATCAGACCCTGTAGTGCGGGTAGAGTGCGGACAAGGTTGTGGTGTGGTTACAAACACACCCGTGGCTGGTTTCCGGCGTTGATCCGGAAAGCCGTGACTGGATTGTCCGTTCGGTGGTGAAGCGACCGCTATTGGTTAGACGCGGTTGTTCGCACGCCGACGGGCGGGAAATCTACAACAATATATATCATGAGCGCAATGCAAGCGCAACTTTAGACCTGCGCCAAAACACACAGGGGTTATTGCGTGGATTGAAAACCATAAACATTTTTAGTTGGTGGACAATTCCAACATCCCACAGTTCACAACTTTGGTTGTACAGGTGCACATCTGTGTGATGGATTGAAGTCATTGATTTTGTTTTTCTCTGCACATCAATAAGTGAGAATAATATATAGACACAAACAATTTAAGGGACTCACAGTGCTTGGTTGAGCTTGAAGGGATCGCAAGATATATATTTTCATATCAGTTCATTTCACAAACGTACAATTACTTTAAGGTTAGGTTCCTTTCGGCAGATGCTCGTATCCCATAACTTCACGGAAAAATAACCGACGGTTTTAAAGTCAAAGAGCATAATAACACTCCTTGAAGAATATGAAGTAATTTGCCAAAATGATTCATTTGCTTCTTATGTGTGGATAAGATAATTCAAAGGTTATTCCACACAAAATGTATGCCATTTCAAAAAAAAAAAAAAATCGATAAAGGTATATGGACGACGATGTCATTGGTGGCCAAAACCAAAAGTAGTTCACATTAACCTGGTAGCAAAAGTGATTTTTTTTTATAACAAGAGCGATTTGTGCAATGAGCTACTGAGCTGGTGAACTAATGATGAACTAATTGTGCAATAAACTAATCGAGTTCAAGACGTACCGAAGAAGTTATTATTTTTCATTATACAAGTACAATACACATAATTACAAAAGATTTGGTTTTTCTTCCTAATCGATGCATGTCAGGTCAGGCCAGATTAGATCTGTGACTTGCTACAGGTACCATGTAAACCTGTACTAACCTGTTTCATGGTCGGGTTATCGGCGACTAAACCGTCTCCCCCACCAGGTTTCCTGGTGAGGGGGGTGTATGGATATGGACACCCAGCAGGATTAAAAACAAAACCTGTCAAAGGGCAGAGGAACTGCATGTGAGCCAACGGCCAACCATATCTCGTGCCCAACTGTGCCTGCGGACGTCCTCCTGCAGTTGAATTACTATTTTTTAGGAGTTTGGTGGCAGGATTTGCACTCCAGCCACTGTAAAATCCTTCACTCGGCAAAACGCAAGAAAAATGGAAAGAAAATCGAAAACCCACTCCGTGGGAGTATCTCCTGTGCAGCTGCCCTCCGCAGGGCAGCTTACCAGATAACGGTGTTGGGGCAAAGCCTTCGGGGCCCCCACTCTGATGACAGGAGGAAAACCATGGGGTAACCTTCCTGGGTCAGATTGCAGTAGTGTATGTCGGGGTGGTGCTGAGGTGTCGCCAACCAGATGGCAGACTCCTTGGGTTACCCTGAGGCGGTCCCTTTGGGTGGATGTCTCGAATGTCCTATCCCAGAGAGAGGATGATCACCTGTGTCTGCTATCATCTGAGCTGAAGTGTTTGAACATCGGTATTGCAGCACTCTTTGAGGTTCGGAGACCGGATAGTTGCAAGATTATGGTGGGTGGTCACACTTACTCTTGGTCTAGTCACTCTGATGGTTACAATGCCCAAGGAGTTGCTGTAGCTATGTCCAATAAGCTGACTCCAATGATAATTGAGGTAACACCGGTCAACACGCATATTATGAAATGAAGGATTCGTCACTCCTTGGGTGTCATTTCCCTGGTGTCTGCATATGCTCTGACTGAGGCAAGTGATCTCAACATGAAGGACGCATTCTATGCCACACTCGAGTCTGTGGTTGATCAGTGCCCCAGGCGAGATACTCCTCTCGCCTTGGGGGATTTCAATGCATCAACTGGAACTGATAGGGATGGTGATGAGACATGTGTTGGTCCCCATGGGTCTGGAATTGTGAACCCGAAGAGCATGAAGTTCCTTGACTTTGCAAGAAGTCATGGACTTAGGGTGGCTGGCTCATGGTTTCAGCACCCACAGGCTCATCACTGGACTTGGTATTCCAACGCTGGTGGTGTGGCAAAGGATATTGACCATGCACTCGTTGATGGTCAGGGGAGAATGATTCAGAACTGCAGGGTCCACCGGAGTGCGCAGTTCCTCAATACCGACCACAGGCTCGTGGTAGCAACTCTGAAGTTGCAGCTAAAATCTGGGAGAATGGTACCATCCCAGCCGAGGCTGGATCTTGGCAAGCTCAAGGATGAGAGGGTAGCTGAGGAGGTTGTGAACAGGCTGAGTGTGAATTTGGGGCTTCTGCATGCTTTGGGGAATCCTGAAGAGTTGTGGAGTGCCTTCAAGACCACCATCCTTGATGGTGTCGGTGGATGTCTTGGAACTCACCGGAGGGCGAAGAAGAATTTTGTCTCTCAACGGACATTGGATATCATTGACCAGAGTCACAGGGCCAGGCTTAATGGCAGAGCTGAGCTGTTCAGGGAGCTAAGGCGTAAAACTGTATGTGTGCTGAGGGTGGACAAGGAGGCCTGTGTGCGAGGAATTTGTGAGGGGGGTAGAGCATCGCCTGTGGTCAGGTGATTCTTGGTCTGCTTACAGGAGAATTCTCACATTGCGTTCTTCTCAGCCCGTCCCTCAATGTAATTCAGTTTGAGCAGAGGGTGGTGGGCTCTTGACAGAGGAGTCTGAAGTGAAGACAAGCTGGGCCGGTTACTTTGAGCCGCTGTACCAGGCTGTTCCATCAGCTGTTGAGTTGGATGTCAGGGGTGTTACTATCTCTATTGCTGACCCTCCAAACAACTGTGATCCACCTTCGTTTGTGGAAACAAAGACTGCGGTGAACTGGTTGAAATGGGGTAAAGCTCCAGTGATCTGTGGCATCCATGCTGAACCTTCTCACGGCTGGTGAAAATGCTGCACTCATGTTGCATGCAGTTCTGTGCTCTGCCTGGAATAAATGTATCATCCCAACTGACTGGAAGAGGGGCCTTGTTGTCCCTCTATGGAAAAGGAAAGGTGATCACCAGGACTGTAACAACTACCGAAGGGTGACGCTGCTCTCAATTTGCTCGGATAATTCTTGATATGGTTCGCCACCATCTGCTTGATCTCCAGCACCCAGAGTAGTCAGGCTTTACACCGAAAAGGTCAACGATTGACCGTATCCTTGCTGTTCAGGTCCTCACCAAATGCTGACGAGAGTTTAGCAGGGGCTGCTTGCAGCCTTTGTTGATCTCTGCAAAGCATTTGATTCAGTGAATCTGGATGCCCTTGAGAGGATTGTTGGTCTTTATAGGGTGCCACCAAAACTGGTCAATTTGATGTCTGAACAATATTTTAGTCCTGAGAGTGCTGTGAGATGTGGTGACACCATCTCCGACTTATTTCCAGTTGTTACTGGAGTTCATCAGGGGTGTGTTCTGGCCCCCACACTTTTCAGCACTTGTATGGACTGGATTCTGGGGAGGTTGTTGGAGAGATCAAGCTGCGGTTTATCGTTTGGGAATATCAAGATCTCTGACCTTGATTTCGCAGAAGATGCAGTCATCTTTGCGAAGACTCTGGATATCCTTTTGGGGCCCCTTGAGGTGTTAAATGAGGAGTCAGAGTCGCTGGGATTTCGGATTTCCTTGGTCAAAACTGAGATCCAGGCTTTCAATGTCATCTTGGATGCTGCTCTCTTGTCTGTACCTGTTAGTGGTGAGGATGTGGAGGTCGTGGAGAAATTCACTTGCCTTGGCAGTGATATTCATGTCTCTGCAAGCTGTGAGTCAGAGGTCAATAGGCATCTGGGTCAGGCCTGGAGAATCATGGATTCACTGGATCATGGGGTGTGGCGCTGTTGGTACATGTGCAGGAGGACAAAAGTCTGAATCTTCAGGTCCTTGGTGCTTCCCGTCTTGCTCTACAGATGTGAGACTTTGACTCTGGCCAGGGATCTGAGATGGAGACTATTCATTTGGTGTCAGGTCTCTTCAGAGAACCCTCAGCTATTGCTGGTCGGACTTTGTGTCCAACGAGCGGTTGCTGAGAGAGTGTCAAATGAGATTTGTTACCTCTATAGTCTGTGAGCATCAGCTGCAGCTGTCTGGACATGTGGCTCATTTTCCTGATGCTGATCCTGCTCACCAGATTCTCTCAGCGAGGGAGCCACGTGAGTGGAGGAGGCCAATGGGCCGACCACGTTCCTCTTGGTTGCAGCAGGTTGATCGGCATCTGAAGGAGATGGGGATGGGCCAGGCATCTGCCTGGGGGATGGCCAGACGGAGGCCCCTGGAGTACCGGCGGAAAGTGGATGCAACGACGCGCTGCTCTGGCACATGCTCCCATACCTGACCTGACATATGACTTGAATCAATAATGACTTGTTCAGAATGTTCGGAAAATAATCGATGGATAAACATGTTCTTAAAATCGGGCTTAAAATAAATGTTAATTGATTTTCAGTCGGCAGCGTGCACAGTTCGGTCAAATAGATATAGATATAGATAGATAGAGTGTTGTGCACATGTGCATCACACCAGCGCTCACAGCCGCCGGGTTGTATACCATTATCCACCAAGGTTAAAGGGAGTGTCCACTCTCCAGACAGTATAGAGCACACCATGTCCAAGTGGCAAGCACCAGTCTTACCAACAGAAGCACAACTTTATTCAAACCATCCCCACCTGATAAAAGGAGTTTGTGATGATTTAAATGCCATTTGATTGGATTATTTAAACTTCGGCAATAATTGTAAATTATATCATGACTTAGTCAATAATTGAAAATTATATCATGACAACAATTGAAGTTAATAAGTTATACGTTTCATTTTGCCCAGTGTCCTAACCTCTTTCCACTTCCACAGCATCCCACCCCTTCCTACTTCTTGAGCATCTCAGGCCCTTCCTGATTAGACGTTTCATTTTAACGTACATCTATCTATAATAATGTGTGTGTGTCTCCTCCATAACTCCAAAACTATGAAACCTAGCAGCCCAAAACTTTGCATGCACACGAAAGGAACTCTAAGGGAGTGCATGAATGAAGACTGGGTGTTTGGGTAAATTTAAACACCCATTTTGAAGATACTTAACAGCCTTACCTGCATGAAAAGCTTATACTTGGTCAGCCCAACTTCACCTCACCTGGCATCTTAGCCACCATTTTGATTTGGCCAACTAAAAATGCCTTGCTTTGGAAACACTATATATACTCTCACAGAAAAATTAAAGTACATAATCAAAATTTGATTTCGGATTTGAGGATCGGAATTAGTGGACTAAAAAGTGTAGAAATTAGGAGTGAAATCTGAAAAATTAAAGCAATTAGTGATTCTTATAACTAAGCGTACATCTTATAAGCCTTAAGCAAGGCTGTGCACCCTCCTCCATATTTACACAAGAAAATGTGAAATTGCCAAAGCATTAAAATTAACTTTTTCTACTGTTTTGACAATTATGTTGAGTGAAGAAAAGGTGAACAAATATGTCTGAAGTGTAACTTCCTTGAGTGCAACAAAAATAATTAAGCAGGCGAAGGATCCTGCGCCATGAGCAGTGGGAGTTGCGACTGCATCTTGGTTCTCTGTGGGGACAATCCCAGGAGTTAGGAAGGCAAAATAAATTGGAGGATTTGAATGGGTAAAGCAATGGGACAAGTGAACTATGAGTTCAAGAGAGAATTGAAAAATGTTTTCAGTGGTTGCAAAGCAATGAATCACCACACCACGGCAGCATGGCAAAGGGGTACGCACACTCACTCTAAGCTGTCGATCCTAGGTTTGAATTGTTTTACTTTTTTGTGTAATCTGCTTTCATTTAGGATGTTATTTCATTTCATTAGGAGCTTGGAGCGATGTTATCTTCGATATAAAAGCGAATGAGATGTTGTTTGTTTGTGATGCTAAGCCTCTGAGCTTTCAAGGTTATTCACCATAAAACTTTATCGTATCACGTTTTTTTTACGGTGATGCACCTTACTAGAGGTTTTAAACAGTCATTTTCTCACAATTCATAACTTATCAACATACGAGCCACCACCTGTCGCTGGGAAGGGGTAGGAGTCCAGAGGGAGGGAGGTGGAGTTAGAGGAGGCAGGGGAGAGGGTGGGAGGAGGGAGGGGAAGGTGGTGCATGGGGTCTGGAAGGAGGAGGGGTGGGAGTCTGGAAGGAGGGGAAGGGTGTGGTGGGAGTTTGGAGAGAGGGATGGGAGGAGGTGCAAGGGGAAGGGGTGGTGGGAGTTTGGAGAGAGGGGTGGAGTTGAAGTAGGTAGGAATAGGGTGAGATGAAGGAGTGGCAGGGGTGGGAGGAGGGAGGGGAAGGGGTGCGGTGGGTGTGAGAGAGAGGGGGTGGAGTCCAGAGGAGGGAAGAGGGAGGAGAGGAGGGAGGGAGGAGGAGGGAGGAGGAATGGAAGGAGTGCGGTGGAAGTCCAGAGGGGGTGGGGTGAAATGAGGGAGGGAATGGGTGGGAGTCCGGAGAGAGGCGATGGAGGAGGCAGGGTTGGGGTGGGGTGAGGGACCCGCATTGCCCAGCAATGCTGGGTACCTTTGTTGGTAATAAATATAGAAGTAAGTTGTTAAAATCTCCTTTCCAATTCCACACTGAATGCTTTGGTTCTAAGTGAAAACAATTTAAACATAAGCTGAGGTTACTGACTAGTCTCATGTACTAATGTACATATTTTCAAGTCGGTACACTAGATATGAGAAGTAAATTTAACATAAATTAATTTTTGCTGGGAACAAAACAAAAAATGTCCACTGTATGAAGTTGACAAATGAAAACTTGAGTTAATCAGTTTTTCAGAACATGCATTGCAATAAATGAAGTTCTGTGTCTTAATACCATGATATTTTGCACTCCAACGAGCTTTATAAGTACCACACGGCTGTAAATGTGGGACTTAACACAAGTTTAAGTAATACTATCATGACTTGAGACTTGCCCTCAAAAACTTGAGACTTGGCTGAAGTGACTTGTTGACATCTCGGACCACTGGTATGCATGTGAAGTATGCAATGACAGTAAATTTGAACCAGAGAGTGTATCATGTTTTACAATAGCTCCATCCCTGTGTGCATTGAGTGTTGGCTCACCACGAGGCAATTCCTACCTCTCGAGCACGCATTGTTCAGGCTGGCAGGATAGCCTCGACCGAGAGGTATGCATACTCACCTCTGAGCTGTCTAGCCTTTGTTTGAATCCCAAGCCAGCTATAAACTGTCATCCTGGTGTTTCACAGGCAGGGCGATAATTATGTGTGCCATCTCTCGAATGGACGTTAAACTGGGTTTACCATCTGCTAGCAATAGCTGGTGGACGTTAAATATTCCAAGACTTGATGAACTATCCCCGGTACTCTGAACAAATTACAAATTCCTGTCATAACCAAGAGGGGGCAGAGTTGCACCACCAGGAAATTATGCTACCTGCAGCCATGTGCTGCGTCAGAAAGGAGAAGAAAATAAGGAAGAAAAAGAGGAAGAACCCACTCACGATGACTTGCAGCCAAGACGGTGAATATTTGGGAGAGAGCTATCTCCATCAGAGGTAGAGTACCCTGCTCTACACGGTCGATCCTGAATCAGACAACACAGCAGCAGTGCTTGACAGCGCGTGAAGTGAGAGCCTTTGGAAGCATCAAACATCACCCTGTTTTATGCCTGGCAGCAGACGTTACACCTGATCCCACACCGACCATATGCTGCCAGTGGGAAGGTGCAATCTACACATTTCATTGCATATGCCTTCTCTGTCTCACTCCATAACAAGGTTTTTCTGCAATGTCAAAGGATCATCGATGATTATTTTTTATATACTTGTAGATTTATAAGGAAATAGCTTGGTTAATGATGGTACCACCTTTTACCACTCTTGGTGATGGTCATTAAAGTCCCCCACCCATAGTATACATTCTGTGCCCTTGCTACCCTCAGTGCTTCCTCGACATGATGTTCAACATGGATGAGTATTGATTGATCAGTTGAGGGAGTATGGGAGATGGTAATCAGCAGGTGGTTTCCTTGTTCATGTTTGATCTGGAGTCATGTATGTGACTTTATGGGGTCCTCAGTCAATATTTAGGACTCTCAAGTTCGTTCCCTCCCGACTGTATACCAATGTGCCCCTCATCTCATGGGTCTGTCCTGCCTGCAGGAAAGAACATACCCAGAAATGTTAATGGAGGAGTTTGGAACGTTGGCCCTTAACTATGACTCTGTCACATTGATTTTTTAAACTATAATCTATGGAATAGCTCTGCAAACCTAGACACCAGTCCCTGGATGGTAGTGAGGAAGACTTTACAAGGTCGACTGGGCTGGGCAACCCTTTGTCACGTCCCGATTCCATGCCACAGTCATAGCCGGGTAGTCCATCTTATTTTATCCCCCATAATATTATTTACAGCAATTAATACAACTAAGTAGCTTGGTAGGCCACATAAGAGGACACATTAGTGGACTGGATTCACCTATAGTCCACACTGGGTAAGGATGGCATTTTTCCTTCTAGAAAGTAGATAGGTGGACCAGATGGGTTTTTACTACAATCTACCAGCTTTGGGACCATGGTTCAAGCTAGTACTAACCCATAGTTACCAGGTATGTTTAATCAAATTCCACAACCTGGTGTGCTGGGGTTTGAACTCATGACCTCTGGGCTGTTGCTCCCATAACTATGACCGCTAGGAGGCTACCCAGGATATATTATACGTGTACAGAATGAAATCAACAAAACGTTGATTGATGCATACTAACCATCAAGGAAGCAATAAGAATCTGATGTTTCGGGTGTTAACCCTTCGTTGTGTTGATTTCATCTGTTGTTCGACTTATCCGCCAATGCAGATCGGTACACGAGCCTACACGAGAAGGACTAGTAGTAGACCAGCCAGACGAATGAAAAGGAGCTAAAATCGTGATGATGACATTTTGTGTTCATAGTTGGCAACCATGGGTAACCTCTTCTTGATGGGGCTGTGATCAAGGTGTGACCGGAGGCCAGTCCTACATTTGACCTTGAAGGTCATTATGTCACAAAGGTCAAACATTCCAAAATCACAATTTTCTTTTCTCCAACTTCATAATGGGGAACAGTTGATGACAAAAACTAACATGAGAGTTGGTTATATGAGGCACATCTTGAGCCTATATGCACAAGAGCATCAAGGATAAATTAAAAATGGAGCTCATGTGGAGCTTTCAGAAAATGGCTTTCTCCTTGACTTTGAACTGAAATGGAGCATACTGTTGATCTGTATCATACAGTTGTCTGTTGAACAGAATAATCGACATGTACATGTAGCTCTGTGGTTACACACATCGCTAGTCCTATCATTATAGATAAACATCTCATTTGAATGAAGATATGGAGCCTGTTGCAATCATCTAACACAGAATTCAACCTACAGTGCCTTCAGAAAGTATTCACACCCCGTGACATTTTTTCACATATTGTTGTGTTACAGCCTGAATTAAAAAAATTGGGATAAATATAATTTTTTGTCACCGATCTACACAAAAGCTTAAATATCTATACATCAATAATATCAATAAGTATTCACCCCTTTGCTGTGACACTCCAAATTGAGCTCAGGTGAATCCAATTTCCTTTTATCATCCTTGAGATGTCTCCACAACTTGAATGGAGTCCGCCTGTGGACTTGATTCAATTGATTGGACATGACTTAGAAAGAAACACACCTTTCTACACAAGGTCCCACAGTTCACAGTGCATATCAGAGCAGAAACTCTACCATGAAGTCCAATGAACTGTCCGTAGAACTCCAAGATAGAATTGTGAAGAGGCATAGATCTGGGCAAGGGTATAAAATAATTTCTAGAGTGTTGAAAGTTCCCAAGAGCACAGTGAGCTCCATCATTAGGAAATGGAAATAATATGGAACTCCCCAACTACCCAGACTCTTCCTAAAGCTGGCTGTTCAACCAAACTGAGCAACCAGGCAAGAAGGATCTTGGTCAGGTTGGTGACCAAGAACCCAATGACCACTCTGACAGAACGACACAGTTCCTTGCCTGAGATGGGAGAACTTGCCGGAAGAACAAGAGCCTCTGCAGCACTTCACAAATCCAGGTTTTATGGGAGAGTGGCCAGACGGAAGCCAGTCCTGAGAAAAAGGCACATGACAGCACACCTGGAATTTGCGAAAAGGCACGTGAAAGACTCTGAGAGCATGAGGTAAAAGATTCTGTCGGCTGATGAGATGAATATTGTACTCTTTGGCCTGCATGCAAAGTGCTACATCTGGTGGAAACCGAGCACAGGTCATCACCCATCTAACACCATCCCTACTGTGAAACATGGTGGTAACAGCATCACGCTATGGAGATGCTTTTCAGTGGCAGGAACTGGGAGACTTGTCGGAGAGAGGGAACAATGAATGGAGGGAAATGCAGGCAAATCGTTGAGAAGAACCTGCTTCAGAGTACAAAAGACATTAGACTGCGGTGAAGATTTACGTTCTAACAGGACAATGACCCCAAGTATACAGCCAAAGCAACACTTGAATGGTTTCAGAACAAGAACGTGAATGTCCTTGAGCGGCACAACCAAAACCCAGACTTGAATCCCATTGAGAATCTGTGGAAAGACTTGAAGATTGCTGTTCATCGACGCTCCCTATCCAACTTGACAGACCTTGAGCAAATCTGCAAGGAAGAATGGAAGAAAATCCCCAAATCCAGATGTGCAAAGCTGATAGACATACCCAAGAAGACTCAAAGCTGTAAATCACTGCCAAAGGTGCTTCCACAAACTATTGACTCAGGGGATTGAACACTTATTGACGCAAGATATTTCAGCTTTTCATTTTTAATTAATTTGTAAAAATTTCTAAAAACGTTTTCATTTTGTCATTATGGGGTATTTTGTGTCGATCGGTGACAAAAAATTTAAATTTAATCCATTTTAAATTGCGCCGTAAAACAACAAAATGTCAAAAAGTCGAGGGGTGTGAATACTTTCTGAAGGCACTGTAGAAATATTGACATCACATCCTGCTTCTTGCATCAGAAACAAGCGCCTTCAGAAGACCTTCGCATTGCATCGACAGAGGGGACAATCTGGACAAAAAATGTTGCAAGAGAACATGGAAGACGATGTGATACAAAGTAAGCTGATGCTCTGGAGAGGTTTGAAATGTTCCTGGAGGCAGACTTTGATACAGTGGAACTCAAGTGGAGCACAAGGTATGCTACAGTTCCTCTACATCAGAAAGCAAACCGTCCAGATTGAGAAAGCAGCATGTACCATCTATGATGACTGATTAATTATAAGAGTGGCCCTCGAGCTTCTTCCTCAAGTAGTCCTTCACCGGCCAAACAGCGAAGTTGCTTGCCACCAATGAACTGGACACTGTATGTTTTGCCAGAAGAAGGATAAGAAAAAGCTACAAAGAGTGATAATAAACCATGCAAAAACTCATCCGGTGATGAAGACAAGATTAGAAGATGTCACCGACATTAAAGCAGCCGAAGCTTGTTGCAATCTCCAACACTGTGTGCAATTTGGACAAAAAAGCAAGCAGAGATCATCAAAATCATCAGGAGAGGGATTGATAATCGACAAGTGTAAGAACACACTGTGTGGAGAACTGATCACGGGGTTATCTCTTGGTCATGTTTATAACATAGGTAAAGTCTGGGACAAATATGTCACCATCTGCAAGGACATGGGTATTGATTGTCCTCAGAGATACCAATCTCGGAGAGCAGTATTTCATGATGGAGTGCAATGCTTAATTGGGTCAAAAGCTAAACAAGTCCGGCCTCTGTCAAAAGCCTGTGTTCTGATGAATCATAATTATTGATCATTGTGATGAGACGATCAAAATATTCTCAGCAGAGTGTCTCTTCCACCGAGCCAGAAGTTAAATATGACAGTTCGATGGATTTTCTGCGAAGACAATGAACCAAATATGGATGCACTTAGGAACAATGAGGGAACAAAAGTGTTACCCTGTGCATGTCATCGCTTATTCTTCTTCTTCATTCGTTTGCAGCACGAGGCTACAGGGTATCATCATTGGCTGAGGGCGCAGCTGTGACATTGATGCAACGCTTTCTCCTGGTTATGGCAGGAATTTGTAATTTGTTCATGGTGCCGGCCACCGGCGTTAGCTTGACTACTCTTTGTGAAGGACACCGTGGAATCTTTAACATCCACCAACGAATACTGGCAAATGGGACACCCGTTTAACGTCCATCCGAGGGACGGCACACACATTGGTGAATCACCCTGCCTGTGAAACACCAGGATGGAAGCTTATAGCTGGGTCTGGATTAAAATCCAGGAGAGAAAGGTTAGGAGTGAGTGTGCATACCTCAGGCCATCCTGTCAGCCACCTCATTGCTGATAACCTTGCAGGGCCTGTAAAGCAGAATATACTTAGCTTATATGCTCTAACAGGGTGTAATACCACATTGGCATTCAGTGGTCAGAGGAAGAAGTCCTATTTGAAAATATTCCAGAAACAGCCTCTCGTTCTCAACGGAATTGTTTGTGATGGTGCCTTTCCTGAGACTGAAAAGTTTGTGTGCCACCTGCATGATACACCAGAGGCTACGACCATTGACCACGGCAGACTCCAGCTCCTTGCCAAAGCAAAGAAGAGTCTAGAATTGCTTCCTCCGACAAGAGATGTCCTGGAACTCCACATTGCAAGAGCTAAAGGCGACAAGCTGAGCAAGAGACAATCATGGTCTCCTCCTCTAATTGAGACATGTGGCTGGAAGAAAGAATCCACTGGCCTAAAAGTAATTTGGACAAGATTTCCGCCCGTCCTAAATGCCTGTTTGGAACTGGTGACCTATGGGTGCAAATCAAAGTGCAGCAAGATGCTCTTGTTTCAAGAATGATTTAGTCTGTACCCCTGTATGCGGTTGTGACACGACTAATTGCTGCAACCCAGGAGATGTGCAGACTAAAATGCAGAAGAGCAGTTCGTACATACATGTCCCGGCGCTATTTGTATATAGGCCAATTAAAGGGCGAAAAACTAAGATTCAGCGACATGGAGCTTGTGTCGGATTGGTTTCTTTGAAAAACAGATTTTTATGTTTCACTTTTCTAGATTTAGCCTTTCTAGCCGAGAAGGCTGAGCGGAGCTGCAAACATTTCACTGTACTCCCAAAAACAAAACAATACCCCAATACTCCCATCCCAACACCAATCCCAGGCTGTGGCACCTGGTACATTGAAATTATATGTATTAAATGAAAATAAATGGTCAGTTTTGCATATATTATGTATCCAAGTGATGAAAAACATAAATATTGTTGTGGGGCCGGGTCTCGGTGGCGA
>CM068965.1:21145036-21167767 GCA_035128595.1 Eptatretus atami
CGGAAGGCCCGAGCTCGACCGCGGCTACGCTACAATTAATAATTGCTTATAGACGATTGTAGTTCTTTTGTCGTGCTTTTGTTGCTTGTTTAATTGCATACGTGTTTCATTATAATAAATGTCCTTAGAGAGAGATGGAAGGATCCAGCTCCATGGCGATGGATGCCAGCTCGCTCTCACTGGACCCGGTGAAAACTTGAAGACCAATGAGTGGAGAGGTTTGAGATAGGCTCTGGGTTTCAGCTCACCTGTCCTCCGAGCTGGAGCCCGTTATTAAAGGCTCTGCACCATTTATGGTGTGTGTGTTGTGCGTACGTGTTTCCGTGGCCCTGTATAATAAGTAGGAAATTTTAAGTGCTTTGTGTGCTGTAAATTTTGCTTGCATTTTCATATAGATGTCGTAGTTCTTTGTTCGTGCCTTTGTTGCTTGTATAATTGCATACATGCTTTATTATAATAATGTCCTTGTGGTGAATGTAAACCTGTTTCGTTGCGTCCATTCCCTCATTGAATCTGCCCCATCTTGCACTCGGAATATAGTTGGTTTTAAATAGCCGTAAAGTGATCGGGTCTAATGGGAACTGCGCGATAATACCCGCTCGGTTACCCAAAAGGAGCGAGCTGCTTAAGCGCTCGTTTCCAAGCGGTCACCGTTGAGGACATCTCTCGGTATCCTACCCACGCGATAATTAGGTAAAAATCGAAGATTTGGCGATCAGACCTCTGTAGTGCGGGTGAGTGCGGACAAGGTTGTGGTGTGGTTAACAAACACACCGTGGCTTGGTTTCGGCGTTGATCCGGAAAGCCCTGACTGGATGTCCGTTCGGTGGTGAAGCGACCGCTTATGGTTTAGACGCGGTTGTTTCGCAACGCCGACGGGCGGGCAAATCTACAACAATTAATCATGAGGCGTCAATGCAAGCGCAACTTTAGACCTGGCGCCAAAACACACAGGGGTTATTGCGTGGATTGAAAACCATAAACATTTTTAAGTTGGTGGCAATATTCCAACATCACAGTTCACCACTTTGGTTTACAGGTGCACATCTGTGTGATGGATTGACAGTATTGATTTTGTTTTTTTCTCTGCACATCAATACAGTGAGAATTATATATAGACCAAACAATTTAAGGGACTCACAGTGCTTGTTGAATTGAAGGGATCGCAAGATATTATTTCAATATCAGTTCATTTCACAAACGTACAATTCTTTTAAGGTTTAGGTTCCTTTCGGCAATGCTCGTATCCATAACTTCACGGAAAAATAACCGACGGTTTTAAAGTCAAAGAAGCATAATACACTCCTTGAAGAATATGAGTATTTGCCAAAATGATTTCATTGCTTCTTATGTGTGGATAAGAATAATTCAAAGGTTATTCCACACAAAATGTATGCATTTTCAAAAAAAAAAAAAAAAATACGATAAAGGTTATGACGACGATGTCATTGGTGGCCAAACAAAAGTAGTTCAGCATTAACCTGGTAGCAAAAGTGATTTTTTTTTATAACAAGAGCGATTTGTGCAATGAGCTACTGAGTGGTGAACTAATGATGAACTAAATTGTGCAATAACTAACGAGTTCAAGACGTACCGAAGAAGTTATTATTTTTCATTATACAAGTACAATACACATAATTACAAAAGATTTGGTTTTTTCTTCCTAATCGATGCATGTCAGGTCAGGCCAGCATTTAGGATCTGTGACTTGCTACAGGTACCATGGTAAACGCTGTACTAACCTGTTTCATGGTGGTTAATCGGCGATAAACGCGTCTCCCCCCCAGGTTTCCTGGTGAGGGGGGTGTATGGATATGGACACCCAGCAAGGATTAAAAACAAAACCTGTCAAAGGGCAGAGGAACTGCATGTGAGCCAACGGCCACCATATCTTCGTGCCAACTGTGCCTTGCGGACGTCCTCCTGCAGTGAATTACTATTTTTTAGGAGTTTGGTGGCAGGATTTGCACTCAGCCACTGTAAAATCTTCACTCGGCAAAAACGCAAGAAAAATTGGAAAGAAATCGAAAACCCACTCCGTGGGAGTATCTCTGTGCAGCTGCCCTCCGCAGGGCAGCCTTACCAGATAACGGTGTTGGGCGCAAAGCTTCGGGGCCCCCACTCTGATGACAGGAGGAAAACCATCGGGGTACCCTTCCTGGTCAGATCTGCAAGTAGTGTTGTTCGGGGTGGTGTGAGGTGTCGCAACACAGATGGAGACTCCTTGGGTACCCTGAGGCGGAATCCTTTGGGTGGATGTCTCGAAGCCTATCCCAGAGAGAGGATGAATCACCTGTGTCCCTGCTAATCAATCTGAGCTGAAGTGTTTGAACATCGGTATTGCACGCACTCTTTGAGGTTCGGAGACCGGATAGTTGCAAGATTATGGTGGGTGGTCCACACTTATCTGGTCTAGTCACTCTGATGTTAAATGCCAGGGTTGCTGAGCTATGTCAATAAGTCTGACTCCAATGATAATTGAGGTAAGCACCGGTCCCAACACGCATATTAATGAAATGAAGGATTCGCCACTCCTTGGGTGTCTTTCCTGGTGTCTGCATATGCTCTGACTGAGGCAAGTGATCTCAACATGAAGGACGCATTCTATGCCACACTCGAGTCTGTGGTTGATCAGTGCCCAGGCGAGATACTCTCTCAGCCTTGGGGGATTTCAATGCATCAACTGGAAACTGAAGGGATGGTGATGAGACATGGTGTGTCCCATGGGTCTGGAATTTGTGAACCCGAAGAGCAATGAAGTTCCTTGATTTGCAAGAAGTCAATGGACTTAGGTGGCTGGCTCATGTTTCAGCACCCACAGGCTATACTGGACTTGGTATTCCAACGCTGGTGGTGTGGCAAGGAATATTGACCATGCACTCCGTTGATGGTCAGGGGAGAATGATTCAGAAACTGCAAGTGGTCCACCGAGTGCGCAGCTTCCTCAATACCGACCAACAGGCTTCGTGGTAGCAACTCTGAGTTGCAGCTAAAATCTGGGAGAATGGTACCATCCAGCCGTTTAGGCTGGTCTTGGCAAGCTCAAGGATGAGAGGGTAGTCTGAGGAGGTTGTGAACAGGCTGAGGTGTGATTTGGGGCTTCTGCTGCTTTGGGGAATCCTGAAGAGTTGTGGATGCTTCCAAGAACCAACCATCACTTGTGGTGTCGGTGGATGTCTTGGAACTCACGGAGGGCGAAGAAGAATTTTGTCTCTCAAGGACATTGGATATCATTGACAGAGTCACAGGGCCAGGCTTAAATGGCAGAGCTGAACTGTTCAGGGAGTAAGACGTAAAACTGTATGGTGCTGAGGGTGGACCCAAGGAGGCCTGTGTGCGAGGCATTTGTGAGGGGCGGTGAGCATCGCCTGTGGTCAGGTGATTCTTGGTCTGCTTACAGGAGAATTCTACATTGCTTCTTCTCAGCCCCCCGCGTCCCTCAATGCTAATTCAGTTTGAGGCAGAGGGGGTGGTGGCTCTTGACAGAGGAGTGCTGAAGTGAAGACAGCTGGGCGGTTACTTTGAGCCGCTGTACAGGCTGTTCCATTTCAGTGTTGGAGTTGGATGTCCAGGGGTGGGTTACTATCTCTAATTGGGCTGACCCTCCAACAACCTGTAATCCACCTTCGTTTGTGAAACAAGACTGCGGTGCTGTTGAAATGGGGTTAAAGCTCAGTGATTTGTGGCATCATGCTGAACCTTCTCACGGCTGGTGAAATGCTCGCACTGCATGTGCATGCAGTTCTGTGCTCTCCTGGAATAAATGTATCATCCCAACTGACTGGAAGAGGGGCCCTTGTTGTCCCTCTATGGAAAGGAAAGGTGATCACAGACTGTAACAACTAACCGAAGGGTGACGCTGCTCTCAATTTGCTCAGGATTAATTCTTGATATGGTTTCGCCACACATCTGCTTGATCTCAGCCACCCAGGTAGTCAGGCTTTACAAACGAAAAGGTCACGATTGACCGTATCCTTGCTGCTTCAAGGTCCTTCAACCAAATGCTGACGAGATTTAGGCAGGGGTGCTTGCAGCCTTTGTTGAATCTCTGCAAAGCATTTGATTCAGTGAATCTGGATGCCCTTGAGAGGATTGGTTGGTCTTTTAGGTGCCACAAAACTGGTCAAATTTGATGTCTGAACAATATTTTAGTCCTGAGAGGCTGTGAGATGTGGTGCACATCTCCGACTTATTTCCAGTTGTTACTGGAGTTTCATTAGGCGTGTGTACTGGCCCCCAACTTTGTCAAGCACTTGTATGGAATGGTTCTGGGGAGGTTGTTGAAGAGATCAAGCTGGCGTTTTATCGTTTTGGGAATATCAAGATCTCTGACCTGAATTTCGCAAGAAGATGCCAGTCTCTTTGCGAAGATCTGGATATCCTTGGGGCCCTTGAGCGTGTTAATGAGGAGTCAGAGTCGTGGCGATTTCCGGATTTCCTTGTCAAAAAACCTGAGATCCAGGCCTTTCAATGTCATCTTGGATGCTGCCTCCTGTCTGTACCCTGTTAGTGGTGAGGATGTGGAGGGTCGTGGAGAATTCACTTTGCCTTGGGCAGTGATATCATTCTCTGCAAGCTGTGAGTCAGCAGGTCATAGGGCATCTGGTCAGGCCTGGAGAAATCATGATTCACTGGAATCATGGGGTGTGCGGCTGTTGGTACATGTGCAGGAGGACAAAAGTCTGAATCTTCAGGTCCTTGGTGCTTCCCGTCTTGCTCTACCACGATGTGAGACTTTGACTCTGGCAGGGATCTGAAGATGGGACTATTCATGATTGGTGTCCAGGTCTCTTCAGAGAACCCTCAGCCTTTGCTGGTCGGACCTTTGTGTCCAAACGAAGCGGTTGCTGAGCAGAGTGTCAAATGAGATTTGTTACCTGCATAGTCCTGTGAGCATCAGCTGCAGCTGTCTGGACATGTGGCTCATTTTCTGATTGCTGATCCTGCTCACAAGATTCTCTCAGCGAGGGAGGCCACGGAGTGGAGGAGGCCAATGGGCGACCACGTTCCTCTTGGTTGCATGCAGTTGATCGGCATCTGAAGGAGGATGGGGATGGGCCAGGCATCTGCCTGGGGGATTGGCCAGACGGAGGCCCCTGGACTAGTACCGGCGGGAAAGTGGATGCAACGGACCGCCTGTCGGCACATGCTCCCATACCTGACCTGACATATGACTTGAATCCAATAATGCACTTGTTTACAGAATGTTCGGAAATAATCGATGGATAAACATGTTCTTAAAATCGGGCTTAAAATAATATGTTAATTGATTTTCAAGTCGGCAGCGTGCACATTCGGTCAAATAGAATATAGATATAGATGATAGAGTGTTTGATGCACATGTTGCCATCACACAGCGCTCACAGCGACCGGTTGTATCCATATATCCACCAAGGTTTAAAGGGATGTCCCTCTTACCAGACAGTATAGAGCACACCCATGTCCAAGTGGCAAGCACCAGTCTTACCAACAGAAGCACACTTCTATTCAAACATCCCCACCTGCATAAAGGAGTTTGTGATGATTTAAATGCCATTTGATTGGATTATTTAAACTTCTGGCACATAATTGTTAAATTAACATGACTTGTCAATAATTGAAAATTATATCATGGACAACAATTGAAGTTAATAAGTATACGTTCATTTTGCCAGGTGTCCTAACACTCTTTCCACTTCCACAGCATCCCACCCTTCCTACTCTGAGGCATCTCAGGCCCTTCCTGATTAGACGTTTCATTTTAACGTAACATCTATCTATAATAATGTGTGCTGTGTCTCCTCCATAACTCCAAACTATGAAACCTAGCAGCCCAAAATTTGCTCATGCACACGAAAGGAATCTAAGGGAGCTGCATGAATGAAGGACTGGGTGTTTTGGGTAAATTTAAACAACCCATTTTGAAGATACTTTAACAGCCTTACTGCATGAAAAGCTTTATATACTTTGGACAGCCATTCACCTACCTGCGCATCTTAGCCACCATGTTTGATTTGGCCACTAAAAATGCTTGCCTTGGGAAACACTATATTACTCTCACAGAAAAATTAAGTACTAATCATAAATTTGATTTCGGATTTGAGGATCGGAATTAGTGGACTAAAAAAAGTGTAGAAATAGGAGTGAATCTGAAAAATTAAAAGCAATTTCAGTGATTCTTATAACTAAGCCGTAAACATCTTATAAAGCTTAAGCAAGGCTGTCGGCACCCTCCCTCATATTTACACAAGAAAATGTGAAATGCAAAGGCATTAAAATTAAACCCTTTTTTCTACTGTTTGACAATTATGTTGAGTAAGGAAAAGGTGACAAATATGTCTGAAAGTGTACTCCTTGAGTGGCAACAAAATAATTAGCAGGCGAAGGATCTGGCGCCATGAGCGTGGGAGTTGGCGGACTGCATCTTGGTTCCTCTGTGGGGCAATCCCAGGAGTTGGAAGGCAAAATAATTGGAGGAGTTTGAATGGGTTAAAGCAATGGACAAGTGAACTATGAGTTCAAAGAGAATTGGAAAAAGTTATTTCAGTGGTTTGCAAAGCAATTGGAATCACCACACCACGGCAGAGCATGGCAAAGGGGGTACGCAACACTCACTTAAGCTGTCGATCCTCAGGTTTGAATTGTTTTTACTTTGTTTAATCTGCCTTTCATTTAGGAGTTATTTCAATTTCATTAGGAGCTTGGAGCGCATGTTATCTTCGTATAAAAAGCGAATGACGATTTTTGGTTTGTTGTGATGCTAAGGCCTCTGAGCTTTCAAGGTTATTCACCATAAAACTTCTAGTCGTAACACGCTTTTTTTTACGCGTGATGCACCTTACTAGAGGTTTTAAACAGTCATTTTCTCACAATTCATAACTTATCAACATACGAGCCCACCACCTGTCGCTGGAAGGGGTAGGAGTCCAGAGGGAGGAGGTGGCAGTAGAGGAGGCAGGAGAGAGGGTTGGAGGGAGGGAGGGGAAGGCGGTGGCATGGGGGTCTGGAAGGAGGAGGTGGTGGGAGTCCCTGGAAGGAGGGGAAGGTGTGGGTGGGAGTTTGGAGAGAGGGGATGGGAGGAGGTCAAGGGGAAGGGGTGGGTGGGAGTTTGGAGAGAGGGGGTGGAGTTGAAGGTAGGTAGGGAATAGGGTGAGATGAAGGAGTGCAGGGGTGGGAGGCAGGGAGGGGAAGGGGTGCGGTGGGTGTGAGGAGAGGGGGTGGGAGTCCAGAGGGAGGGGAAGAGGGAGGAAGGAAGGGAGGAGGGAGGCGGAGAGGGAATGGAAGGAGTGCGGTGGAAGTCCAGAGGGGGTGGGGTGAAATGAGGAGGGATGGGTGGGAGTCGGAGAAGAGCGATGGAGGAGGCAGGGTTGGGGTGGGGTGAGGGACCGGCATTGACAGCAATGCTGGTACCTTTGTTGGTAAATAATATAGAAGTAAGTTGTTAAAATCTCCCTTTCCAATTCCACACCTGAATGCTTTGGTTCTAAGTGAAAACAATTTAAACATAAGCTGAGGTTACTGACTAGTCTCATGTACTAATGTACATATTTTCAAGTCGGTACACTAGATATGAGAAGTAAATTTAACATAAATTAATTTTTGCTGGGAACAAAACAAAAAAATGTCCCATGTATGACAGTTGACAAATGAAAACTTGAGTTTAATCAGTTTTTCAGAACATGCATTGCAATAAATGAGTTCTGTGTCTTAATACCAATATTTTTTGCACTCCCAACGAGCTTTATAAGTACCACACGGCTGTAATGTGGGACTTAACACAAGTTTAAGTAATACTATCATGACTTGAGACTTGCCCTCAAAAACTTGAGACTTGGCTGAAGTGACTTGTTGACATCTCGGACCACTGCTATGCATGTGAAGTATGCAATGACAGTAAATTTGACCAGGAGTGTATCATGTTTTACAATAGCTCCATCTTTGTGCATTGAGTGTTGGCTCACCACGAGCAATTCCTACCTCTCGAGCGCATTGTTCAGGCTGGCAGGATAGCCTCGACCGAGAGGTATGCATACTCACCTCTGAGCTTGTCTAGCCTTTGTTTGAATCCCAAGCCAGCTATAACTGTCATCCTGGTGTTTCACAGGCAGGGGCATAATTATGTGTGCCATCTCTCGAATGGACGTTAAACTGGGTTTACCATCTGCTAGCAATAGCTGGTGGACGTTAATTATTCTCAAGACTTGATGAACTATCCCCGGTACCTCTGACAAATTACAAATTCCTGTCATAACCAAGAGGGCAGAGTTGCACCACCAGGAAATTATGCTACCCTGCAGCCATGTGCTGCGTCAGAAAGGAGAAGAAATAAGGAAGAAAAGAGGAAGAACCCACTCACGATGACTTTGCAGCCAAGACGGTGAATATTTGGGGAGAGCTATCTCCATCAGAGGTAGAGTACCTGCTCTACACGGTCGATCCTGAATCAAACAACACAGCAGCAGTGCTTGAAAGCGCGTGAAGTGAGAGCCTTTGGAAGCATCAACATCAACCCTGTTTTATGCCTGGCAGCAGACGTTACACCTGATCCCACACCGACCATATGCTGCAGTGGGAAGGTGCAATCTACACATTTCATTGCATATGCCTTCTCTGTCTCACTCTATAACAAGGTTTTTCTGCAATGTCAAAGGATCATCGATGATTATTTTTATAATACTTGTAGATTTATAAGGAAATAGCTTGGTTAATGATGGTACCACCTTTTACCACTCTTGGTGATGGTCATTTAAAGTCCCCCACCATAGTATACATTCTGTGCCCTTGCTACCCATAGTGCTTCCTCGACATGATGTTCAACATGGAGTGAGTATTGATTGATCAGTTGAGGGAGTATGGAGATGGTAATCAGCAGGTGGTTTCCTTGTTCATGTTTGATCTGGAGTCATGTATGTGACTTTATGGGGTCCTCAGTCAATATTTAGACTCTCAAGTTCGTTCCCCTCCGCGACTGTATACCAAATGTGCCCCTCATTCATGGGTCTGTCCTGCCTGCAGGAAAGAACATACCCAGAAATGTTAATGGAGGAGTTTGGAACGTTGGCCCTTAACTATGAACTCTGTCACATTGTTTTAAACTATAATCTATGGAATAGCTCTGCAAACCTAGACACCAGTCCCTGGATGGTAGTGAGGAAGACTTTCAAGGTCGACTGGGCTGGGCAACCCTTTGTCACGTCCGATTCCATGCCACAGTCATAGCCGGGTAGTCCTCTTATTTTATCCCCATAATATTATTTACAGCAATTAATACAACTAAGTAGCTTGGTAGGCCACATAGAGGACACATTAGTGGACTGGATTCACCTATAGTCCCACACTGGGTAAGGATGGCAATTTTTTCCTTCTAGAAAGTAGATAGGTGGACGATGGGTTTTTTACTACAATCTACCAGCTTTGGACCATGGTTCAAGCTAGTACTAACCCATAGTTACCAGGTATGTTTAATCAAATTCCCAACCTGGTGTGCTGGGGTTTGAACTCATGACCTCTGGGCTGTTGCTCCATAACTATGACGCGCTAGGAGGCTACCCAGGATATATTATACGTGTACAGAATGAAATCAACAAAACGTTGATTGATGCATACTAACCATTCAAGGAAGCAATAAGAATCTGATGTTTCGGGTGTTAACCCTTCGTTGTGTTGATTTCATCTGTTTTTCGACTTATCCGCCAATGCAGATCGGTACACGAGCCTACACGAGAAGGACTAGTAGTAGACAGCCAGACGAATGAAAAGGAGCTAAAATCGTGATGATGACATTTTGTGTTCATAGTTGGCAACCAGGGTAACCTCTTCTTGAGGGGCTGTGATCAAGGTTGTGACCGGAGGCCAGTCCTACATTTGACCTTGAAGTCATTAATGTTCACAAAGGTCAACCATTCCAAATATCACAATTTTCTTTTCTCCACTTCATAATGGGAACAGTTGATGACAAAACTAACAATGAGAGTTGGTTATATGAAGGCACATCTTGAGCCTATATGCACAAGAGCATCAAGGATAAATTAAAAATGGAGCTCATGTGAGCTTTCAGAAAATGGCTTTCTCCTTGACTTTGAACTGAAATGGAGCATACTGTTGATCTGTAATCATACAGTTGTCTGTTGAACAGAATAATCGACATGTAATGTAGCTCTGTGGTTACACACATCGCTAGTCCTATCATTATTAGATAAACATCTCATTTGAATGAAGATATGGAGCCTGTTGCAATCATCTAACACAGAATTCAACCTACAGTGCCTTCAGAAAGTATTCACACCCGTGACATTTTTTCACATATTGTTGTGTTACAGCCTGAATTAAAAAAATTGGGATAAATATAATTTTTTGTTCACCGATTACACAAAAGCTTAAATATCTATACATCAATTAATATCAATAGTATTCACCCCTTTGCTGTGACACTCCAAATTGAGCTCAGGTGAATCCAATTTCTTTTATCATCCTTGAGATGTCTCCACACATTGAATGGAGTCCGCCTGTGGACTTGATTCAATTGATTGGACATGACTTAGAAAGAAACACACCTTTCTACACAAGGTCCCACAGTTCACAGTGCTATTCAGAGCAGAAACTCTACCATGAAGTCCAATGAACTGTCCGTAGAACTCCAAGATAGAATTGTAAGAGGCATAGATCGGGCAAGGGTATAAAATAATTTCTAGAGTGTGAAAGTTCCCAAAGAGCACAGTGAGCTCCATCATTAGGAAATGGAAATAATTGGAACTCCCCAACTACCCAGACTCTTCCTAAAGCTGGCTGTTCAACCAAACTGAGCAACCAGGCAAGAAGGATCTTGGTCAGGTTGGTGACAGAACCCAATGACCACTCGACAGAACGACACAGTTCTTGCCTGAGATGGGAGAGACACTTGCCGGAAGAACAGAGCCTCTGCAGCACTTCACAAATCCAGGTTTTATGGAGAGTGGCCAGACGGAAGCCAGTCCTGAGAAAAAGGCACATGACAGCACACCTGGAATTTGCGAAAAAGGCACGTGAAAGACTCGAGAGCATGAGGTAAAAGATTCTGTCGGCTGATGGATGAAATATTGTACTCTTTGGCCTGCATGCAAAGTGCTACATCTGGTTGAAACCGAGCACAGGTCATCACCCATTCTAACACCATCCCTACTGTGAAACATGGTGGTAACAGCATCACGCTATGGAGATGCTTTCAGTGGCAGGAAACTGGGAGACTTGTCGGAGAGGGAAACAATGAATGGAGGGAAATGCAGGCAAATCGTTGAGAAGAACCTGCTTCAGAGTACAAAAGACATTAGACTGCGGTGAAGATTTACGTTCTAACAGGACAATGACCCCAAGTATCAGCCAAAGCAACACTTGAATGGTTTCAGAACAAGAACGTGAATGTCCTTGAGCGGCACAACCAAAACCCAGACTTGAATCCATGAAATCTGTGGAAAGACTTGAAGATTGCTGTTCATCGACGCTCCCTATCCAACTTGACAGACCTTGAGCAAATCTGCAAGGGAATGGAAGAAAATCCCCAAATCCAGATGTGCAAAGCTGATAGACATACCCGAAGAGACCAAAGCTGTAAATCACTGGCCAAAGGTGCTTCACAAACTATTGACTCAGGGGATTGAACACACTTATTGACGCAAGATATTTCAGCTTTTCATTTTTAATTAATTTGTAAAAATTTCTAAAAACGTTTTCATTTTGTCATTATGGGGTATTTTGTGTCGATCGGTGACAAAAAATTTAAATTTAATCCATTTTAAATTGCGCCGTAAAACAACAAAATGTCAAAAAGTCGAGGGGTGTGAATACTTTCTGAAGGCACTGTAGAAATATTGACATCACATCCTGCTTCTTGCATCAGAAACAAGCGCCTTCAGAAGACCTTCGCAATTGCATCGACAGAGGGACAATCTGGACAAAAAATGTTGCAAGAGAACTGGAAGACGATGTGATACAAAGTAAGCTGGATGCTCTGGAGAAGGTTTGAAATGTTCCTGGAGGCAGACTTTGATACAGTGGAACTCAAGTGGAGCACAAGGTATGCTACAGTTCCTCTACATCAGAAAAGCAAACCGTCCAGATTGAGAAAGCAGCATGTACCATCTATGATGACTGATTAATTATAAGAGTGGCCCTCGAGCTTCTTCCTCAAGTAGTCCTTCACCGGCCAAACAGCGAAGTTGCTTGCCACCAATGAACTGGACACTGGTATGTTTTGCCAGAAGAAGGATAAGAAAAAGCTACAAAGAGTGATAAATAAACCATGCAAAAAACTCATCCGGTGATGAAGACAAGATTGAAGATGTCACCGACATTAAAGCAGCCGAAGCTTGTTGGCAATCTCCAACACTGTGTGCAATTTGGACAAAAAAGCAAGCAGAGATCCATCAAAATCATCAGGAGAGGGATTGATATAATCGACAAGTGTAAGAACACACTGTGTGGAGAACTATCACGGGGTTATCTCTTGGTCATGTTTATAAACATAGGTAAAGTCTGGGACAAATATGTCACCATCTGCAAGGACATGGGTATTGATTGTCCTCAGAGATACCAATCTCGGAGAGCAGTTTTCATGATGGAGTGCAATGCTTAATTGGGTCAAAAGCTAAACAAGTCCGGCCTCTGTCAAAAGCCTGTGTTCTGATGAATCATAATTATTGATCATTGTGATGAGACGATCAAAATATTCTCAGCAGAGTGTCTCTTCCACCGAGCCAGAAGTTAAATATGACAGTTCGATGGATTTTCTGCGAAGACAATGAACCAAATATGGATGCACTTAGGACAATGAGGGAACAAAAAGTGTTACCCTGTGCATGTCATCGCTTATTCTTCTTCTTCATTCGTTTGCAGCACGAGGCTACAGGTATCATCATTGGCTGAGGCGCAGCTGTGACATTGATGCAACGCTTTCTCCTGGTTATGGCAGGAATTTGTAATTTGTTCATGGTGCGGCCACCGGCGTTAGCTTGACTACTCTTTGTGAAGGACACCGTGGAATCTTTAACATCCACCAACGAATACTGGCAAATGGACACCGTTTAAACGTCCATCCGAGGGACGGCACACACATTGGTGAATCACCCTGCCTGTGAAACACCAGGATGGAAGCTTATAGCTGGTCTGGATTAAAATCCGGAGAGAAGGTTAGGAGTGAGTGTGCATACCTCAGGCCATCCTGTCAGCCACCTCATTGCTGATAACCTTGCAGGGCCTTAAAGCAGAATATACTTAGCTTATATGCTCTAACAGGGTGTAATACCACATTGGCATTCAGTGGTCAGAGGAAGAAGTCCTATTTGAAAATATTCCAGAAACAGCCTCTCGTTCTCAACGGAATTGTTTGTGATGGTGCCTTTCCTGAGACTGAAAAGTTTGTGTGCCACCTGCATGATACACCAGAGGCTACGACCATTGACCACGGCAGACTCCAGCTCCTTGCCAAAGCAAAGAAGAGTCTAGAATTGCTTCCTCCGACAAGAGATGTCCTGGAACTCCACTTGCAAGAGCTAAAGGCGACAAGCTGAGCAAGAGAACATATGTTCTCTCCTCTAATTGAGACATGTGGCTGGAAGAAAGAATCCACTGGCCTAAAAGTAATTTGGACAAGATTTCCGCCCGTCCTAAATGCCTGTTTGGAACTGGTGACCTATGGGTGCAAATCAAAGTGCAGCAGATGCTCTTGTTTCAAGAATGATTTAGTCTGTACCCCTGTATGCGGTTGTGACACGACTAATTGCTGCAACCCAGGAGATGTGCAGACTAAAATGCAGAAGAGCAGTTCGTAAATCATGTCCCGGCGCTATTTGTATATAGGCCAATTAAAGGGCGAAAAACTAAGATTCAGCGACATGGAGCTTGTGTCGGATTGGTTTCTTTGAAAAACAGATTTTTATGTTTCACTTTTCTGATTTAGCCTTTTCTAGCCGAGAAGGCTGAGCGGAGCTGCAAACATTTCACTGTACTCCAAAAACAAAACAATACCCCAATATCTCCATCCCAACACCAATCCCAGGCTGTGGCACTGGTACATTGAATTATATGTATTATGAAAATAAATGGTCAGTTTTGCATTATTATGTATCCAAGTGATGAAAAACATAAATATTGTTGTGGGGCCGGGTCTCGGTGGCGAGCACGACCGCTAGATGGAGCAGTAGAGTCGGCTCCACCGAACAGCCGGAATTTAGGTTGTACCTTTCAGATAAATCCGAAAGTAAGGGTCCCTACAGGACCATGAATCGCCAATAATTCGGCCGCGTGGAGTAGGGTTAATTGCCAGCTTCATATAACTAAGTATCCACGCCGCAAAGCTACCAGGGAATTCACACCCTCGGCAGGCCTCGAGCGAACGAGCCGTTACCGTGCTCGAACCGTGCGTAACCCGAGCGGATGGTTACCGAGGCCCGTCGGTCCAAATGTACAACTACGGCAACAGCCTTCCTAATTCGCGTTCGCAGCGTGGCAAACCAATGGTAGAAAGGACAAGGACGAGCTGAGACATTCAACAAGAGGGGAATTTATTAACAATAGGGGAAGGGAACACACAAAGAGCAGAGTTATAACCGAATAAAAGCAATGCAACCAATGCACAATAAGGCAAGCACTTAACGATTCTACTGAGACAAGACAGGCCCGCACACAGACACGCACACCCAAAAAGAAAATGGACCTCGTCAGCTCGGAGGGAAGACGGGCTGAGGGAAGAGAAGCTAGCTTGGACCTGTCCACCTCATGTGGTTCTCGACGATCTTGGGTAACGGGACTCGAAACCGCAACACGAGGCCGCTCCAAGCACCAGGTACGGAGGGTAGCGTCGAAGGTTGGCACGCTCCTCTGGCTCGTAGGCAGCGACACGAGATGATCTCCCAAGTTGAGATGGTCGACCGCCCGCAGCAATGCGCCAGCCGAGACGCCTCGGATCCGCGCGATGCAGTCAGCCGCAGACCCGGACAGAAACGCGCACTCGAGCAGACTGGACGCAATTCAATCCCTCCTGTCTCTTTTCTCTTTGGGGCCCGTCCGCTCCGTGGCCTGCTCCCATTGCATGGATGGCGTGTCGGGCTCTGCTTTCTTGCCAAGGACCGCCCCAACTCTGGTCTGCTCGTCACCGATGGGCGGAAACGACGCATACCTTTATTTGGCGCGCAGCCGAAGCGAAACACTTTGTGACCATATACGGTGCGAAATCCACACCGAAATGCACACCGCCTGGGGCATGGAATTCCAGACACGCCCGCATGCCGGCGAGCGCAAGAAGAGCGCTGACAATGTCGCGAGCAGAGGGTTGTCGTTGTCGTTGTTGATGTAAAATGTAAAAAATGCTATCTATAAAATACCACAGTGAAAGTACAATTAATTCCCATTAGACTAGGGACGAGACCCCAACTAGAAACACACACTTATCGATATAACTGATCTATAGGACTTGGCTGTTGTGTGCAGTAACCTTACAAATTCTTAACACACCCCACTCCCTTTTTACAGACTCGTCCCGAGTCGTCAAATTTTCGTGTGACAGCATGTGTAAGTTTTCCCAGAGTACGATTTACCTATGGATCCCTGAGTGCGACATTTTTTCATACATGTCCCAAAAATAAATAACCTAGTGCGCTGCGTAACTAACTAACAGACTCATACAGACGACTTAAATACATTGCCGGCGCTAAGACAAACACACAGGTGGGTTAAACTTATTTACAATCTTAACTAATATTTACACTAACCATGGCCCGGACCTGTACTCTGTGGGAATAAGGCACAGCAATGTTAATCGTTTGTGTGGGTGAGTGCACAGCAGCTGAAGGTCAGTCGTCCTCAGGGCCTGTTCAAAAGGTCCCCCTTGTGTTTGTTTCAGTGAACCTTCTTCTTTTTTTTTCATACCCCAGCTGCTGGAGGCAACTCACCCTAACACGGCAGGCCATGCGCTGTCCCACATGCCATTTGAAGTGGCCTTTATGCAGAAGAGGTGGCCAGGCTGCTCAATGCAGTCTCTGGCTTAGTGAATGGACTGATGCAAAAACAAATGAATGCACGGGCTGCTCAAATGCAGTCCCCGTGTACGGCTGCCTGCAGGGCAGTCTTGGCAAAAGCTTCCTGGATGGTCCTGGCACACATGGATGGATGGTGAACACAGGAGCAATGCAAAAAGGGTAGCAGGCATGGGGTTATAGCAAAGCAGGCAAATCAAGCATGGCAAGGCAAGGCAATGTGGACCAGGCGATGTAGCACAACACGGCCGGCATATGAAGCTGGCCGGCGTCCGGTATGGTCCGTGTGGGTCTGGAGGGAGTGCGGTGGTGCCGGCCGCTCTGAAGGCGGGCTCGGACCTACCCTACTGTCTCCCCCAACCTATCACCTTTGCCTGTCTCTGTCCATACCCACTCTTAGTTTGCAACAAGAAAAACAACAAAATTTATCCCTTTTTATTTTATTTTTATATTTCTCAATAATCTCGTCTCCCTAACCCCCTTTATCGTCTTTGTCTGACTAACCTATCCTGCTCATCTACTTCCAACCCCTAAGTTCCTTTTTTGGAGGGGACTAAGCGAAAGACGAGTGTCCTGTCCCGAGGCCCAACGAAGCCTCAGAATAACCTCCCACATAATTCAGCCGTCTTACCAAGGTGGGTCCAGCGGCCTACAGAAGCGAAGGGATGGATGGTGCGAGGGGGTACATTTTTTTCTTCCAACTACCCTAGCATTTATTAACTTATAACTACCCTGGGGCTTTTCAAAACGCCTGTCACTTTAAACTATTGGTTCTAGAACCAGGATTCCCGTCGCCTGTGTTGGTGTCCATTATGAATTTGGGCCTTGCCCGCAAATTTTCACTCGTGCCCTTGCACAATTTCATGGCTGGGCAGCGTGGCTCACTTGGCAGGGATTTCCCTCCTGCCGGACTCTGACTATGGCACCCCCGGGCCCGGAGGCTGTCTCCGAGCCTATCTGCTCCCTATGAACGTGGGGGTTGCGCTTCCTGGCATTGCCCCCTTCCATGCCCACGTGGCATTTTGGTGCTCCGGGTCCCTTTCTGAGGGTCGCCCGTGCCACTACACTATCCCGGTCCCTTGGACCCTTGGCCTACTCTGGCCGATCAGTCCGGCGCCCGGGGTGCCTCTACTCGATACTCACCTTTCAACAGCCACGCTACCAGCTGGTCCATGGACTCCTGCACCCCTCCAAATGGGTTTCGTGCCTTCATACACCACCACCAACAAAACGACCTCCTTTTGGTAAATTTGAATACCCACTAACTAACATTACACTGACCCGGGGTCACTTGGGTGGGATTCACTCCTCCCCCACCCATTCATTCGCACCATGCATTTCACATTCGCTCCATTCACACTTGGGCCGCTGACCCACATTCATTCACTATACACATTTTTTTTTCCAACACACTCACATCACTCAACACTGCCATTCTGCTAACTAAATTCCCATAACTAACTCGTGCCCCCAGTCATCCCTTATTCAAATGCACATTCCATTTAATCTACGTAGCTCAGCTACGTCCCCACTACACATTCCATGTCTGTCCGTGTCTCCCGAAATCCATTTTCCATTCTAAATCTAACACTACTTTCCAAATAACTAGTCCATGGGCCCCATGGAGGATGGCTCATGCCCCATGAGGCCAGTTTATCTAAGCTAAACCCATCCCACAAAATAATGCTCCTCTACCCACACAGGATGCTTGCCACATCTCTGCCAGGCCGTGTACTTGGAGCGAGGAATGTTTTTTGTTTTACACCGCCAAGGCGGCGGTCTGCAACTCGCTCTTTCGTCCCTTCTATCGGGCGATACCTGCAGCCTTGGTCGCCGCCCTGTGCATCTCAACAGTGCTCGCCTTTGAGGGATTCCCCACGCAAGCCAACGTGTGCAGCTCACCCGCAACTCGCGCTGGGAAATCCCCGTGACGTAACTCGCCCACGGAACCTGCACGGCTTGCCGTGCAGGCCCGCCCCAGCGTTGTCATCCTGGGGGCTCGCTCCGCGCGTTCCGCGAACGGAACACACGGTGCGCAGCACGTGATGCCTCGCACACGCGCTCGCATGGGGACCCCTGTTTGCCGAATTCAAAACACACTCGCCGCCATTTTAGCCGTCCACGAGGCCTTGTTCAATCCCACGTGGAGCGTTTCTGCGCCGGATTCCCCACACGAAGACGTGCGCGCGAGGGCCGCTCACTAAATGTGAAACGGGCACCGTACGCGACGTCCCCTGAAACCGGCGGGTTCCCGAAATACTTACTAGCGCCCATTCGGCTCGTATACCCGTCTCCCATCTGGGTCGGTCCATGTTTCAATTCCTCGCATGCACTCACACACACCATGACACTCAGCATTCTGCACACGTTTTCACACACATTTCAACTCACTCGTACCACTCATACACTCCACCACACACTCCGGGACAATCACATCGGGGATTTGTGTTAACTCAAGAAATCCGGGTTTTCATACCCCCCCCCCCCAAGCTCCGCGTGTACCCGTTCGCATCACGCATCGACTCGACCTCGTTCAGCCCAACCGGACTGACCTGGTCGCAGTCCACTTCGAGGGAGCCTACCATCTCCCTCTGTTCCTGAAGGAGGCTATCCTGATGCTCGACCGGATCCCGATACATTCTGCCAGCTCAACCCCATTGTCCCTCCCTATCTCTACCTGCATGTGCTCGTCAATTTCCTGTAGTTTTCTCTCTCTTCTTCTAATCCCCATGTCTCTGTTTTCATTTCCGTTGTCTCTTTTACTTTTTAAAATTCCTGCGTTTCTGTCTCTGTTAATTTCTCTGTCACCTCTTTTAATTTTTCCGTCGTCCCTCGTGTCTCACGCTACACGTTTCCACAATTATTGTAGTGGCGTCGCTCGTCGTCCTGACCTCACCCGTCTCCATTGCGGTCCGGAACAAATTTGCCACCCCTCTGGTCAGTTCAGTTGCTCCCACATGGTGCCGCCATTATCGCTTTCATCGAATCCATTTTGGCATCCATGTGCTCCACAAATTGTTTCATAACTCCATTACCTGCTGCGCTGTCGTCTGCCCTGGCCGCCCCCACTGACTACATTTAGTGGTGCGGTTGTAATAATTAAAAAAAAACCCAGATGAATGGCATCCGCACTTTTCCCAACCCTGGGTAAGGGTGTTTCTTCCTCACAGGTGTTGTCCTGAGCCACGGATTCTTTTAAACCTACCTCGATACTCTGAGGACCCACCTGCTTCAGCTCATCTTGGTTAGCCATGTTGCGTTCGGAATAATTTGAAACGCTTTTAATTTAGAGGGAACGGGGGGGGGGGGGAGGGTTTTGCTCCGCACCCCTGGTCCGAATCCCGTGAATTTCTCGACGGAGGCGGAGGGGTTCGAAACCCGCTCTTGACACCAATTGTTGTGCAATTGGTGTCCTGCAAATTTAGGAGTGGAGGGGTTCGCACCCCACTCCTGACAACCAATTATTGTGGGGCCGGGTCTCGGTGGCGAGCACGACCGCTAGATGGAGCAGTAGAGTCGGCTCCACCGAACACCCGAAATTTAGGTCGTACCTCTCAGATAAATCCGAAAGTACGGGTCCCTTACAGGACCATGAATCGCCAATAATTCGGCCGCGTGGAGTGGGTTAATGGCCAACTTCAATATACCTAAGTATCCACTCGGCAAAGCTACCAGGGAATTCACACCCTCGGCAGGCCTCGGGCGGAACGAGTCGTTACCGTACTCGAACCGTGCGTAACCCGAGCGGATGGTTACCGAGGCCCGTGGTCCACATGTACAACTACGGCAACGGCCTTCCGAATTCCTGTTCACAGCATGGCAAACCAATGGTAGAAAGGACAAGGACAAGTTGTGACATTCAACAAGAGGGAATTTCTTTACAATAGGGGGGAAGGGTACACAAAGAGCAGAGTTATAACCGAATAAAAGCAATGCAACCAATGTACAATACGCAAGCACTTAAGGATTCTACTTTGACAAGACAGGCCCGCACAGAGACACGCACACCCAAAAATAAAATGGACCTCGTCAGCTCGGAGGGATGACGGGCTGAGGGAAGAGAAGCTAGCTGTGACCTGTCCACCTCGTGTGGTTCTCGACGATGTTGGGGTAATGGACTCGAACCTGCAACACGAGGCCGCTCTAAGCACGAGGTACGGAGGGTAGCGTCGGGCGTTGGCACGCTCCTCTGGCTCGCAGGCAGGCGACACGAGATGATCTCCCGAGTTGAGATGGTTGACCGCCCACAGCAATGCGCCAGACGAGACGCCTCGGATCCGCGCACTCGAGCAGACTGGACACAATTCAATCCCTCCTGTCTCTTTTCTCTTTGGGGCCCGTCCGCTCCCGTGGCCTGCTTCCATTGGGTGGATGGCATGTCGTGGCTCCGCCTTCTTGCCAAGGTCCGCCCGCACTCTGGTCTGCTCGTCTCCCATTGGGCAGAAAACGACGCATACCTTATTTGGCGTGCAGCCGAAGTGAAACGCTTTGTGACCATATACGGTGCGAAAATCCACACGAAACGCACACCGCCTGGTGCATGGAATTCCAGACACGCCGCATGCCGTCGAGCGCAAGAAAGCGCTGACAATGCTATTCTTGTCATTGTTGTTGTTGATTGTCGTTGTTGTCATTGTCGTTGTTGATGTAAACGCGAGCAGAGGGTTGTCATTGTCAAAACTTACATTGTTGTCAAAACACGAGCAGAGGGTTGTCATTATCGTTGTTGATGTAAAATGTAAAAAAATCCTATCTAGAAAATAACCCACAGCGCACGTACAATTAATTCCCATTAGACTAGGGACGGGACCCCAACTAGAAACACATACTTATTGATATAACTGATCTATCGGACCTGGCTGTTGTGTGCAGTAAGTTCCAAATTAGTAACAATATATATATATATATATATATATATATATGTTTACGAATTTGGAATTCAATCGCACACAACATACAGGTTCCCTTAGTCATCTATGTCGATAAGTGCATGTTCCCTAGATACTCACCTTCCATTGTTTAAATGTTTTGAAATCGATTAGATGCGCTGCGGATCGATTTAATAGTTAGGGAGCAAACAATGGAGACGTCCCTCCCCTCTTTCTGCGAAGAGAAGAAGAACCCTGCGGTGACGTCAACAACTCCCTCCCCCGTGGTTGAGCGGGGGGGGGGGTGGATCACGAGGGCATGAGTCACGCCGGGTGCGGGGGAGGGGTGCAAAGGATAAAGAGGACATCTTTTCTTTGTTCAAAAAGAGCTCGTGAAAGTCCCGTGTAAAGAGTTCGTGAGAGAGTTCGTGGAAAGAGTTCGTGGAAGTCCGTGAAAAGAGTCGTGGGAGTCCCGTGGTAGGGCTGAGTTCGTGGGCAGAGCTCCCCGTAAAAAGAGTTCGTGAAAGTCCCGTGAAAAGAGTTTGGGCAGGATTCGTAAAGAGTCCCGTGGTAGGGCAGAGTTCGTGTGCTGAGTCCGTGGGAGGAGTAAGCTTTTTGCTTCGGCAGTTGGGGGAGTCGGGAGGAAGCCAGAAGCCAAGGAGCTGCGTGGAAGTCCGGGCGTCGCGAAGGAGACGCGAGTGGAGGTGCAGCCTTTCCTGCTGTGTCGCACAAACCGCGCGTTCGTGTGGAGAGAGCCGGAGAGAGCTCGCCTGCCACACGGAAGGCCCGAGCTCGACCGCGGCTACGCTACAATTAATAATTGCTTATAGACGATTGTAGTTCTTTTGTCGTGCTTTTGTTGCTTGTTTAATTGCATACGTGTTTCATTATAATAAATGTCCTTGTGTAAATGTAAACCTGCTCACTTCGTCATTCCCTCATTGACTGAACATTTCGTGTGTTGGGAGTTAGAAAGCCGTTGGTTTGCCGTAATAGGGGGACATTTGGACGACGGTTCTCGGCGATTAAGCCGCTCGGAATCGCGCACGGACAAGCTCGCCCGGCGGTTTGTTCCGTACGAGATCCGTCGAGGGTGGAATACCCGGTAGTTGGATCACGTGGGTTCAGGTACATTGAAGATTGGCAATCGACCCTACCCCACGTGATCTGCCCATTGGCGTATTTCGGTTCTTGTACAAGGACCCGTCGCTCGGAGTTATCCGGGCGGCGATCTATATTCCGGGCGATCGGTCGGGCCGACTCGACTGCGGCTCCGTTCAGGCGGTCGGTTGGCGGCCGACCCCTGGCCCGTAACAATATATATATATATATATATATATGTATATGTATATGTATATATGTGTATATATATATATATATATATATATATTATATATATGTATATCCCTGTGTCGTAAGAGGCGACCAGGGTTGCGTCAGGAAGGGCATCGCGTAAAACCTGTGCCAAATCAGTATGCGGATCATAACCGATGATCCGCTGTGGCGACCCCTAAAGGGAGCAGCCGAAAGAAGAAGAGAAGATATATATATATATATATATATTGTTACGAATTCGCGCCCGCCGGCGTGCGATCGGCCACGTGACTCGAATCGCGACCGCCTCGCCCACCGGACGGACAATTCTGTCGTGACCCTCTCGGACTAACGCCGGGATCCAGTCACGGGTGGGGCTTTCGGCCTATCACGATCGTCCAATCGGCCACCCGCGTGGGATAGGGTTGTTCGCCAACTCGACCTACCTAAGTACCCACGCGGATGTAAACCGGGCGACCGCACATCGCCGCAGGTCGACTTCGGATACGGGCCGCTTAAGCGACCCGTTCCGTGCTATCGGAATAACCGAGCGGTGTTATCGTCCG
>CM068965.1:21167792-21179638 GCA_035128595.1 Eptatretus atami
CCTCGACGGTTCCTGATTACTGATCGGGCATATTAGCCCATTACGAACCCTTTACGTAAAACAAGATGGAGACCCAACGAAGGAAGGATGCAGTGAAACGGGGAAACAATTCAACAAAAGCACGTTTAATTCACATCACACAAATAGCACACATAAACACAAATATTTATATGCAACAATAATAATTAAAGAAATGACATATAAAAGAAGAGTTAAAACCGAATACGCGACACACGGACCACTTACACAATTCTATTATAAACACGGCGCCACACACACACGTTCACACAGAACCAAAAGAAAATGAGGAAGTCGCGACTTCCCTGCGTTCAAGTCTTGGCGACCGTCCTCTGCCGTGGTCCGCGACTCTCTCCGCTCCACTCGACGCGAGATCCTCGGCGTGCTCTCGTGCCTGCCCGCTGCCCCTCGATGCCACAGACGAGCACCGACGAAGAAGAGAGAGCACGCCCGAACCCAGAGAGAACAAAGAACCTAACAGAGAAACCAAAGAACAGCACGCGCGGAAGAACCAAAAAACCTCATGCCCTCTGACTCTTATACCCCGCGCCCCGCCCCGTTCTTGCTCCACCCTCCTTCGAGGCGCTTCGAGAAGGGGTTCCCTCTCGCTCCCCCCTCGCCCGCCCATCCGGGGGCGAGAAAATCCGTTCTGGCGCCGGGCCAAGAAGAAAACGAGCGGGAAAACGCGCGCCCTCGCTGTGGGATTTCCTCCTTCCTCTCGCGCTCGCCGGTTTCCAACGCGGAAACCGTCGTACGTGGACCGCGGAGGATGGCGTTCATTGGTGTGGGCAGTGGTTGGCGGTGTTGTAGTGGTGGCGTAGTTGGCGTTGTTGGGTGGTTGGTTCGAAAATAAAGCAAGAACAGAAAAACGCCTAACTCAAAGTATCGCAGCCCGAATGAATCACATTAATTCCCTCTAAACAATGGGTTTGGGCTAACTACACATGTACTTCAGAAATATATCTCACCTACGGGACCTGAATGGTGTAATGCGAATTTCCACAGCCGTAACAATATACTGTATATAGATAGATACTGTGAACGACTAAAAAAAAAAAACCCTGTTCATTTACAAAATAAATTAATGAAAATGCGTCATTTTACCTATGTGACCTGGAAATGACCTCCAAGTTGAAAATCGAAGATGGCGTCCATTTTCTCCATGCCATAAGCAATTGATTTAGCATGGGTGCCAGCTATTAACAGAAAATGCCATCGAACGTTGAAAATCAGGTCTTGGCTGTCCACTATCGTTCTTCATTCCATAGTAAATATATAAAATGTTTTTGGGGAATGTAGATGACCTTTGGCTGATTTTTAGATTGTGAACATTGAAAAAAAAAAGATTATGATTTTACCATGGATTGATGGTTGTAAGAATTGTTCATAAATATTCATAATAATTTGGTTTTGTTTTTGACTCCAATTGGTCTGAAAACGAGCAATATTATGGGAAGAGAGGAAGCATGCACAAAGCCAGTCAGCAGGGGGCATGTCACAAACATGTGATGTTGGTGGGGGGTCCGAGTGATAGATAGCACGCTGATGGAGAGAGTGTAGGTAGAGTGCATAGAGCTGATTTTAGTGTCAGACTCCGCAGCCCAGTCACTCATGGCCAAGACTCCCCTCAGGTGGTGCTTCATAACGTGCCCTCTGCTGATTGGTAGCCCTGTCCGTAGCCCCAATCCCACTGCTCGGGGAAAGCGGGCCAGGCAGTTCAGCTCACAACCTCTGCGTTTAGCATACAAAGAGCAGCTGGCTTGCAGCCTCGGAGCGTTGTTGGAGAAGACGATTGCCCTTGGCACTGGCAGGGTATTGCGCATGGCAGTATGTATGTAGTCAATCTACTGATACAAGAACATCACCGTGACGTCACTATTCACCAGAATTTGATGCCTACTTTTCGCAAAAGACACCCTGGGATCTTTTAAGACCCACCATCGATTAATGCGTTTCCAATGTATGGTGCACCTTGCATTCAAAAGACCAGGATGACAGTTTACAGCTGGATCAACATTGGAACCCACGTAAGACAGCTCAAAGGTGAGTGCACTGTGCATGCACCTCCAAGCTATATCCTGCCACCCGTGCTGAATACTGCATGCAGGGTTATATATCCGAAAGTAAATTATGCCATGACGTATTTTATAGATCGTGAAACAATGCCGTATGCCTGCTGTTGGCTTAATGGTGAGGGTGGTGGGTTTGGGATCTGAGGATCCTGAGTTCAAATCCCCCTCGGCTGTTGAATGAAGAGCAGGTGGGCTTGACTCTGCCTGTCATCCTTCCGAGATCGGCAAAATGAGTGCCAGCTTGCTGGTGTCCTGTGTCGGAGTGGCGATCTGTCCAGGATTGTGCCCAATAGCCAAGGAGACTGCTTAGGCAGCACCAACACTCTGCACAGAGAATGGTCCCAATGGAAGGATGGATGGAACAATGCCATGGATATGCAGAGCCATATGTCCGGCTCCAGATGATTATAACAAAGCTCTTACCAGGGCATGACCTGCTTGTCCACAAGATGAGTATCATCCTTGTAGAAAAACAAGAAAAGACCTCAATCCCACTCAATGATGATCAGCCTGATTGCAAATGCATCAGGGTGTCCAAGAGGACTTGGAACGTTAATCTTCTCTTCCTGACCGATCTTTTGTCGGCCCATACGTGAGACAAATCGTGTGGTTGCTTTGCGGCACAATCAAAACCACAGGTGAGGCACGACAAGAAAAATGGATCGCAACACAACTTTCCTTTTGCCATGGTCCGATTTCTCACCAAAACTGTAACACTGGAGTGGTGACATCGGGTAACGAATTCACATCAGAGCGAGAGGGGAAGACGATGCACCGTGGGAACGTGACAAGCTGGGTAAACGGTGGCATTTTGATTTCCCCTGACACCCCATGTCCAGTAGGTGGCAGCAATGAATTCTTAATTCTGACATTCCACTCATTCTGCGATGGAAACAAATTTTATTGTTCACGTATTCGAGAAAAGGAAGAAAACGAAGAAAAAGGAAGGATGACTGCGTATGATGAATAACATCACGAACAAACGAGCCTGAATAATTAATGCAAAATGGCAGCACCAATTACAAGTTTCATTCTCCTGTGCAATCTCAATGTCCTACACCCACATCGAACGTCCCCGCAAACTAAAGCAACTTGTAATGGAGAATTTTTCACGTCGAGTCATGAAAACACCATGCTGCGAATCGACGATGCAATATCCACCAAGCCAACTTGGAGCAATAACTATCACTGTCAACATACACACACAATACTTAATTAAACAAACAATAAAACTTCAAATGACATATCATATTAATATATATATATATATATATATATATATATATATATATATATATATATTATATTATATATATATTATATATATTATATACAGTGGGAGAACAAGTATTTGATACACTGCCGATTTTGCAGGTTTTCCCACTTACAAAGCACGTAGAGGTCTGTATTTTTATCATAGGTACACTTCAACTGTGAAAGACGGATCAAAACAAAAATCCTGAAAATCACATTGTATGATTTTTAAATAATTAATTTGCATTTTATTGCATGAAATAAGTATTTGATCACCTACCAACCAGTAAGAATTCCGCTCTCACAGACTGTTAGTTTTGTCTTTAAGAAGCCCTCCCATTCTCCACTCATTACCTGTATTAACTGCACCAGTTTGAACTCGTTATCTGCATAAAAGACAGCTGTCCACACTCAATCAATCAGACTCCAACCTCTCAAAAATGGGCAAGACCAGAGAGCTGTCTAAGGACATCAGGGACAAAATTGTAGACTTGCACAAGGGTGGGATGGGCTACAGGACAATAGGCAAGCAGCTCGTGAGAAGGCAACAACTGTTGGCGCAATTATTAGAAAATGGAAGAAGTTCAAGATAACAGTCATTCTCCCTCAGTCTGGGGCTCCATGCAGATCTCACCTCGTGGACCCTCAATGATCATGAGAGGTGAGGGATCAGCCCAGAACTACACGGCAGGACCTGGTCAATGACCTGAAGAGAGCTGGGACCACAGTATCAAAGAAAACCATAATTAACACACTACCGCCGTCATGGATTAAAATCCTTCAGCGCACGCAAGGTCCCTCTGCTCAAGCCAGCGCATGTCCAGGCCCGTCTGAAGTTTGCCAATGACCATCTGGATGATCCAGAGGAGGAATGGGAGAAGGTCATGTGGTCTGATGAGACAAAATAGAGTTTTTGGTTTAACTCCACTCGCCGTGTTTGGAGGAGAAGAAGGATGAGTACACCCAAGAACACCATCCCAACCGTGAAGCATGGTGGTGGAACATCATTCTTTGGGGATGCTTTTCTGCAAAGGGGACAGGACGACTGCACCGTATTGAGGGAAGGATGGATGGGGCCATGTTCGCGAGATCTTGGCCAACAACCTCTTCCCTCAACAAGAGCATTGAAGATGGGGCGTGGTTGGGTCTTCCAGCATGACAACGACCCGAAACACACACGCCAGGGCAACTAAGGAGTGGCTCCGTAAGAAGCATCTCAAGGTCCTGGAGTGGCCGAGCCATCTCCAGACCTGAACCAATAGAAAATCTTTGGAGGAGCTGAAAGTCTGTGTTGCCCAGCGACAGCCCCGAAACCTGAAGGATCTGGAGAAGATCTGTATGGAGGAGTGGGCCAAATTCCCTGCTGCAGTCTGTGCAACCTGGTTAAGAACTAAAGGAAACATCTGATCTCTGTAATTGCAAACAAAGTTTCTGTACCAAATATTAAGTTCTGTTTTTCTGATGTATCAAATACTTATTTCATGCAATAAAATGCAAATTAATTATTTAAAAATCATACAATGTGATTTTCAGGATTTTTGTTTTAGATTCCGTCTTTCACGGTTGAAGTGTACCTATGAAAAACTACAGGCCTCTACGTGCTTTGTAAGTGGGAAAACCTGCAAAATCGCAGTGTATCAATACTTGTTCTCCCCACTGTAATATATTATATATATATATATATATATATATATATATATATTATATATTATATATATATATTATAATATATATACTCGTGGGATATGCTTATACATTGTAAGCAATAACAAAACGTGCTTCCCAATTGTCTTAGGTCGCTCACCTGCATTTGATTTTTCATATATATTTTTTCATTTATTAATATTTTCATTTACGGATGCTTTCCAAAGGTTCTGTGATTTTTTTCCCTGTTGTATCGGCTTTGATGTACGTCGGCACGCAAAATTGCAGCTTTCTACGTCACCCTGAAGGGTACCGATCTTTAATATCAGTCATATTAGGCATACATATGACAATCATTATGAAATCGATATTTTATTTTAATCTCCATAAGTTGTGTAAAAATATTTCATAATAATTAGATCGGGGCTACGTCATGCTCATGTTGTATAGGCGTTGCTATGGAGACGGTGGATGAAGTGACGTTGAGATTTCAAACCGGAGCATCTGCAGCAACCTCGAAGCGGAGGACAACAATCATGTCACGGGATGTGCTATTAAACGTGCGTGGGTGTCATGTTCTCATGCGTGAACCATTCCTGTGCTAATCCGGGATAATGAAAACGTCAAAACGCATTCGTAATTGCGTGCCATGTAATTGATTAGGTGTACTACCTTGGGCAGATAGCCGACAGGTCGTGCATGTGTGCGACGTACGAATCACGAGTTCTTCGGAGTGTAAAGTGCACATTTGTTGGCGAGATGTTTGGGCCGAATGTAGACCTAATATGGAGATTCTCACGAGCAGGTACGCACTATTTGATCTCGATGGAGACAATATTTTTCAAGTGCGATCTGATGATGCAAGTGTCGTTCGATGGAAAGCGCTGATTGCATTTTCTAAAATAATTCAAATCGTCTGTTAAACCAAACAAGCTCAAATGAGCTAAGATCCTCTTCCTCTTAATGATGACGTCATGAAAACGAATATGACGTCATTGTGATGTATCAGGTTTGCGATAAATTATCTGTGCTAATGCCCGGCTTGATTCCCGCAAACAAAATTCAAACAGCTTGCCTAGTTTCGGAGATAATGGTTCAGGCGATTTCCATTAGCGGCGATATTATGACGTCAACTTTTTTTTCTCGGAAGAATTTCCAAAATCGGAGATGGTTACTGCCTGCGACTGGGCTTTCTGCATATACATGGCAAGTTTCACGAAGATCCGCTGAAAACTCTGGGTTGTGAAACAAAAAATGTCAAAAAAAAGGAATGACGTCATAAAAATTGATATGACGTCATAGTGATGTATCATTCATCTCTGCTAATGCCCTGTTCGATTCCTGCAAACATAATTCAAAAAACTTGCCTAGTTTCGGAGATAATTTTTTTGGCGATTTCCATTAGCGGAGATATTTTGACGTAATAATTTTTTTTCTTGGAGGAATTTTCAAAATCGGAGATGGTTACTGTCTGCGTAGGGTGTTTTTACATATATATATATTTATATATATATTAGCCAAGTTTCAGGAAGTTTCGATGAAAACTGTAGCTGTGAAACAAAAAGTGTCCACAGAAGAAGATGAAGAAGAACAACGTGAGTAAGACTTAGAGATCCTCCACGAGGATCTAAAAAAAAACAATTTTCTTCTCTTCCTCGGGTTCGTCAAATCGATCTTAACATCGTTTTGTCGAATTCCGAGGGACATTTGAGGCAATACTTTTATGACTCGCATATGTGCTCCGGCGGTGCGACCAGATTTGTTCAGGGGTCGTGCACTCACCTTCATGCAGTCGAGTCTGGGTTCGATTTCCGACCTGACTATAAATTGTCAGATTGGTGTTTTGCAGGTAGGGTGTTGACTCACGAATGGGAATCGTCCATCGGATGGATGTTAAATGGTCATACCGTCTGCCAGCATTCATTGGTGGACGTTAAAGATCTCATGGTGTCCTTCGTGAAGAGTAGGTGAGCTATCGCCGGCACCGTGGCCAAATTCCAAGGTCCTGCCATAAAACAGAAAGGGCACTGCATCGGCGGCTGAGCCACACCCTCAGCCTCAGCCAATGACTGAGCACATCACTAATTCCTGTCCATATCTGCACTTTCAATTGAACGGCAGAACTGTTCAGGCTATTCTTAAAAGACGTGGGTGAAACTTACCCAACGGTCAACCCTAAATTGTGGGATTAATTGTGGCCGTTAAAGTGGTGGTGGTCGCAGTAGTAGTAGTAGTCGTCGGGGGCGGGGGGTACGCCTCCTGTGCTTGCTCCGTCTGTCTCATCTCCAACATCAAAGTTGTTATTTTGCCGCAGTTCTACTGAATATCGATATCGGTTCTTTCGAGGACACGTTTTCCTTTTTTAACTGATACATCAATCTGCCGAGGAGTCTGCTTTGTCGGAACAATGGATTTGGTTTCAGTATAAACAGTTACGTAATGGGATGTCTTATGCCTTCGGCTTGCCTGCCCAACAATATAATAGGGTGAGTTGTATTCGCACAGCGTTTGCCCTTCCAGCCAAAGCCCAAAGGATGATCTCCAACGAATCGTGAGTGAAGGACAGCCATAAAGAAAGAACAATCGGAGATGATTGAAGTTCCGCAATGTGTTTGAATTGATGAGCCGTAACACGGCCGAGGGAGAACGTTACAAAATAGAAGAAGGGCCACCCTTCCATCTGATCGATATGTTTAGAGAGATGGAGAAGACTTTTTCTGACTCTGTCCTAAACAAAATATATAATTAGCATCACAATCACACGACTTATCAAGGACGAGAGAAATTCTGTATTTTTGTGGCCACATCGTGATGCCTGCAACAACGCGTGTGATGTGTGTTCCATAGTCTGAGTCGGTACATGGTTTGTATGCAAAGCGTGCAATTCCGTCTACTTACAATTAGACCTTGGAGACGTGAACCTGCTGCCTCCTCTTTCCTGCTGCCTCATGGTTCTGACATCAAAGCATAATATAATGTGCATTTAACATAATCCTTCTGACAGCATAAGCCTTGGTGTTTGGCTTAGTGGTTAGGGTGGAGGCTTGGGATCCTAGGGTCCTGAGTTCAAGCCTCTTGGCCGCTGATTAATATCACCAGGAGGTTGACTCAGCCTGTCATCCTTCCGAGGTCGGCAAAATGAGTACCAATGTACTGGTAAGGGGAGACACTGCATCAGCGGCATAGCTGCGTCCCAACCAATGATGCAACCAGCAGCCACAGGCTGCACTCGATAGAGTGAGAGAGAGTCTGACATCAAATGTTGTTGCGGTTCTCGGAACCGCATGCATCCAACAGATAGTGGTCCAAGACAGTTATTCCATTATTATACGTGTAGATAGTCCCTTCCCTTTTGTCTAGCGGGACAACAGGGGCGTGCTTTGCGATGATCTCATAGCTAGATTTGCTTGCATCATTTCTTTTTCATTTTATTCCTACTCTTCTTTTCTGATTATTCCTGGGGTAAATCTGAGCCACGTGCGCCCTGCGCTGTGAGATGGGTCCTCAGCCAAGGCCAAGCAGGCACTGCACCCAAAACCCTCCGTACAAAACACAGCCTGCCAAACGCACTGGCAGCGGTGATTTCCACCCAATGGTGTTTTCCACAACATAGGAAACACACCCAGCACGAAGCCCACGCTGCACAAAACGCGTACCGATGCCGATAATAGAAAGACAACACTCCACCACGTTGTGCATGATACGGGCAGCACGTACTTTTCAACCCATTGCTGGACTACTTATATCAATCGGGTTTCGTCCCGCGCACATGATAGCAGAATCACCCGAGCGCTGGCCACGTGCGTAATGGCGGATCTATGCACACTGTATGGAATGTGCTCGAAGGCAGACCCGTGCGCCGCTCGTGACACTTTGTTATCGTACAGAGCAGGGCACAAATGGACAGATCTTACTGTCTGTGCATGGGTTCGCCATAACATCGTACCTTCGGTCCTCACGGACGGCAAATGTCCCCTTGCCTCTATGGCCAGCGAAGCTGCGATCGGGTGGGGGCATGTTGTACAGCTTGGGCCACGTTGGCGCACAAAGAGCGGGCGCGTTGGCCAGCACTGGTCGGGCGCACCCGAGCGGACGTGCGAGACCGACGCTGCCCTCAGCCGGTCATCAGGGGGGTTCTTGCAAGACGATTCATGGCGTGGAGTTCGGTGTGGGCGATTCGTGTCATGTCGTGGGGTTGGAGCGAGACGGTCCCACAGCTCGGGGACACCTTGCCAGAAATGGAGTGTTGCAGTTTCCGGCCATCGCGGTCGGGCCGCGCAGGGGGTCAGGGCCAATCAGAGCACCCAATTCGGGTGACGACACCAAGTTTCGGGCCTATAAAGGTCCGAGCGGACTCCTCCTTCTCTTTCTGCTGCTGCCCTGCCTCGTCTTTCGCTCAACCTGGACCTCGACTCCGCCTTCTGTCGTCATCACTGGGCTCCTCCTCCTCCTCTTCTCTGCCCACACGACGCTGACTCCACCCTCCCAACTCCACCCAACCCAACCCAACCCAACACGCTCCCAACCTCCTTCACGCCCACGGTCTCGACGCGAGCTGCCCGAAGCGAGAGACGACGCGCCAGCTGTCCGGGGGGTACCGCACCATGGACCCCCCCCCAAATGTATTGGTGGCGCATTCAGGTACCGCGTATCAATTATACAAAGGAACCAAGAGACCGTAGCCTCAACTCCTCTCCTGTCTTGCTTAAATCCCTCTTCATCGGGTTTTCTGTGTCTGTGCGTGTGTGTGTGTGTCCTGGCGCCTGTCCATGTAAGTAAGCCTGCAGAAGATCGTTATTATGATTTCCGAGTGAGATCTGCTCTGTGACTGCTTTTATAAGTTGCTTGTTATTTGCTGCACCACACCTTTCTCCTAGCTCTACACAACACAACCCCAATAATCTTGATCGATACACATACCTTTCCTCGCCATGTTAATAAATTATTATTAGAAATGTTCCCTGCTCGTTTTTGTCTTTTCTTCCATTGATCCAGCATGGTCCGAATCCGACTTAGCCGGACTTTATTCCCAAAAATCGTTCCTTTTAGCTGGTACGTCCTTGGCAGTGTCGCTCGGTTCATGTCCGGTTCGCTCTGAGATGTCCGGTTCGGACAGGCGTACCGAGGGCGTGTTCCCCGGTAATTAAATCACGTGGTTATTTTTAGGTAACCGATTAACGAGACGGAGCCCTAAGTCACGTGGTTAGTTATTGGCGTCCACGGTCGGTTAAGCGACCGCCGCGTCACGGAATTATCCGTGTGCGACGGCCGACAATTCCGGGGAGTCTGGTGGGAGCCGAGATAGCTCCCCCCCCCCCCCCCCCCCCCCCGTGGTCTTCTCACCCGACCCCAGGCCCGCAACAATATATAGAATGTATTTAATATGGTTCTAAAATCATAGCCTATAAAAGGTATTTAGCATAGTTTTGATGTCACAACAAATAAATGTATAGACCATGGTTTTGACATCAACACACTCAGATACATATATATTATACACACACACACAATGTATTTAGCAATGTTCTAACTGATGTTACAACATATGAAAGTATTTAGCATGGGTCTAACGTCACAACATTCTATACGAATAAAAGGCAGTGTGTGTGTGTGTGTGTGTGTGTGTGTGTGTGTGTGTGTGTGTGTGTGTGTGGTGTGTGTGTGTGTGTGTGTGTGCTGTGTGTGTGTGCGCACGTTCAGTGTGTCTCTCCTCCATATCTCCAAAACCATAAAACCTAGCAGCTTGAAACTTTGCATGCAGACTAAGAAAACTCGAAGGAAGTGCAAAAGTGAAAGTTGGGTGTTTGGGTTAATTAAAACATGCCTTTTGAAGGTAATTAATGGCCTTATTTAATTATATCCTTCATGAGGCAATCCTCGGCCACCCTGCTCTCTTGGTCTTCAGGCGTTTCCTGGGTAACCTCGCTGGGGTCTGAAGCTGCCATGTTTTCTGTCCTGCTCAACCATGCCTTGACTTGGAAGAGGCCACAATGATTTCTTAACGATAAAGTTGTTGTTTTCGCATTCCTTACTCACATTATGGAATGCCTGTTCATCATCGTTACGAATCGCTGGGTACTTTCTAATTACAAGGAATTACAAGGTATTTTTATGTGCAGGAGGAGGCCATTCGGCCTCACATGCCTACTGGCTGCACCACGCCAATACCAAATTTAATAAATCCATCAATACCCCTTCCCTTCGTGTGCAGCCTTTTGGCTGCTACACTGGTACTCATTTCACCGACTTCAGAAGGATGACAGGCTGAATCAACCCCCTGGTGTTCATTCAGCGGCCACGGGGCTTGAACTCAGGACCCTAGGATCCCACGCCACCACCGTAACCGCTAAGCCAACACCAGGTTTAAAACATTTCCAAGCAATGCTTATAAACATCCGGAGATGTCAGCATTAGTGGCTTGACATTTCGGGCATCTCCGGGAGGTGTATGTTTAATGTGTTTTGGAATTGCATGCCAAACTAGGCGTTTCTTATTAACCGTTTCGTTGGAGTGTTTGCTTGAGTGCTTAAGCCATTTGGCGAGCACTCTCCAAGCTGCTTGGTTGTTTGTTTCGGTAAAAGTATCCATGCTCTCAATGGAACTTTGATTAGACAGACGTACGTTTCCGCTTGTGTTGGGAACCTGCGGTGCCATGCGGTTGGTGCCTCAGATGTCTCATCTGCTGAAAGTGTGCAATTTTATTTCTACAGGACAAGGTTTTGTTTTACCTTTTGTGTGATCTCCTAGTATAATCCACTCCTCACTTTGATATCGATACATGTATAAAAACAATAAGGTCCACCCGACCGCGTGTTTGCCATGATCTGGTTGTGAAGGCAGAGAGCAGAGATCGACATT
>CM068965.1:21181355-21202476 GCA_035128595.1 Eptatretus atami
AACAGAAGAGATCATTGGTACTGTATCTCCACGATGAGTCTTTGGGTCTCTCACTCTCTTCAGTGCAGGCAGGTCGGTGGTGTTTGTCTTCTACCGTCTCTTCTCCAACCTCGTCTCCTCCCCCTCCCCACTCTGTCTGATATCTGTCCCGCACATATTTCCACAGGGCACTCAAATCTGCAAGATGAATCTTTGCAAACATCTGCAAACAAAAATCAAGAATCACTGCTCACCTTCATTCTTTCATTCCTCTTTTTTTCTCACCTTTGGAACAAACTCCCACCCACTCTTCCCTCCAGGTCTTCAAAATAACTGTTCACCACCATCTCTTATCTTCCCCCATCCAAAACCATGATATTTTCTACCCCCGTAAATACACCCCAAACCCACCTCCTTCATATTCCATACTTTCCTTCCTGAAAGTCCTTGTAGCGTCCATCTTGTTTACCCCGTGTATCCCGCCCCATCCCTCTCCCTTCCACAGATCTCCTCATGTGTCTATTCCCCACTGTTTTGTGCTTCCACCTCCTGCCCCTCTTGTCTCCAGCTCCCCTTGTTATACGTTTTGTGTGTTAGCTCCAGTGTGACCACTCCTCATTTTCATAAATGCCAAGGTGAGCCAATGAAAAAAGCCAAGAATACACAAGGTTTCGGAAAAGCGAGGTTAATACAAAACCTATTCGCCAAGAATACCTATAGAAAACAACGAATAGCCAAGATCTTGTGAAAAAAGCCAAGGAGTGGTCACACTGTATCCATCCTGTCCACCCAATTCCTCCCCACCCCATTTTTTGTCCAAGTCTCCATCCATTTTGTCCTTCAACTCTGCTGTCTGTGTCCGCCAACTTCCTCTCTACTCTTCCTTTTGTCCTGCTGTATCCTCATCCATTTTGTGTTATAACTCTTCCATGAGAATTGACTCTGTGTACAAAAAAAAACTGTCATAGGTTGGCAACCGGTGTGCAGGCTTTGATGGTTCGATGGTCTCTTTCTGTGTTGAAGTTCCTTTGATGGGAAGTCATCTAAATATATAAATTCCTTGTGTATTTATATTTCTGTCACGCAGGAAGTGATCTCGCATTCACGGAAGTGACTGTGCGTTTGTCATTGAAAAGGACACACACGTAACAGCAGTGTTAGCGCCATTCGCCATTTTGTTTCCACTCAGGAAAGGTGAACTTGTACCGTCTAAAACTTTTACACCATGCATCTGAATTTCTGTTGATTGCATGCATGGCCATTCCAGTTGTTTTCACAACTATAGTGCTCGATGTGAGACATTAGTAATTTTTAATTGCAGTAAAAAATATATACGGGTGAGTCATTTTACTCAGTCATTTGGAATTCTATCATCACTTTGATACAAAATATATTTCTAAAATAATCATACTTTTCTTAATGAAACAAAAGTAAATTCACAGGCCTGTGAGTTATATTCTTTACAACTGTGCTGTGATGGTGGTGATGGGGGGATGCTCAATTGGCCCTGTCATTTTTGACGGACTTTACGCGTCTATTAAATAATGTTTTCTTTGGAACCGCTTAATCAATCGACATGAAACTTCACAATTATGATCAAGTAGTGGTGTGGAAAACATGTTTTAAAATTCATTTTTATCAGACGCAGACAAAAAAAAAAATTTTTTTTTGATTTGGGTTTTTTTTTTCTTCTTTAATTAGGGTACTCATTTTGTTTTTTGATTTTTATTGTATTACTTAATTTAAATTTTCTTTAATTAAGCCTACAAGGCTGGGTAATGTATTGTTTATCTTCTGTTTACTTCTTTTTTTCCTCTGGCAATTTTCTGGTATTTTGGCTTTTAAATTCATTTTTTTAGCTCGCCTGTTCGAAGAACAGAGAGCTATAGCGATACCCCCGGCGTGAGCGTGAAAATGTTAAAGTTTTTGGTGCAAGTTATTTTTTCCTTTCTAATGTTTTTATCTCCACCAATTTTTATATGCCCGATTATATAATATATTATCGGGCGTATTATGTGATACCGGTCGTCCGTCCGTCCGTCTGTCTGTCCGTCCGTCCGTCCGTCGTCCGTTCCTGTCCGTCCGTCCGTCCGTTCCTGTCCGCACTCTAACTCCCAAAGTTTTCAACTTTCACGTTTCATATTTGGTACATGGTACAGACTGTGGAGACGGTGTGTCGTGACATACTTTCGTCATCTAATGTGGTTGCCATGGCAACCAGGATGCTGTTTTCCATCCGTTCCTGTCCGCACTCTAACTCAAAAGTTTTCAACTTTCACGTTTCATATTTGGTGCATAGGTACAGACTGTGAGAACGGTTGTGTCACGACATACGTTCGTCATCTAAAGTGGTTGCCATGGCAACCAGGATGCTGTTTTCCATCCGTTCCTGTCCCACTCTAACTCCCAAAGTTTTCAACTTTCACATTTCATATTTGGTACATAGGTACAGACTGTGGAGAGGGTGTGTCATGACATACGTTCGTCATCTAAAGTGGTTGCCATGGCAACCCGGATGCTGTTTTCCATGTAGCACAATTCTGTATATACTTCTTGTTCGGGCGTATATTGTGCTCACTTGCGCTCTTGTTACTGATTACAATATACAAATACATATATTGCTTTAAAATTATTTGGATCAGACTTCACTGCAATGCTTTATAAAAAATATTAATTATTAGACGAGTCTTTTTAAAATGATAAATGTATAAACATGCGAGCATTGGTGGCTTTGACACCATCTGGTTTCAACAACTGTTAGTCCGATCAACACAAAATTTTCACCGTCGTAAAGTACCTTTTTTCGTACAGTATCTAATTGATAGTTATGACGCATAGGTCACACCCTCATTTATTTGCCCTTATTTATAGTCCACCCTGTATAAAATTTACTTTGAATGATGTTGACTAACGTCACAAAATAAATGTATTTAGCATGTTTACACCCTGCGATGACCTAGTCAAATATAAATAGGTCATCCCCTTACTTGACCTTCGATGGTATGCAGCGCACACAGTTAGTACTCGTTCCAAAGCTGTGTAACAGAAATGAAAGTTGCATTAGTTTCTGTGTGAATACATAGAGAAAGTTCTGTATGTCCATCTGCCTCACTCTCCTTCCCTCTAGCTATTCATCTATCTTAAGCAAAATTAAGCTAATGCTGCATGAGTGAAATAAACGAAGGGCAAATGCTATAAAATTATTCAAGATAATCATCACATTAAAAACCGAAATCATTGTCCATGCAGAAGAAGGAAGAGGACGTTCTGCAAAATAAAAATCAATTGCCAAACAGATTTGAAGGTTTGAAAACGTCTGAGAAGGGCACTGTTCATTTATCCCTTGGCGCTACACTTCACTTGCAAGGCAGAGGTTCTCCTCACCCTCACATGGATATAAAGAAGCAATCTTCTGACGGATGCCAAGTTTACATTTAATCCATCGCAATAGATGTGCTCACGAGTGGTTTACCCAAGAGCAGGGGTTAAAGGGCAGGACGATTGGTTTTACAACCCAAAGAATGTGCTTTGTACACGAGTCACACTGAAGCTGTCTGCAACGACTCGTGTGTGTGTGTGTGTGTGTGTGTGTGTGTGTGTGCACGCACGCGCATGCACATGTGTGTATGAGATATGCAGTATATACCATTTGTGAATGTCTTTACAGCTGTGGAGGAGCTCTGGGAAAGGTTTGAAACAGCAAAGGGCTTACCTTGGGTAGCCTTTCATGGTTACTTTATGCAGCTTCTTCAGCTTGAAGAGCGTGGGAGGAAGAGATTTATTTATATAATTATATCACCTGGGTTTAATTGATTAGGTGAGAGCTAATTGGTTATTCCATCCATTCAGATGTGAGAGATGTGGGTCGGTCTTCTTTTTTCATCATATATATATATATAATATTGTGTATATAATATATACATATATATATATATATATATATATCAGTGCTCAGCTAAGAATAACCCCCTTGAAAAGTAAGATTTTAATCAATATCTCAATGAACCAAGAATCATTTCCAAATTTTGACAAAATTGAGTTTTATAGAAAATTTATTTAACTCATAACATGAAAGTAAGGTAATAATATAATTAGATTAACAAAATCTTCAGTTTTACTCAAATTAGTTGATGCAAAAATGAATCACCCACAACAAAAACTACTACATCTAGTATTTTGAATGACCTCCATTATTTTGAAGGACAGCACAAGTCTTCTCGCATGGAATGAACAAGTTGGTGACATATTGCAACATCTATCTTTTCCATTCTTCAAGAACGACTGTTTTAGAGCTGGATGCTGGATGGAGAGTGATGCTCAACTTGTCTCTTCAGAATTCCCCATAGGTGTTCGATTGGGTTCAGATCAGGAGACATACTTGACCACTGAACTTTGACCTGTTTTCTTCAGAAATGCAACAGTGGCCTTAGATGTGTGTTTTGGATCATTGTCATGTTGGAAAGTGCATGATGACAAGGGCACGGAGTGATGGTAGCATCTTCTCTTTCAATATAGAGCAGTACATCTGTGAATTCATGATCCGTCAATGAAATGCAGCTCCTGACACCAGCAGCCTCATGCAGCCCCAATAAGGCACTGCATCACCATGTTTCACAGTACGCACCATGCATTTTTCTTTCTACTCCTCACCTTTGCGACGCCATACAGTTTTGAAGCATCAGTTCAAAAACATTTATCTTGGTCTCATCACTCCAGAGTATAGAGTCCAATAGTCTTCATCTTTTTTAGCATGCCCTGGCAAATCCTAGGCGGCTTTTTGTGCATGGGCTTTAGGAGAGGCTCCTTCATGAACGACCCCATGCATGCCATTCCTCTGCAGTGTACGCCGTATTGTGTCACGGGAAACAGTCACCCAGTTTGGCTTTCTACTTCTTTAGCTAAGTGCAGAGACTTGCATGGCGATTTTCTTCAGCCCTTCTCATCAGAAGACGCTCCTGTCGATGTGTTAACTTCGTGGACGGCCTGTACATCTTATGTGAGATGGTTGCAGTTCCATATTGTTAAATTTTTGTATCACTTTGCTACGTATTCTGACTGATGAGTAAAGCTTTGCTGATTTTCTTGTAGCTTCACCTTCCTTGTGTAAAGAAATATTTTCTTCTCAGGTCTTGTGACATTTTCTCTTCCATGTGGTGCCTTTGCTGACAGCATGAAATGGGAGGGGTTTTCTTTGTTAAGTAACACCCTTTTATAGTCAACTGTCTGCTGGACACTGTTTTATGAATAATTAGACTCACCTGTGGTTGAATTATTGTTAATTAGAATTTTGTAGTCTAAAATTTAGCTTTACACCTAAGACTTTCATTGGGGTGTACTCCTTTTTGCAACATGGTCTTTAATGAATTTGTTAGGAAATTCCTTTTTTGTGTGTGCAAATAATAAATCTTGTTTGCAATCAATGGCCCACATTTGTGGGAGTATTTGTAGTATATGTATCCTTTGAAAAATGTGGATTCTGAAAGGAAACTAAAGTTTTCTGACAAATCTGTCGGGTGTACTCATTTATGCTGAGCACTGTATATATATATATATATATTATATATATATATAATATATATATATATATATATATATATCATACATACATACATACATATATATGTTGTTGCGGACCCGGGTTGGGGGCAAAGACCACAAGGGGTGAACTACCTCGGGTTCCCACCAGGCTCACCAGAATCACAGGCTATCACACACGAATAACTTTGTGACGTGGCGGGTCGCTAATCGACCACGAACGCCAATAACTCCACCACCTGACTTAGGGTCCCCCGTCTAATATATACCGTTTACCTAAAGGTTACGTGATCTAATTACCAGGGAACATGCCCTTGGTATGCACTTGCTTAAACCGGATCACCTTACCAGATCGGATGCAGCCGAGCGGAACTGCCAAGCACATACCGGCTAGGAAACAGATCGTTGGGGAAAAACGTCCCGGCTAAACTAGGGTGCGGGTCATGCTGGACCGATGGAAGAAAACATGAAAACATGCTGGGAACATTTCTATGCAATGCATTTCTTTACAAGCAAGCGAGGAAAAGTATGTGGCACAGAAAATGGGGTTTTATTCTTATGCACAGCAGAGGACAGCAAGCAATTGGTGGGGTGCGGCAAAGGGCAACAACTTACAAAAGAAGGACACAGAGTCGGATTATCCCGACTATTTTCCACAATCTTACTTAATTGAGGACAGGGCCATCTTTCACACACACACACACACCACACACACACACACACACACACACCACACACACACACACATACACACACAGGCCAATAATGTGAGGATGTGAGGATGAGCGCCATCTAAATAACTGGCATGGTTGGCTGACCAATTCGGCCAGGACGCTTAGGGAGAGGTCATTTGAAAGACACTGGTGTCTACGGTGTGGAGTGAGGAGATGCGACGTGAGGGTGTGGTGTATCAGGTCAGGTCAGTATGGGAGCATGTGCCAGAACAGCACGTCGCTGCGTCCACTTTCCGCCGGTACTCCAGGGGCCTCCGTCTGGCCATCCCCCAGGCGATGCCAGGCCCATCCCCATCTCCTTGAGATGATGGTCAACCTGCTGCAAACACGAGGCATGTGGTCGGCCACTGGCCTCCTCCACTCATGAGACTCCCTCGCTGAGAGAATCTGGTGAGCAGGATCAGCATCAGGAAAAGAGCCACATGTCCATACAGCCGCAACTGACGCTCACGGACTATGCAGGTAACAAATCTCATCCGAGTCTCTCTCAGCAACCGCTCGTTGGACACAAAATCCGACCAGCGATAGCCAAGGATTCTCCGAAGAGACCTGGTACCAAAAGAATTAAGTCTCCGTCTCAGACTCCTGGTCAGAGTTCCAAGTCTCGCATCCATAGAGCAAGACTGGAAGTACCAAGGACCTGAAGATTCGGACTTTCGTCCTCCCACACAGTACCGGCAGCGCCACACCCATGATCCAGTGAATCCATGACTCCCCAGCCCGACCCAGACGTCTATTGACCCTGACTCACAGCCAGCAGAGACATGAATATCACTGCCAAGGTAAGTGAATCTCTCCACGACCTCAACATCCTCACCACAAACAGACACAGACAGGACAGCAGCATCCAAGATGTCACGAAAGCCTGGATCTTAGTTTTGACCCAAGAAACCCGTAATCCAGTGGCTCCGACTCCTCATTCAGCACCTCGAGGGCCCCAAAAGGATATCTAAAGTCTCCGCAAAGATGACTGCATCATCTGCAAAATCAAGGTCCGAGATATTGACATTCCCAAACGATGCACCGCAGCTTGATCTCTCCGACATCCTCCCTAAAATCCAGTCCATACAAGTGCTGAAAAGTGGGGGCCAGTACACACCCCTGACGAACTCCAGTAACAAATGGAAATAAGTCAGAGATGGTACCACCACACTTCACAGCACTCTCAGTACCAGAGTAGAGTTCAGACATCAGATCGATCAGTTTTGGTGGCACCCCACGAAGACCAAGAATCCTCCAGAGGACATCCCGATTCACTGAATCGAACGCTTTACAGAGATCAACATAGGCTGCAAGCAGCCCCTGCCGAAACTCTCGTCTGCGTTCGGTAGGACACGAAGAGCAAGGATACGGTCAATCGTTGACCTCTTTGGTGTAAAGCCTGACTGCTCTGGACGCTGTGCTCAAGCAGATGGTGGCGAACCCTATCAAGAATTATCCGAGCAAAGACTTGCCCGGCACTGAGAGCAGCGTCACCCCTCGGTAGTTGTTGCAGTCTTGGCGATCGCCCTTCCCTTTCCAGAGAGGAACAACAAGGCCCTCTTCCAATCGGTTGGGATGATGCCTGTGTTCCAGGCAGAGCACAAAACTGCATGCAACGACACGAGTGCAGCATTTCCACCAGCCTTGAGAAGTTCAGCATGGATGCACAGATCCTGGAGCTTTGCCCGTTTCAACCGGTTCACCGCAGCCCGTGTTTCCACAAGCGAAGGTGGACCACAGTTGATTCGAGGGTCAGCAACAGGGACTGTAACACCTTGACGTCCAACTCGACAGCTGGGGATCAGCCTGGTACAACCGCTCAAAGTAACCGGCCCAGCGGGCCTTCACTTCAGACTCCTCTGTCAAGAGCCTAACACTCTCTGCTCTAACTGCAGTGCTCCGAGGGATGGCTTGGATGAACGCAATGCACGAATTCCCCTGTAAGCGGGACGAGAATCACTGTCCACAGGTGATGCTCTACCCCCTCACAGATTCCTCGCACATAGGCCTCCTTGCCACCCTCAGTGCACGTACAGTTTTACGCCTCAGCTCCCTGAACAGCTCAGCTCTGCCATTCAGCCTGGCCCTGCGACTGGTCAATGGTATCCAGTGTCCCTTGAGAGACAAAATTCTTCTTGCCCTGCCGGTGAGTTCCAAGACATCACCGGCAACATCAAGGACGGTGGTCTTGAAGGCACTCCACAACTCTTCAGGACCCCCAAAGCACCCAGACCCCCCAAGTGTCCACTCAGCCTGTTCGCAAACTCCTCAGCTACTCTCTCATCCCTGAGCTTGCCAACATCCAGCCTAGGCTGGGATGGTACCATTCTCCAGGATTTAGGTGCAGCTTTAGAGTTGCTACAACAAGCCTGTGGTCAGTATTGAGGAACTGAGCACTCCGGTAGACCCTGCAGTTCTGGATCATCCTCCAACGACCGTCAATGAGGACATGGTCAATCTCCTTTGCCACACCGCCAGCGTTTGGAATACCAAGTCCAGCGATGAGCTTGTGGGCGCTGAAACCATGAACCAGCCACCCTAAGTCCATGATTCTTGCAAAGTCAAGGAACTTAGTGCTATTCTGGTTCATAGTTCCTGACCCATGGGGACCAACACACACCTCATAACCATCCCTATCAGTTCCAGTCGATGCATTGAAATCCCCAAGACTAGAAGTGTATCTCGTCTGGGGCACTGATCAACCACAGACTCGAGCGTGGCGTAGAATGCATCCTTCACGGTGAGATCACTCGCCTCAGTCGGAGCATAAACAGAGACCAGGGAAATGACACCTAAGGAGTGACGAATCCTTAATCTCATAATACGCTCGTTGACCGGTGTTACCTCAATTATCATTGGGGTCAGCTTATTGGACACAGCTACAGCAACTCCTTGGGTATGGTAACCATCAGAGCGACCAGACCAATAGTAGGTGTAACCACCCACCATTATCTCGCCGCAATCGGTCTCCGAACCTCAGAGAGAGCTGCAATCCCGATGTCCAAACGCTTGAGCTCAGATGATAACAGAGACAGGTGATCATCCTCTCTTAGGGATAGGACATTCCAGGCACCCACCCGAAGGGACCGCCTCAGGTTAACCCAAGGAGACCGCCGTCTGGTGGACGACCCTCAGCACCACTCCGACACACTCTCCCGCAATATGACCAGGGATGTTACCCCGTGGTTTCCCTCTATCATCAAAGATTGGGGTCCCGAAGGCTTTGCCCAATCCGTCATCCGGTGAGCTGCCCTGCGAAGGAAGCTGCACAGGAGGTACTTCCACGGAGTGGGTTTTCAGATTTTTTTGCGTTTTTGTGTTTTGCGGATGAAGGGTTTTACGGTGGCCGGAGTGCAAATCCTGCCACCAACCTCCTAATAAAAAAAGTAACCCAACTGCAGGAGGACGTCCGCAGACACAGTTGGGCACTAGATATAGATGGCCGTTTGCTCACAAGGAGCTCCTCCGCCCTTTGACAGGTTTTGTTTTTAATCCTGCTGGGTGTCCATATCCAAACACCCTCCTCACCAGAAAACTTGGTGGGGGAGACGGTTTAGTCGCCGACAACCCGACCATGGAACAGGTTAGTACAGGTTTACATGGTACCTGTAGCAGGTCACAGTTCGAACCTGACCTGACCTGATGTCATGCCAGAGGAATGCCAGAGTCAGTGGTGTCATGCCAGAGGAAAATGGCATTGCGAGTCAGTACGCTACTTCTTTGTGCGTCCAGAGTGGACGGAATAGAGGAGCTGGATGGAGAGAGAGGAGAATAGATGCGTGAGAAGGAAGATCCTTAACCTAACCGTGTAAAGGTCTGTATGTGCAGCGTGTACCTCTGTGGGACGCTCCGCCTGAGTGTTCCCACCTTGTGATATGGTGTGCTATCTCCTGCCTATTTATTCGCCAGGGCTCGTGGCAACATGCGCTCCACACTGGTCTGCCATCCGTGGCTGGGTGTGAGTCCGTCTGGCTTTGCGGGGGTGGCGGCACGTCGACAGCATGGCAGGGAGTCCACTGTCTGCTCTTGAAGAACAGCAGTCGCACACGGATGATGTTCTCGAAGAAAAAGCTCTTTTGGACGGCAGCCGTGCACAAATATTGTTCTCGAAGAAGAAGCTCTTTGGAATGGCAGCTGCACACAAATTATCTTCTCAAAGAAGAAGCCCTCTTTTTACGGCTCCGTGCTACCCCCTTTTTTAAGCCCCAGGCGAAGGGTGGGGCGAGGACCGGAAAGCGATGAGCTGTGGCCCAAATCCTGCTCCTCTATTGGGCCACAGTGGCCTTAGCACTGCCTCACCAGGCTCCGGAACCGGAAACCGGCTCAGATGCCCACCAGCTTCGGCATGGCTAAGAGCTCCTGACTTAACATGTGGAGCCGGCACCCCGGCCCCGAACGTGCACCGAGTGTAGTCTGTCTGTTGGATGGTAGCGGACTTCTTTGCCACCCACGGGCTACTTCACGAGCCAAAATGCACAACCGAGACCTGAACCAAACTCCCGGATTGCCCTGCCTGCAACCCCTCCTCGTTGCTTATGGTCTTGCCATGGTCTGAAGACTGGATGAGGGCTGTAACAATTCCGGGAGGCTCATCCGGGACGTTCCCGGTGAGATGCTGTGGAGCTATATAGCATCTGTTGTGTGGTTGAGCATCATGCGGTGCCAAGGACAATGGCCGACGCTGTGCGGTTCTTGAAATAGAGTGGCGAATTGTAGCGATGCAGTGGTATGAGGGGGTGCTGGAGTATTTTTCCCATGTGTGGGAGGCATTTGTGGTCAAAGTGGTGAAGTTTGTTGAGTGAGGTGCATAGTAAGGTGAGGTGCCAGTTGGGAATTGGCATGCAGAATTGAATGTAAAATGGCACGCAAATTCCCAAGGCGGGTTGTCTTGTGTGCAACAAGTTGTCTTGTCTTGTGCGCAAATTCCCACGGTGTCTTGTGTGGATCGCCCCAATCCGGGCCATGGGAGGCATTGCGGTGTGCTTATTAAACAATTGCCTATTGAATGGCATGTGTGCCTGCATACTTGTTGTGTACTATGGTCAAAAGGAAAGGGTTAGAGTAGGTGTCAGAGTACGAATCAAGGACATATTTATTAGACCTAACTACGAGTCCCACACAACGCACTTCGTCCCGCTTACCCACCAGACATGACGGGAGGCCTAACTACACTAATACTAATGAAATAATTGCCAAGGGATCACTGTATGTTGGGTGCCATTGCCTTAGAGACATGTGGTTTTGCAGAACCGCAATAATATTAGGATAATTTTGGATAATTAATAATTAATAATTAATAATATTACGATAAATAATAATAATTTTGCAGAACCGCAATATACATCCATCCATTAGAACCATACTCTGTACAGAGGGTTGGTGCTGCCGAAGCAGTCTCCTGGGCTATCAGGCACAATCCTGGACAGGTCGCCACTCCGACGCAGGATACTCGAATGGCTCATTCATCCCAGCAAACTGATGCTCATTTTGCCGACCTCGGAAGGAGGACAGGCTGAGTCAACTCCACCTGGTATTACTTCAACAGCTGAGCAGGATCTGAACTCAGGACCCAAGGATTCCAAGCCTACCACCCTAACCATTAAGCCTCAACCGCATGCCATTCTAGATTCTGGATATTTTCGTTTACGGAAATCAACGGTCACTTTAGTGAATGTTTTTTTTCTGGAATCGGCTATGGCATCAATCGGCTATGGCAAATTTCAGCTTTCTGACCTACCCAAAAGTAATAGTCATTTTATCAGTGTGTCAGTGGTCAGGAAGAGCTTTATATATTTGATAGGAGGAAGGCATATTTTCGATATGTACATTATACCAATATAAAGGGATGAAAGAAAAGCAAAAGGAACCTGGAGGTGCAGGGAATGGTGATTTCAGTGCTCATCTGACAATCACCAGACCCCCTTTCCCCTTCCCTGGGGATTATCAAGCCTTTTTCACTGTTTGTTTGTTTTTTGGACAGTCAAACCAGCACTGTATATATTTTCAACATATCATTTTGTACCCATTTGATGGGGTGGCCTTTTTTTCCCCATACCATTCCTCCATATACCTGGTGTTGGCTTAATGGTTAGGGTGGTTGGCTTGGGATCCTAGGATCCTGCGTTCAAATCCCACTCGGCTGTGGAATTAATACCAGCTGGGGTTGACTCTGCCTGTCACCCTTCTGAGGTTGGCAAAATGAGTGCCATCATGCTGGTATCCTGTGTCAGTGGCGACCCGTCCAGGATTGTGCCCAATAGCCAAGGAGACTCCTTAGGCAGCACCAACGCTCTGCACAGAGTTGGTCCAAGATGGATGAAATGATTCCTCACATATATATATATATATATATATATTGTATATATATATATATATATATATATATATATATATATATATATATCTGTACTCCATGATATAGATTGAAACAGGCAGAAGTCTATGAGATAGCATGGCGAAACTAGTCCTCTTATTTGAGTCCAAAGCAGATGTTTAAATTCCCAACTGGCACTTACGATTGTTATGTACACAGCAAGGATTGTTGCGTCATAGATACAAGACTTAGACTGTATTTGAACCATCACACTCACTTCTGCAACATCCTTGATTTTCATAACAGGTGATGGGACTGTGGTCTTAACCCACCACACCACCACCATACCTCCTCCCTCGTCATGCATTGTCCAAAAGACTGCAAGGAATTGAAATCCTATCTAATGGGGTCTCGATGTCACTTTTGATGAATGATTCATGGTTAGACTAGCACTCATCCCAAGTGACCCTTGAATCACCTGTGGGCTAGGCTACAGCTGAAGAGCAAATCGATGAGTACACTCTTGGTTTGGAAATTATAATGCAAGTAACATAAAGACGCCATTTCCCATGACACAAAGGTGTGCTCTCATTGGCCGTCCACTATGCATATCCACAGGTCTCTTGTCAGAATAAAAAATGACAGTATGATGCAATATTACACGTGCGACGTGCACACAGCTCATTACAACTTAACGTGAAGATGCCGATTCGTCATGATCTCATTTCAGACAAGGGTGACATCAGAAAGATGAAGGATCACTTAAGATTTAGATGTCGCACTTTCGGTATTTGAGAAGCACAGCATTGCTCACGGCATGTACACAGTAAGTGGACTCGTAAAACCAAATCGTGAGCTCACGGTGCGAATTGCCGATAGAAATGAAGCATGATATTTCAATCTGCTTTCAAAATCAATTTCATCATCATCATGTCAGGTGCGTTTTAGGACGTTTTCGGATACTGCCATTCTTGTTGAACCTCCTTCATAATTAATATACTCATATTTTCCTTGCAGGATAGGTTTTGAACCATTGCATTGCGCCCCCACCCAACCTCATCATGCGCACTCAAATCCAGATTCCGCGCACGCCCGCCGGATTGCGAGCGACTTACGATGCACCTTTGGGCGATGACTGCCTGCAGCAGCCTGCGACGCCCCGAGGGCAGGGCACAGTGCGCTCGCCCCACGTGTTCCCTCCATATCCCCACATCCCTCCCACTGCAGCGTGAGCCGGGTCGGATTGTAACGCACATATGGCACTTGTGCTATCCACACACCCTCGCGTGCATTGTACCTTGTGCTTTGTTGGCGCTGAAAGCAATAAAAAAAAGAGAGATAAAATACATTTACTGTACAAATTAGTTTGCCTTCACTGTATGCTCGAGGTGCCAATGTGGATCAGATATCAAAAATAATAAGTGGATACATTGGACATCTGTACGTGCATCGTGTCTCAACGTCAGTGCCAAACACAATGCTTACAAAGTACGGGAAAATACTGACACCAAAATTGGAATATGGTGGAAAGACTGTTGCAAGTACACAAGAGATAATTTTTTCTTGTTCTGAAGGATGAGACTATACATGTAGACGTTTCTCAAGTAACGTCACAAGGCCACGTTCCTTTGTTTATCCGCCATCTTGAAGGTCAAACTTGAAAATCATCAAAAAATTGATTTTAGAAGTTTGACCTTTTGATCTCAAAAATAGTTGGTTTTCCAATTTCGTGACGCAACATGCAAATCCTGTTCAAATTTCAAGTCAATCGGATGAAAAATGAAGATTTTAGAAATTTGACTTCAAGCTGACCTTTGACCTTTAACCTCAAAATCTAGACTTCTCAGTTCAGACTACCTCTACGACTTGGTAAAGTTTCATGACGATCGGTTTCGAATTGTAACCTATAGGTGATTGACAGACAGACAAACAAACAGCAGAACAAAATCGACTGACCAATATACTGTACTTGAAAAATCTTCGATTTTGTAAGTAACAAACAAACAAACAAGAAGAAGACGTCATGCAGAGCAAGATACTTTCAAAATCCATAAAATAAATTTGACGTCAAAAATCATTGGTGGTTGAATTCAATGACCAAATATGGCAACTCCTCTCAAATAGCAAGTGAATCGGATGAAAATTGAGGTTTTCAGAAATACCACTTTAGTTGTTGCCTTTGCCTATGTTGACCCTTTGGTCCATGTTGACCTCAAAAATAATTGGCTGGTTGAATTCAGTGACCTGAAATATAAATCCTCTTCAACTTTCAAGTCAATCGGATGAAATTTGAGGATTTTAGAAATCTCACCGAAGTTGTTGACTTTTGATCTTCAGGGTGTCCGAAAAAAATGTACTCACATTTTGGCTCCTCATAACTCATTGAATGCAATGAAGTGCAACGCAATTTAGAAGATATTTTCACAAAGATCCACCAACGCGACGCACCATTGCTCGCATCCGAGATAAGTTTGAAACAGATGGAACTGTGCATGACGTCCATAAGGAGTGTCAGAAGACCACGATCATCAACCACCCCGCAAAGGAAAATCAATTGCTGGAAACCCTCCACCGATCCCCACGGAAATCTGTACGACAAATGGCTCGTGAGACAGGAATCCCAAAATCAAGCGCCCATCGCATTTTGAAGCGAATTATTGGAAAGGTTACATTCCAAAATTAATCCACGCTCTAAATGAAGACGACCCTGACCGGAGAGCTGAATTTTGTGAGTGGTACCTGGGCAAATCGAAGAAGATGCAGCATTTCCATCCAAAATTGTTTGGAGCGATGAGGCCAGCTTCAAGTTAAATGGTCAATTAACCGACACAATTGCACCTACTGGGCTCCTGAAAATCCGCATGTTACTATGGAACACCATTTAAACTTACCAGGGGTTACAGTGTGGTGTGGATATCAGCATTGGGCATCCTAGGGCCATTCTTTTTTGAAAAAACTGTCACTGGGATGTTACTTAAACTTGCTGCAGGAATCCGTCGGTCCACGTGTCGAAGAGATATTTGGTGACGAAGAGATTTACTTTCAGCAAGATGGAGCACCTCCCCACTACCACTGTGATGTAAGGCCTATCTCGAAGCAACTTTTCCGAACAGATGGATTGGGCGAAGAGGTAGTGTTGAATTCCCTGCGCGTTCCCCAGACCTCACTCCAATGGACTTATTTTTATGGGGATATCTCAAAGATAAGGTTTACGGCTCAAAACCAGCAACAGTCATTTGATGAAAGAGGAAATTGAAAGACAATGTCTTGCAGTTCCAAATGAAATGATTCGTAATGCTGTTGAATCCATTGGTCCGCGTTATCGGCTGTGTTTGAACGTGATGGTCGTCAGTTTGAACATTTGTAAACATGCATTTATACATTTATACATTTAACCATTAATCTTGTTTCTAAGTCAATAAACAACGCATTTATTATCATTTAAAGAGTGAGTATATTTTTGGGACACCCTGTATGTTGACCTTTTGACCTCAGAACAATAGGCTTCTTCTTATGTCAAACTCTACCATGCGGTGAAGTTTCGTGAAGATCGGTTTCAAATTGTGGCCTCTAGGCGACAGAGAGACAAACAGACAGAATAACAAAATCGACTGACCAGTATACTTGAAAAATCTTCGATTTTGCAACTAACAAACGGACCCAAATGCAATAACCTCTCCTTCTGCGAGGGTAGCAAAGGAAATGCGGTACTGTGTGGCTTAAATGTAAATCACGAGGAAGCTAACACCAGGATTATTCTCCATGCCATTCATGCTGTGGAAGCCAGATCTGAGAATTTTCGGTCCCTGCAAAGACACAGATGTATTGCTCCAACAAATGCAACTCGTGACTGGACTCACCAAAAAAAAACATGGATGGTTGCTGGAACTGCAAAGAAGAGCATATGCTATCCCGTGTAGATGTGATCGTGGCAAACTGAGTGAAGATGTCAGAGTAAACCTGCTTGGATTCCACGCAACGACAAGTTGTTGATTCAACATGGTCTTTCGTGGCTATGGAAGGAAATGTGTCGGAAAGGTGTTTGTGAAGAAGTCAGATTTTCTTTGTGGCATCGGACCTGTCGACAGATTCCTGGACGAAGCCATGTGGTTTGTGTGCTGCTGAAAAGAAATGCCTGATTCATCCTCGATTTGACGAGCAACATTTTCAATGTTCACAAGAGCAAAGAAAGGCCATGAATTCCTGCTTCCAACCTAGCCTCGTCAGTGTACTATTGTATGGCGTTCCTTCCCAATTCCAAATCCAGGCGATGCATGACGCCATCGCCGGGTGCCGAAAGAAGGGAGTACTCAGTTTTCACTCCATTTGTTTGTTTGTTGGGTCACCGAAATAGGTGACCCTTATTGTCATAATTGGGTCGCTGAAATAGGTGACCCTTATTGTCAGTAATTCTGTCTGTTTGTTTGGATGTTTGTTTGGATGTTTTGTTCGTTTGTCATCAGCATAATTGGTAGTAAACGTGGCCGATTTTGACAAACTCGGGTGGTAGGTACATTTATAGCCTAGTGATTTGGAAATTGTGATGGTTGCTAGGGAGCGCTTTGGTTCCTAGCAACAACCGAAAAACCTTCAAAAATCGGTACGTTCACGCGAAATCAATTCCGAAAGCCATTATCAACGTAGGCTTATGAAATTTGGCCCGAATGATCTACAGGTGATGCTCTATCAAATATATTCCGGTTTTTGTGATATATCGAATACTTTACCCACAGCGCCCCCTACAATTAGGTATGCGCGAAAATTGGCGAAAATTGAAGGCCCCCTAGCGACCAGGTGAGTGCATCGATACGATGAAACTTTGCAGGTTCATTGTACTCATGAGTACTACAACTTTGCTCAGGAATATTGACCGATTTCACTTAGGTCAGGGGTCAAAGGTCAATTCGTGCAAAAATCGATAATATGCGAGAGCTGGAGGTGCCTTCGCACCAAATGCTTACTCCTCCTAGGCCGAGCTTATGGTCGGATGGTCATGAAAATTCACACTAATCGTCTGGAATACATTGTGCACCAAGGATCGAGCCGGATTTTCGATTAGATCTTTGTTCACCAACAGCACCTCGAACTTTGGGGAATTTCCGATTTCAAACGCATTTTCGTACTTTTCATTCAAATGGATACCGAGTAGTTATCAGTAGATGGAACTGGATGAGATTGATATGCATAATCTTAAGGTGATTCCCTATCCGCTATATGACACCCATTTTGCTCTATATCTTATAGTTTCCATGCTCGGCGACCCATCGCCGTCTACCGGCTTGTTTTCTTGTTTGTTTGTTTGTCCGGGTGATATCTCAGCCATCCTTTGATCTAGGAAGCTGAAATTTTTGGACAAAAGTGAAGATGTTGCTTGGCAAAAACGATATTATTTTTGATCGGCAATTAATTGATTTTACTTAATCTGATCGATTTATTAATTATTATTTATTTTATTTCTCATCCTGGAAATATCTCAGGCACCTTTTGAGCTAGGAAGCTGAATATTTGGGCATGACAGTGAACAAGTGATTTGGCTATAAAGGATATTTTTGATTTATTGATTCATCAATTAATAATTTAATTTTTCGGATTAATTACTTAATATTCAAAAGTTACAGATTAGGATGAAAGCGGGGTGGTTTAGGTATGCTATTAGCCAATTGATGAAGGAAATTAATTATTTTTCGATTATTTATTTATTTATTTTAATTCTAACAATTAATCAATCAATTATTGTACACCGCCCCTCCCAATTCCGACTCAACGTGCTGGAAGGCGGCATCGCCAGCGCCCTGGGCGATGTCGTGCGCTGGAGGATTGTTATTTATTTATTTATTTGGCATAAGAGCGGTGTACTTTGAATGTACCGCTACTTGTTATAGTTATCCTGTTCAGGGTCAGCAATGGGGGTTGCTCACATCGTTGAGAATGAGGAATGAGAGGGGTAGTGGGATTGGAGTGGGATCATTCACACCAGTGCCTTCTTTCCAAAGAGTTTAGCAAATTCGGTTTTTGCACTTGGTGATAAAATGGTGCCTATTGTTTTGTTGGCCAAAAACAAAATCACCCACCACAAAGGTAATTCTCTGTACCGTATGTATGTTTGTGTATGTCTGAAAATCAGAGAAAAAACCGGCCAGGCCAATTTGCAAAAATGATGGTGGATACCCAGGTTCAGGTCATGGGCATAAAACGAAACAATACGGTGCATTTTGTTTCTTGGTGCAAAATCGGGTAAATGGCAAACTCATTGTGTGGAAGGCACTGGTTCACACGATTGTTTTAAAGACAATAAGAGGCTTGTTTTAACATGAACTAAAACGGCACAAAAATGTCAGGTTTACAAAGTGTAGAGATATACATCACAAAGATATCTGAACAGGTGCTCCGTTTCGGGGCATCTATTTATTACATATGCACCAGAAAGTCCGTGAGCATCAGCTGCAGCTGAATGGACATGTGGCTCAATGGCAATGTGGCTCGGTTTCCTGACGCTGATCTGCTCACCAGATTCTCTCATCAAGGGAGCCTCGTGAGGGGAGTAGGCCAAAGGCCGACCACATGCCTCGGGGTTGCAGCAGGTTGATTGGCATCTCAAGGAGATGGGGATGAGCCAGACATCTGCCTGGGGGATGGCCAGACGGAGGCACGCTGGAGTACCGTTGGAAAGTGGACACAGTGACACGCTGCTCAGGTGCATCTCCCATATCTGACGTGACCAGAGACCAGTGGGATGAAATGTTTTTTTTGTATTCACACGTCGAGGCTCATGGAAGAGCTAGTTCTAGTATACTGAACAGATCAGGATGCAACAGTACAAAAAGAACAGTAAGAGAGGGGGGAAACACCAAACAGCAGAGTTGAAGGCCAAGTTAGAGGGAGGTGGACAAATAACGGTTGGGGAGGAATGGGGGCAGGAGATATCGCTTGGGGTCGACAAGGTTAAGGAAACTGGATGCCGAAGGAAACTCCAAGGAGAGAAAACTGGAACATTTGGAAGGAGGGATTGGGTAGGTTTGTGGGGGGTGAGGTAAAAAGATCATCGTTTGGATTGGGGACGATCTGCAATGGTGGTGAACAGCTGTCTTTAAGACGTGAAGGGTAGAATGACATGAAAGGATGTGGAAGTTGGTTCTACAGGTGGGGAAAAAGAGGAACAAATGAGTGGAGGTGAGTAGTGATCCTGGTTAGGTAGTTTCACCAGAAAGGGGTTGATGGTGTATTGTGGTGTAACCCTGTAGAAAATTAGCTGGGAGGGACAAAGCATGGAAAGAGCAGGTGTGCAAGACCAGAAAGAGGTGGTAGAAGACAGAGACACCACCCGACCTGTCTGTGATGGTGAAGTGATAAGCCCACATATGGAGTCAGCTTCATCACGGGAGATTATAATAATCTTAAATGCTTGGTTTCCACAGGTCAATCTGAGCAGGATGTGAGGCAAGGTAGTCTGCCATGTTGGCTTAATGGTTAGGGTGGTGGGCTTGGGATCCTAGATCCTTAATTAAAATCCAGCTCGGCTGTTGAATTAATACTAGATGGGGTTACTCTGTGTGTCATCCTTCCGAGGTTGGCAAAATGAGTGCCAGCTTGTTGGTATCCTGTCGGAGTGGCGACCCATCCAGGATTGTGCCCAAATAGCTTGGAGACTGCAAAGGTAGCACCAACGCGTCTGCACAGTGTATGGCCCCAATGGTTGGATGGAGCCAGCCCAGAGGGAGAACAGTACTCATGAAGCTGCAAATGAACCTTGTAGGTGGATAGGAGTTCAGGTGTGCCAAAGAAGGACTGTGGCGGCGGAGGATGCCAGTCGGCTGCTGGTTTGGAGGCAAACTTTGAAATGTGGTTTGGCCAAAGAAAAATCATAGCTGACAGGGAGACCTAGGAGTATGAATGATTGAACTTCCTCAAGAGTAAGTTCAGTCATTCATACTCCAAGGTCTCACCGTCAGCCATGATTGAACTTGGACTTCCGGTTCCGATTCTTGAGCGACGGTGTATTTCCTCTTCAGGGTCTCTGCCGACTTTCTCAAGATAAGTTTTCCAGTCGTTTTTTCACGTTTGGTACTGTTATTTTGTTAACCTCCCCATCGAAGATCGGAGGTTACTGTTTTCACCCCTTTCTGTTTTGTTTGTTTGTTGTTTTGTGAACAGTATAACGGAAAAATCCTTGACGGATTTCGACGAAACTTGGTGGGGGGTTACGGTATGGTCCAAGGATCATGCCATTAATTTTGGAACTTGGTCCGCCCCCCCCCCAAAAAAAAATTGTTAGAGAAATTTTTTTTTTTTTTTGCATTTCTCATGTTTTAAGTGATTTCCAACCCCCCCCCAAAAAAAAATTGTTACCCCCCCCCCCCAAAAAAAAAGAGAATTTTTTTTTTTGCATTTCTACATGTTTTAAGTGATTTCCAACCCCCCCCCAAAAAAATTGTTACCCCCCAAAAAAAAATAAGAGAAACTTTTTTGGGGGGCATTCTACATGTTTTAGTGATTTCCACCCCATCCCCCCACCAGGTCGCGGCGCTCTGTGCCCGCCACAGCGCCCGGCCGCCAGACGACCGCTCAGCCCCCCTCACCC
>CM068965.1:21225897-21240917 GCA_035128595.1 Eptatretus atami
CCTGATTGGAGAGTGGCTGTGGCAGCCAGAATTATGGAAAAAAAAATTTATCTGGGTTCTTTTTTAATATATATATTATATATATATATTAGATATATATATATTTTATATATACATATATATATATATATATACTGTATAGCATTATATATATTGTTACGAATCTCCCGCCGCCGGCCGTGCGAACGGCCGCGTCAAACTAATAATGTCCGCTTCGCCCACCGAACGTGCAATTCAGTCCGACTTTCCGGTAAACAACGCCGGAAACCAGTCACGGGGTGTGGTGTTTAATCAACACCACGGCCTAGTCAATCACTCTACCGCACGCGACAGGGTCAATTCGCCGAATTCTCGATATACCTAATTATTCGTGCGGGCAGACTAACGAGAGACCGTACCTCACGAGGCTGCTTGGACACGAGCGGCCGAAGCAGCTCGCTCCGTGTTGGGATAACCGAGCGGGTATTATCGTGAGGCCTCGTTTGGACCCGATTCTATTATCGGCTATTAAAAAGCCCGCTATTATTCCGAAATACAATACGGCAGTTCAATTGGGGAAAGAGGACACAACGAACAGGTTAACATTTAAACAAGCACATTTATTCACAAACAACACATAAGCACGTAAGCAGTCATGCATCAATCAAGCACATTTATTTGTACACATATACAGTGATGCAGTTATGCAATGAAGGGGGGAAACACGCATGCAGTTATTGCAATGAATGCGGGACGGGACAAGACACGAGCAAGCAGAAAGAGCCAACAAAAGCGATGCAAAAAGTGCTACGACCATCCTATAACTAATTATTCACAAGCACTTAGCATTCCCCTACTTGTCGGACATGGCGCCACAACATTCATTCAAAGAAAAGCAAGGAAAAACCCCCTTAAAGACAAGGGGGTAGACGGGACCCCTTAGGGTCTTTATGACACGGAGCTTGGTTGACCGAAGAGGCTCCGAGAGACCAGCTGGCTACCTTCACCCTCGTGGTGACTTGCTTGGGCGACCCTTGATGGCCCCTCTCCAGCTCCCCACCGACTGCGGGGACTGCAGACTCCAGGCTCCAGCGCGGCTCCAAATGACTGCTCACAACTCCACCACGCACGTCCCCGAGACCGACCGACTGACCCTTCACTCGACCCTCTCCAAGACGACTTCCACTCGCTTCTCTCTCGCTGCGTTCAGCGCGCGCTTTTATCTCCAACGCTCCCGTCCCTCCCTTCGCGGCCCGCTGGGAAGAAGAATTCGTTGCCTTGGCCCCAAGGGGGTGGGGCGCCGGGCCATTTTCCACCCAAAATCAGGCCCCCACTTCACATCACCTTTGACCCCTCACTCGATCTGCCCCTCCCCCGTCCCGGCGCGCGGGAAAAGAAGGAAAGGGGGAGGGGAAATCCCAGGTGTTATCGGAACTTCTTTCTTCGTCTTTGTTTCCTTTCCCGACGAGCATCCATGGCAGAGACGTTATTTGATATCGAGAGGTTTGTGGTGTGGTTGTGGAAGTAGTGGTGTGGTCGTTGAAATGCGGATGTGGAGAAGGTGGTGAGGCGATGTTGTGGAGATTGTTGATGCTGGCGTTTGTGATGGTCGTGAGGGTGGTTGGTGTTTTGGCATTGTGGTGAAGGTGGTTAGGTGATGTTGGCGGTTGTGGGTGAAGTGGTGAGGATGGCGTGGTTTGTTGAGATGCGGGTGTGGTTGGGGTGGTTGAAAGGCGGTTGGTGTTGTGGTTGGTCCAAAATAACGATAGTTAAAGAAAAACGGCCACCTCAAAGATCACAGCCCGGGTGACACGAATAAAGCCCATTAGACAACGGTGGGGAAATCTATCTGAACACAGACTTATCGGCATAACTGATCTAAGGACCTATATGGTGCTCTGCTAATTTCCACAGCCGTAACAATATATATATAAAGGGGGCTGCAAAAGTAGGTATACAGTCATGTATACAGTACAGTAATACGCTCCTCGTCTGTTAAATTACTATTCATCGTTAAATTTCCACTTTACCTGCAAATAAAAGATGTATTATAGAAAAAATTACAAAAATAAAAATATTAAAAATGGTAATAATGATTTTAATGAATTAAATGAATTCTAGTATTAAATGAATCCTAGCACCACTATTATAATACTGGTAATACTGGTATAATCCTTACTGTATACCTACTTTTGCAGCCCCCTGTATATATATTTTTTGAATAAGGCTCACTTGGCTGCACCTGGATGGGTTTGAGGGTAGAGTAGTAGCAGCTGAAATGCAAATTCTATCCAGGTTCCTCCTGATTACTTTAGCTTTGCTTTTTGCTTGTTTGGGTTTCTTCTGATTACTCCAATATAAGAATGTACCTAATTGGTCTTCCATTCGATTTGAATTTATTTTAATCGCATTTTGAATTTAATTGAATAATAATAATTAAAAAACGTCATGGGTCAGGGTCAGGTGTCCGATCAAAGTGGGGTAGCATCAAGGCGGGACATCTTGGTACCCAGTCATCATTGCCAGCAGTTATAAAGTGGCAGTTCTAATTATGTCTCTTATTAATTACGTGACACACCAGTACAAAAACGCCACACAAAACTACACAAACACCACACAAAAGTCCTGGTGAGGGTCTGCAATCTCTGATTGCTCTTTTTCTTGTTGATTCTGTCATTGAAACATCTAATAGGTGCTTTACCTTCACTCCATGTTTGTTCTGTTACTCTTTGTGGATAAGCGCTCTGTCATTGTGGGATTGTTCGAAGGAAATAACACAGGCAATACACGATCTCCTCAAACAGTTGCTTAGATAACAAAAGCAGCAGGAAGTATGAATTTGCTATTTGCCAAAGACATTGGTGGGTGGGATTGGGGGGTAGGTGGGGTACACATTGCCATCAGCCACTTTGCTTTCGAGAATTAATTATAGGTTGTCTTGAAAAGTTTTCAAATGGAAATAATAACAAGGCCAACTGCAATACAATTTTGCTTTCAAATGGACCACAACTATTCTCATCACCCTAAGTACATCCCAGTTTATGAAAATTACAACCAAATAAAAAAACAAAGAAAGAAAAACAACTTATGTACACCCATCAAGTATGTTATGGTGGCCCGATGATGATATTACAACAATAATAATAAAAAAATAATAATGATAATAATAATAAAAGTATTTATATGTGGCTTCTCCTATGGATGCAGGGAAAGTGAGAAGAGAGAGAGAGAGGAGAAGGGATGGGTGGTAGGGGGTAGGGTGGGCGTGGTTGGGGTAGGGAGATGAAACAGAGCTAAACAGAGGGGTATACATAAGTCTTCAGGTGCTTTTGAAATTAAAGATGCAACTCTCGTTATATCTCTCATTGGATTTGGGAGTTTGTTCCAAACATGAGGCAATTACTTGAAAGGAACTAAAGCTGCCTGTTTGTGGAAATTTTCTAAACAAGGTAAGGAGCTGATGTAGAACGAAGTGAGTAATATGTTCTCTGTTGTGTAAAAATGATGAGATGTATACTGGAATAGAAGATGACAAGGACTTGAAAGTTTGAAGAACTATTCTATACGAGCAGAATACCCGCCCTACGGCATTTTGTTCCAAGCATGCAACACGGTCTTCCGACGCGTACCTTTATTTGAATGGTGTATAGGCAACTGACAGCCCTGGATAGGAAAAATAAATAACCCGGGTTATGTGCATGAAGCAAAAACATACCTACTGCTTGTAATTAAAAATACCTCACTGCACTGGAAAACGTGGGGCAGGAGTGCTGGACTGTAAATGGTGGAGACTTGTAATACCCTCTCCCACCGCACTACACGATCACATTCACATAGAGAATTTGCATTTCCCCCCCCCCCCATACCGCTCCCCCAAGACCACAAAGATAAAGCACCCTATACATTATTTGGGGCCATGCTGATGCTATGTAGAAAGTCTGGATGTAATTATCCCAGAACTGTAGGAGTAGTAGTGCGACAAACAACAAATGAAATTGCTCGTTGAGCAAGGAATTGCCGGAATAACTTTGTCATATCTCCATGATCTCTGAAAAAAACAAAACCTGGAAATCAATTTGGTTCTTATAGTGATAGTGCTACTGTTTAATGAGTTATAGCACTTAGTTTGGTCATGATCATAACTTGGAAGTCAATCGGACTTGAAATGGCGTTTTTATCGCAATTTTAAATTTTTGACCCGACCCCCCTGACATCGACCCCGACCGCTAAGAAGGGTGTTGGTGTGACACCCCAATGAGACATATGGTTGGATGTAGTATTGGAAGATGCACATTTTGGATTTGGTTTGAAGTCAATACGACCATTTTAGCGGACTTTATTGCGAAAATAAGAATTTCGGTTTTTTGGTGACCTTGACCTTAACCTTTGACCTAGATTCACCAAAAACGACAAGTATCGAAGTTGGACCATGGCCGCATCTGTACCCAGCTTGGTCATGATCGCTGAAACGGTGGGGCTGCTACAGGGTAAACAAAACACAAACAAACAGAGAGACAGACACCAGAATGACACACACAACACCAATAATTGCCGAAATCCGAAGGATTCCGGCAATTAACAAACAACACAAAACACCGGTCCATAATTGCAGTAAAGATTGTATTCTCTCTACAACTGGAAGCCAGTGTAATTGGCTTAACATGGGAGTTACATGGGACCATTTAGGTTGCTGAAACATCAGATGAGCACACCTGTTCTGCACTTTCTGTAATCGATACAAATCCTGTTTCGTGATTCCACCAAGTAAAGAACGACCATCATCCAGCCTGGAGAGCATAAGTGCACAAACAACATCATGACAGGTTTCGCTATTGAAATACTTGCTGATGTAATTAAGATTGTAGATCTGGTAATTAAGAGAGTGACACAATTGGGTGACCTGATCAGACATCTTTATGTCATGATCAACCATCACACCTAAATTTTGGACAGGTGCGGGATGATGGAACTCCTGACCTTTTAAGCTGTTGAATTGATGATGAATTTCCATTGATGAATTTGACAGTGGAATACAAAACCATTAAAACACACACACACACACACACACACACACACACCACTCTACATCCTTTTACATTAAAAAAAGCTTTTACCTCTGCAATCTAAGGTGGATGGAGGTTATGTTTTCACACCTGTTTGTCTGTCTGTGAAAGATATCTCAAAAAGTTATGGATGGATGATGATAAAACTTGGTGGATGGAGTTGGTAGGTGACAAGAATAAGCCAATTGGATTTTGGTGAAGATCTGGATCTGATTCTTCACCATTGAGAGATGGGGCCAAAATGATATCTATCTATATATTAGTAAAACTCTCATCTTGTATGTATGTATGTGTGTATGTATGTAGGTACCTGAAATACAGCCAAAACGGTACACGATAGCGCAAAAAATTTAGAGCCACCTCACTCACCATTCACCTGTGGTCTGCAGTATTAAGTTTCAGTCAAATCGGGCAACGAAAAAAATATTAAAAAATCAATTCCCGATTCAGTCAGGTACTCTTCGGGAGTATTTGATCAATGCAAACAACCTCAGTGGTATAGTTCACTGGAGCTATCTCTTTTTTCCTTGAAATGATTTTTTTCATCAACCGCTGCCACAACGGGAACCAAACGGGTTCACGGGTCGTCTAGTACTTACGATAATTCACGGATCGGTGTTTGTGTGTTTGTTTGTTGCGCTACTCCTCCTACAGTTGTGGGCTGATTACTTCCAGACTTGCTACATAGGATCAGCATGACCCCAATTAATGTACAGGGATGTTTTTATTTTTGCTGGTATGGTCCTGAGAGGAGGGGAGGGGGTAGGGGGTGATGCACATTCTTTATGTAAATGTGTGTCGTGTAGCGCTGCCTCCAGGTGGGAGAGGGTATGACAAGTCTCCACCATTTGCAGTGCAGTATTCCTGTCACTACGTTTTCCAGTGCAGTGAGGTGTTTTGAATTATAAGTAGATATGTGTTTGCTTCATGCACCTAACCCGGGGTTTTTTTGCCGATACAGAGCTGCCAGTTGCCTATACACCACGCCAATAAAGGTTATGTGTCTGAAGAACGTGTTGCATGCTTGGAACAAGATCGCTCATCAGGTGGGTATTCTGCTCATATAGCACAATATCTCAAAAAGTTGTGGTCTGATTATGACTAAACTTGGTTTATGAGTTGGTTAGGTGAGAAGAACAAGGTGATTAGATTTTGGTTCAGGTCCGGATTCAGATCCGCCCTATCATTGGGATACAAAACGTAGACTGTTCAGCCTGGCGGAGGTAAAATATATGCCCTCTTTACCGAATTCTGTTCGAGTTTTTGATTTGTTTCTGAAGTTTAAAAATATGTATTTACATGCTGAAGGGCTTTATTGTAATTTCCCGATTAATTATCTTGTTGATCATGTGTGAAAACAATTCGCATTAACCCAAGGGTTCCTGGATAAAAATCTAGACGCCTTTGCATAACATGGGTCCAATGGAGCAGGGAACTGAAACAGTTAACTTGCAAAATATATTGTTATTTCTATTTCTATTGTTATTGTTATGCTTTTATATGCAACGTTTAGGCTCATGGATGATATTTTTTTTTAAAAAAAAATTGTTCTTGTTATTTGAAGAAAAGCCCAAAAAAAGTGGTTTATTTATTTATATTTTTAATGCTTTTTAAATTTACTTATTTATTTATTTTTTATACAAAGTTGTATTGGGGTATTTGCTCAAAATAAATTTTGCTCAGAAAATGTCGATTCACTGATTTTTTTTGACTTTCCATCAATGGGCTTTCCGTCAATCGACCAGGAAATTAAACAAAGTAAAATACTAGGGAAAAAACAGTGAAATACAGGGGGAAATTTATTTATACATAAGCCTGTATTCCCGAATTTGTAACATTTCAATCATTAGAGACGTCTCGTATGCTAACATTACATCATATCAACCTTCGAGATGTTTTTCCTACATCCACCCAACCATCCTTACATGGAGACCAAAACCATTCGATTTGCTGAAGTAATGTCAATGCAATGACTAATACATATTGATTAGAATCATTAGATGTTTTATTGATAAAATAAAGAAACCTATGAAAACCAAACACTTTTTATAATTTGTTTAATGAAATAGAATAATACAAAATAGACTGACAAAGCTGAACAGAAAATCGGCCATCCTGCCTGCAGGGCCTAACAAATGCAGGAAAAGGTACACGAAGATAAACCTCGTAAAACCTCATAAGTTAGGAAATAATAAGACTAAAAAGAAACCTTTGTCAAAGGGAGAAATACGGTGTGTGGTATTTATTGGGAGTTGCATAAATATTAATATAAGCATGATGACCCAGAACTGATGAGGTGGAACCGAGAGTGACGTCAGCGGGCTGTCAAGGAGTGGGGGAGGTGAGAACCACCATTATACGATTGAGCCAAAGGACTTACATGTTGGCTGATTTTACTACACAACACGGTGGTAAATGATTTAAAAATTGAAAAAATACCAAAAATACATCACAAAACAATGTCAATGAATAAGGATGCAGAAAAGCTTTGTACAACGCTCTCAAAAAGGCAAAGGCACATCACACATGACATGATATTTCGTTGGAAGAAAATAATTCGTAAATTCAAAAATCATGTGAAGTAAAAAGAAAATACTTATCTTTGTCAAAGAAATCCAATCGCTGATCATATTTTGAAGATCGTAAAACAAACACGAAGTTGAGATAAAAAAAAACTCACGAAGTACATGAGAAAACAAGATGGTGAAAGCACATGGAAGCTTTCAAAATAACATGATTACATCACAAACGACTCAGGACATCCCCCCGGAGATGGGAAACCTTGAATGGAATGTGTCACATGTGCAAATTACGAAGGATACAATGTAAAAATACAACCACCGGTCCTTTGGACCCGAACCATGCAGTCTCGGGGTAAAGTTTTTTTTTAATGTAAATAAATTATTCCCGTTAAAACCGAACGGAATGAAAAAATATATATATATATACCACAGAAATGTTGTAAAAATTTGACTTAAGGGACACATTGAAAGTTCATACAAATAGAAATTGAAACAAAACAAGTTATAGCACATCAAAAAAGAAACCAAAGAAAAATAATAATAATAATAATTATTATTATTTTAAAATTATAATAACTTGGCCGGGTCCATGGGACCTTGCCTATGCATGCTCAGATTAAATTGTCATACTATTTTATAATAGGTAGCAAAAATAGCAGAAAAAAATATAGCAGTAAGTAGTGTGTATGCCATCCGTACAAATGAAGTCCACCACCATCCTCACATTTACAAACACCATCCTCACATTTAGTACCACAGAGTTTGTTTGTTTTTGTTGTGTTTTTTAAAAACCTACTCAAGATTTTTGGGTGGTGTACAGTATGTACTGTATTCGGTAATCACACAGATTCACATTCGCCGATTACCGAAAAATTGACGATATAGGTCAAGCACTAATATATATTAGTTTAACTCACGAGTGTTTGTTTGAGGTGTTTAAACTTGTTTACCTCACGAGTGTTTGTTTGAGGTGTTAATATTCGTTTACCTCACGAATGTTTGTATGAAGTGTTTATATATATTTGTTTACCAACGAGTATTTTTATGAAGCGTTTATATTTGTTTACCTCACGAATGTTTGTATGAAGTGTCTATATTTGTTTACCTCACGAGTGTTTGTATGAGGTGTTTATATTTGCTTACCTCAGGAATGTTTGTATGAAGTGTTATATTCGTTTACTTCACGAGTGTTTGTATGAGGTGTTTATATTTTGTTTACCTCACGAGTATTTGTATGAAGTGTTTATATTCGTTTACCTCACGAGTATTTGTATGAAGTGTCTATATTCGTTTACCTCACGAGTGTTTGTATGAGGTGTTCATATTGGTTTACCTCAGGAATGTTTGTATGAAGTGTCTATATTCGTTTACTTCACGAGTTTTGCATGAAGTATTTCTATTTGTTTACCTCGAATGTTTGTATGAAGTGTTTATATTTGTTTACCTCAGGAAGTTTGTATGAAGTGTCTATATTCGTTTACTTCACGAGTATTTGTATAAGGTGTTTTATATTTGTTTACCTCAGGAATGTTTGTATGAAGTGTTTATATTTGTTTACCTCACGAATGTTTGTATGAAGTGTCTATATTTGTTTACCTCACGAATGTTTGTATGAAGTGTTTATATTTGTTTACCTCATGAGTATTTGTATGAAGTGTTTATATTCGTTTACCTCACGAATATTTGTATGAAGTGTTTATATTGTTTACCTACCGAGTATTGTTTGAAGTGTTTATATTTGTTTACCTCATGAGTATTTATATGAAGTGTTTTAGATTGTTTACCTCACGAGTATTTGTATGAAGTGTTTATATTTGTTTACCTCACGAGTATTTGTATGAAGTGTTTATATTTGTTTCTCACGAGTGTTTTGTATGAAGTGTTTATATTTGTTTACCTCACGAGTATTTGTATGAAGTGTTTTATTTGTTTACCTCACGAGTGTTTGTATGAAGTGTTTATTTCGTTTACCTCATGAATGTTTGTATGAAGTGTCTATATTCGTTTACCTCACGAGTGTTTGTATGAAGTGTTTATATTTGTTGACCTCACGAGTATTTGTATGAAGTGTCTCCACTTGTTTCCCTCATGAGTATTTTGTATGAAGTGTTTATATTCGTTTACCTCACGAGTATTTGTATGAAGTGTTTATATTGTTTACCTCATGAGTATTTGTATGAAGTGTTTTATATTGTTTACCTCACGAGTATTTGTATGAAGTGTTTATATTTTGTTTACCTCACGAGTGTTTGTTGAAGTGTTTATATTTGTTTACCTCACGAGTATTTGTATGAAGTGTTTATATTCGTTTACCTCACGAATGTTTGTATGAAGTGTCTATATTCGTTTACCTCACGAGTGTTTGTATGAAGTGTTTATATTTGTTGACCTCACGAGTATTTGTATGAAGTGTCTCCACTTGTTTCCCTCATGAGTATTTGTATGAAGTGTTTATATTTTGTTAACCTCACGAGTATTTGTATGAAGTGTCTCCACTTGTTTCCCTCATGAGTATTTGTATGAAGTGTTTATATTCGTTTACCTCACGAGTGTTTGTATGAAGTGTTTATATTTGTTTACCTCATGAGTATTTGTATGAAGTGTTTATATTTGTTTACCTCACGAGTATTTGTATGAAGTGTTTATATTTCTTTACCTCACGAGTATTTGTATGAAGAGTTTATATTTCTTTACCTCATGAGTGTTTGTATGAAGTGTCTATTTTCGTTTACCTCACGAGTATTTGTATGAGTGTTTATATGTTGTTTACCTCACAGTATTTGTATGAAGTGTTTTATTTGTTTACCTCATGAGTATTTGTATGAAGTGTTTTATATTCGTTATCCTCACGAGTGTTTGTATGAAGTGTTTATATTTGTTTACCTCATGAGTATTTGTATGAAGTGTTTATATTTGTTTACCTCACAAGTATTTGTATGAAGAGTTTATATTTGTTTACCTCACGAGTATTTGTATGAAGTGTTTATATTCGTTTACCTCACGAGTGTTTGTATGAAGTGTTTATATTTGTTTACCTCACGAGTATTTGTATGAAGTGTCTCCACTTGTTTACGTCACGAGTATTTGTATGAAGAGTTTATATTTGTTTACCTCACGAGTATTTGTATGAAGTGTTTATATTTCTTTACCTCACGAGTATTTGTATGAAGTGTTTATATTTGTTTACCTCACAAGTATTTGTATGAAGTGTTTATATTTGTTTACCTCATGAGTATTTGTATGAAGTGTTTTATTCGTTTACCTCACGAGTGTTTGTATGAAGTGTTTATATTTGTTTACCTCATGAGTATTTGTATGAAGTGTTTATATTTGTTTACTCACAAGTATTTGTATGAAGAGTTTATATTTGTTTACCTCACGAGTATTTGTATGAAGTGTTATATTCGTTTACCTCACGAGTGTTTGTATGAAGTGTTTTATTTGTTTACCTCACGAGTATTTGTATGAAGTGTCTCACTTGTTTACGTCACAAGTATTTGTATGAAGAGTTTATTTTTGTTTACCTCACGAGTATTTGTATGAAGTGTTGATATTTCTTACCTCATGAGTATTTGTATGAAGTGTTTATATTTGTTTACCTCACGAGTATTTGTATGAAGTGTTTATATTTTTTACCTCACGAGTGTTTGTATGAAGTGTTTATATTTGTTTACCTCACTAGTATTTGTAAGAAGTGTCTCACTTGTTTACCTCATGAGTATTTGTATGAAGAGTTTATATTTGTTTACCTCACGAGTATTTGTATGAAGTGTTTATATTTCTTTCACCTCACGAGTATTTGTATGATGTTTATATTTCTTTACCTCAACGAGTATTTGTATGAAGTGTTCTTCACTTGTTTACCTCATGACTATTTGTATGAAGTGTCTATATTGTTTCACTCACGAGTATTTGTATGAGTGTTTATATTGTGTTACCTCATGAGTATTTGTTTGAAGTGTTTATATTTGTTTACCTCACGAGTATTTGTATGAAGTGTCTCCACTTGTTTACCTCACGAGTATTTGTATGAAGTGTCTCCACTTGTTTACCTCATGAGTATTTGTATGAAGTGTCTATATTTGTTTACCTCACAAGTATTTATGAAGAGTTTATATTTCTTTACCTCATGAGTATTTGTATGAAGTGTCTCCACTTGTTTACCTCATGAGTATTTGTATGAAGTGTTCTATATTGTGTTTACCTCACAAGTATTTGTATGAAGTGTTTATATTTGTTTACCTCACGAGTATTTGTATGAGGTGTTTATATTTGTTTACCTCAGAGTATTTGTATGAGGTGTTTATATTTTGTTTCCTCACGAGTATTTGTATGAAGTGTTTATTTTGTTTACCTCATGAGTATTTGTATGAGGTGTTTATATTTGTTTACTCACGAGTATTTGTATGAAGTGTTTATATTTGTTTACCTCATGAGTATTTGTATGAAGTGTTTATATTTGTTTCCCTCATGAGTATTTGTATGAGGTGTTTATATTTGTTTACCTCACGAGTATTTGTATGAAGTGTTTATATTTGTTTACCTCACAAGTATTTGTATGAAGTGTTTATATTTGTTTACCTCATGAGTATTTGTATGAAGTGTTTATATTTGTTTACCTCACAAGTATTTGTATGAAGTGTTTATATTTGTTTACCTCATGAGTATTTGTATGAAGTGTCTATATTTTGTTTACCTCACAAGTATTTCTATGAAGAGTTTATATTTCTTTACCTCATGAGTATTGTATGAAGTGTCTCCACTTGTTTACCTCATGAGTTTTTGTATGAAGTGTCTATATTTGTTTACTCACAAGTATTTGTATGAAGTGTTTATATTTGTTTACCTCACGAGTATTTGTATGAGGTGTTTTATATTTGTTTACCTCATGAGTATTTGTATGAGGTGTTTATATTTGTTTACCTCACGAGTATTTGTATGAAGTGTTTATATTTGTTTACCTCATGAGTATTTGTATGAAGTGTTTATATTTGTTTCCTCAGAGTATTTGTATGAGGTGTTTATATTTGTTTACCTCACGAGTATTTGTATGAAGTGTTTATATTTGTTTACCTCACGAGTATTTGTATGAGGTGTTTATATTTGTTTACCTCATGAGTATTTCTATGAAGTGTTTATATTGTTTCCTCACGAGTATTTGTATGAGGTGTTTATATTTGTTTACCTCATGAGTATTTGTATGAAGTGTTTATATTTGTTTACCTCACGAGTTTTGTATGAAGTGTTTATATTTGTTTACCTCATGAGTATTTGTATGAAGTGTTTATATTTGTTTACCTCATGAGTATTTGTATGAGGTGTTTATATTTGTTTACCTCACGAGTATTTGTATGAGGTGTTTATATTTTTTTACCCTACGAGTGTTTGTATGAAGTGCTTATATTTGTTTACCTCAGCGAGTATTTGTATGAAGTGTCTCCACTGTTACCTCATGAGTATTTGTATGAAGAGTTTATATTTGTTTACCTCACGAGTATTTGTATGAAGTGTTTATATTTTCTTTACCTCACGAGTATTTGTATGAAGTGTCTTCACTTGTTTACCTCATGACTATTTGTATGAAGTGTTATATTGTTTCCCTCACGAGTATTTGTATGAGGTTTTATATTTGTTTACCTCATGAGTATTGTTTTGAAGTGTTTATATTTGTTTACCTCACGAGTATTTGTATGAAGTGTCTCCACTTGTTTACCTCACGAGTATTTGTATGAGTGTTTATATTTGTTTACCTCACGAGTATTTGTATGAAGTGTCTCCACTTGTTTACCTCATGAGTATTTGTATGAAGTGTCTATATTTGTTTACCTCACAAGTATTTCTATGAAGAGTTTATCTTTTCTTTACTCATGAGTATTTGTATGAAGTGTCTCCACTTGTTTACCTCAATGAGTATTTGTATGAGGTTGTTTATATTTCTTTACCTCACGAGTATTTATATGAAGAGTTTATATTCTTTACCTCATGAGTGTTTGTATGAAGTGTCTATTTTCGTTTACCTCACGAGTATTTGTATGAAGGTGTTTATATTTCTTTACCTCACGAGTATTTGTAGAAGTGTCTCCACTTGTTTACTCATGAGTATTTGTATGAGGTGTGTATATTCTTTACCTCACGAGTATTTGTATGAAGAGTTTATATTTCTTTACCTCACGAGTATTTGTATGAAGTGTCTCCACTTGTTTACCTCATGAGTATTTGTATGAAGTGTCTCCACTTGTTTTACCTCATGAGTTCTTAGTTGGTTTAATTTGTGTGTGGTTGGATGGTATTGGGGGGTTTGTTTTGTTTTTAAACTTATTGGTTTTGGTTGTTTTGGTGGTTGGGATTAGGTTGGTGTATTTTGGATTTGGGTTGTGGTTTTTGTTATGTGTGTGTTGATTTGTTGGTATTTTTGTTTAATAGAGGTATGTGAGAATTGTTAGGTGTATTTGGTGTGTAATGTTGGTTATATATTTGGTGTTGTATTTATTGTGGTTGTATGGTTATAGTTTTGGTTGGAGTTTGTGTTGGTGTTATTGGGGTATTTGTGTTGTGGTGTGTATTTGTATGGTTTTGGTGATGGTGTTCAGTGTTGTTCGATGGTTTGGTTGCAGGGGTTTGGTTTGTTAGGGGTATGTTGTAGTATGTTGTTGAGATTAATAAGATGTGTTGGTAGGTTTAGGTATTTTTGTTGTTGGGTTGTTGTTGTTGGTTGTAGGTTTGTTTTGAGGTGTGTTAAGGGTTGTAATAATATGGTGTGGTTGTTGGTGTTTGGGGGTTGTGTATATTGTGTTGTGGTGTAAGTATATGGGTTGTATTAAATTGGGTTTTTTATGCTGGTTGTATTTAAATTGTTGTTATTTGTAGTGTTTGTATTTTGATTGTTGGTGTATAGGTGGAGTTTGTATTTGTGTTGGTATTGTGGTTGTATATTGGTTGGTTGTAATTGGGTTTGAGGTAAGTGGGTTTGTGGTGCTTTGGGGTTGGTGTGGTGTTTTGGTTGTTGTTTTTGGGTGTTATGAATATTGATGTAGGGTGGTGTTTGGTTTGTTGTTGTTTGGTTGGTTAATGATGTGGGGTATTGTGTTGTTGTGTTTTAGTGTTTTTGGGGTAATTGAAATTTTAATTTGGGGTTTTGGGTTATTTTTGTTATTGAAGTGAGTTTTTGGTATGGGGTGTGTTGTATTTTGTATTATAGAGTTGGTGGTGTTGTTAGCGGTGGGTTGTTTGTAGTTTTATTATTTTTTGGTTGAGGGTGTGTTGTTATGTTTTATTGTGGTATTGAATGTGGTGTTGTTATTTTGTATTTTGGTTTGGGGTGGATTGGGGTGTGTTTGGTATTTGTTGTGGTGGTTGTTTTGGGGTTATGTGGTTATGGTGGGTTATGTTGTAAGGTTGTGAGTGTTGTTGTGTTTGTAAGGTATTGAAAAAATAGGTGTTTTGTTGTATTGGGATT
>CM068965.1:21248764-21267515 GCA_035128595.1 Eptatretus atami
CCCAGAGAGAGATAAGGCATGAATGTCTTGGGAAGGATCCTCTGAAACGGTGCTCTTGAATGTTTGTCTCAGCAGAAGATCGTCGAATCGATTTTTTTTGGACTCTGAACGACCGACTGTCTCACCATTTCCACATTTTTTCACTATGACCTGTCCTCTTCTGACCACTGTGACCCTTGTGAAGGTCCACAATGGTTCCCACATTGGTAAACTTTGCGATGGTGCACTTTATTGTCCGAAAGTTGGTGGGCATGGTGCAAGTGGATACCGAAATGTCTCGAGTAAAGACGTTGCACCTGTATGACACTTTCGTCTGGTGCCAAAGTTCAACAATTTTCGTCCGTTGTTGTACGGTCAGTCTTGGCATTGTTCTGGCACTTCTTGGTATCAAAATAAACTTCAGGGTCTCTGCAACAAGAATTGAAGCATTAATCAAAATTCATGCTTTTTTAGGATCAAACGAAGCATTTAAAAGTTGTATATTTTTGGGACACCATATATATATATATATATATATTATATATTGTTGTGGGCGGGGTCGGTGGCGAGAAGACCACTAGGTGGGGGAAGTTATGTCGTCTCCCACCAGACTCCCGAGAATTGTAAGGCCGTCGCTCCGGATAACCCGTGAGCCGGCGGGTTGCTGAACCGCCCGTGGATGCCAATATCTCAACCACATAATGTAGGGTCTTTTTGTCTAGAACCTATTTACCTAATTAACGATGAGATTTCGACAACCGGGATTCCACGCCCTCGCACGTCTTGCCTGAACTGGATCACTACCAGCTGCAACAACCTTTCCGGCTGGATGCAGTCGAGCGGGCCTGCCAAGAACAATCGGCTAGAATGTACGGATTATCGGGTATAAAAACCCGCCTAAACTCAGATCCGAACCATGCTGGACCAATGCAAGAAAGGACCGAAACAAACTGGGAACATTTCTACAATTGTTTTATTTACAGCAAGAAGGACATAGAGCAAGACTTATGCGAATATACAAGGAATTTTACAATGGTGGAAATAACACTTATGCAGTTCTACTTAAAAGACGGCCCATACACTCAGACACACACACAACACAGATGTTTATTAAATAGAGCCCCGGTGCCAGAGAAGGAGAGACGAGCTGGGGTCGCCGTTCGGCGGGGTACCTGCCAATGGCCGTGCAGCCCGACCCACAGTCACACGCGCGGAGCTCGTGTCCGCGGAGGCCGGTGGGACTCGAACCCGAAACCTTCGAATTGCTGCTTCCGGTGGGACTCGAACCCGCAACCTTCGAATTGCTGTTCCACTGGAAGTCCAATGCTACTCGTTGCACCATGGAGAGCTGGACTCCTTCTTGAGTCAACTGGACTCCGTCTCCAGCTCCAACAGGCAACGCACCCACCCAATGCGCTCCTCTCTCGAAATCTCTCTTGAACCCGCTAAGAACCAGCGAAAAGCAACAAAAGTCCGGGGCGGGGCTCGGTGAAGCAGACGCTCACTGTCCCCTTGATTGGACAGGGCTCCACGACCCGCCCCTTTCTGGGTGGGGTTTCGGCCTTGTTGGGAAAACTCCGCCCCCTTCAGGCGTGTCTGGATCCGCCCAGAAGGTCTACCTCGCTAGGATTTCGCCTTGGTAAACAAGACTCCGGGTTGGGCGAGTGAAACGCTTGTTCAGTAGCAGGTTGGTTTTATTGGTTGGATGGTCCGTTGGATGATTCGTTGGAGGATATAACCTACCTAAACCGTCGCAACGCACACCTTTGATTCTCCCACTAGACACAAGGAGGGGTTCGAGCTCACATGTACTTAACGGCATAACTAACTTTTGGGACCTGTATGTTGAATGCATATGGTTTCAGATCCGTATCAATATATATGAATATATATATATATATATATATATATATATATATATATATATCTCCACATATTGTCAATATTTTCAAGTGTTTGTTTATTCTTTCACAGCCAAATTGTAGCACATAGTAGCTGCAAATTTTGGGTGTACATACTTCAGAATCTGGGCAAGGTTTTATACTCCCAGATGTTGCCATTGATGTTCCTTTTGAGGCCACCAAAGGCCACTATTAAGTGTATATATAGATGTGGGATCAGGCAGTGCTGCCGCCGGCCAGCAGGTAAAAGGTAACCACAATGAGACCAATAACTCCATCGCTTTTCAATGTCCAACACATCCCGAAACCACCGACGGGAAAAGCTCACCCAGCCGGGCAGTGCTGAGTAGCTCCTGCTCGTATACTGAAAACCAAATTAAATGCCACATCTCTCTATTTTCGTGATTTGAGGAAATTAACAAAAAAGACAAACATGCAATAAATGACAGGGCCAAATGCACCATAATGTCAGAATTAAACAATTATTTTTTTTAAATCATACATTGGCACACCTCCATTATACCTTGTGTAAAACAGAAGTTTTAAGACAAAACCTGTATTGACATGCATTTTGTGCATTCCACCCATTACAAACAACATTATGTTGCTTGTACAAACATTACTTCATGGACTTCCAAACAATACAGAATCATGACTGGAGAGCTTCTGTCATTTATAATGTTGGCATATCGAGCATCTCTTTCTCTTAATTGCTCCACCTGCAGGGTGTTGCCTCTATATCCTTACAAATAATAATGTCATGTAGTTCCATTACTGGGATCGCATAGCATTATGGAAGTTTGGGGTTTCTCACCCTGCATTTCATGTGTGATGTCAACATTTAATTCACAAGATCTGTCAAAAACAAATGCCTGTGACTCTAGCAATACTGTATAAAAGGCGTAAATGCAACGCACCAACATCCCTGACATTGTTCCGCAATATAATTGGCCCGAGTCCTATCTGTCCTTTGCAGGAGTAGGTTCAAATATTTTGATCCATGACTTCAGTTCCTCCTCACTTTGCTTGTAATGTGCGATGCCATCTGGCTTATTATTGCCGCTTGTGGCTACACTGACATCATGGTGCATTGTGCTCAGGTGGATGACACTTAGTTCATTTCTTTTTTGCCACTTTACCTCATCACTAACATTCCCTTTCAATTCAAATTAATGTGAGTGACCAGCTTGGCTTTGTGTGCCATTGGACCCTGGGGAAGCAGAAATGGGACGAGACGCAGGGGAATAAGAGAGGGGCCGGGACACAGGGGAATAAGAAAGGGGGCAGGACGCAGGGGAATAAGAAAGGGGCCGGGACACAGGGGAATAAGGAAGGGGCCGGGAAGCAGGGGAATAAGAGAGGGGCCAGGACACAGGGGAATAAGAAAGGGGCCGGGACGCAGCGGAATAAGAAAGGGGCCGGGACGCAGGGGAATAAGATAGGGGGAGCGACGCAGGGGAATAAGAGAGGGGTCGGGACTGAGGGAAATAAGAGAGGGGTTGGGACGTAAGAGGAGAAGAGAGGGCCCGGGATGGTGGGGGGGAGAAAGGGGGGGGACTTGCGTATCTCATTCATAGAACATTTGAATGCCCTTGGGAATTTTTTTGTATTCATACTTATATTCAAAAAAAAAAGTCAGGAAGCCAAACACATATCTGCCCAAAACAATTTTCTACCAACAGCACCCTTCCCCCCTCCCCCCGCCTCCAAAGGATGGAAATGACTTGCTGAGTTTTTGGGGTTAGAACTTTTTCAGTGAAGGGCAAAGGTTGTCAAACTATCTCGCATTGAAGTAGTTTTGCATGGTTTATTTCAGTCTAGGTGGTGTGTGTTCTTTGTGTGATTTTGTCTGATGCTTGGAGCTTTTTAGCATAAAAGCCTTTTTTCCTTGGCACACCTGAACTCCTATCCACCGACAAGGCCTTCATCTGCAGTTTAATGGAGTACTGCTCTCCCCTCTGGGCTAGCACCCCTGCCTCACACCTTTCTCAGATTGACACTATGGAAACCAAGGCCTTTAAGATCATTGGAATCTCCCACACTGAAGCTGAGTCGATGGGCCCATTACTTTCCTACCATAGACAGGTCAGTGGTCTCTGTCTTTTACTACCTCCTTTCTGGTCTTGCACTCTCTGTTCTTTCCGTACTTTGTCAACCCCTCCAGGTTTCTGCAGGTTGCACATGGTTCACCATCAACCCCTTCTCATGTAACCCCAAATCAAGAATCACTGCTCAGCTCCACTCATTTGTTCCTCCTTTTCTCTCCCTGTGGAACCAACTTCCATCTTCTCTTCAATCTCATTCTTTCCTCCAGGTCTTCAAGACAGCTGTTCACCACAATCTCAGATCATTCCCCATCCAAAACTATAAGCCTGGTGTTGGCTTAGTGGTTAGGGTGGTGGCTTGGGATCCTAGTGGGATCCCAGGGTCCTGAGTTCAAGCCCCGTTGGCCGCTGAATTAAAATACATCAGGAGGTTAACTCAGCCTGTCATCCTTCCGAGGTTGGCAAAATGAATACCAGTGTACTGGTAAGGGGGACACTGCATCAGCAGCATAGCCGTGTCCCACACCAGCAGCCACAGGCTGCACTCGATAGAGAGAGATCAAAACTATGATATTTTCTTCTTTATCCAACTTGTCACCCCATGCATGTTCCCATACTCCTCATTCCTCCTCACACCCATTATTTGTCCAAGTCCACCTTTTTTTGTCTTTCAGCCCTGCTGTTGATGTTTCCCCCCTCTCTCTTCTGATTCCTTCTCTTCTGTTGTGTCCTGCCTGCTCTTCCACAAGCCTCGACTCTGTATACAAAAAAAAATAGATCAATTAACAAGTCCAACAATTAATATGTGGTCTGTAACTGCATGAAAATGAAGTCGGCCTCATAATTGGTAATATATATGATTTGGGCAGGAATTTATAATTTGTTCAGGGTCCTAGTCAATACTCCCCTACTCTTCAAAAAGTGGCATCTTTAATGTCTACCAACGACCAGTGCTAGTGGACTGGTCCTCAGACTTGATGTTCATCTGATGGACGGCACACATTGATGCCTCGCCCTATCTGTGAAACACCAAGATGACAGTTAATAGCTGAGAGGTGAATGCTCTCTTTCTAGACTATCCTACCAACCCAGCATATCAGTTTTAATAAAAGGTGGATGCTATCCTTGGGTGATTAAATGCTTTGCTCGATGTTCTTGCTCTTGCTGGAGGCATGGAACAATGAAAAGAAAAAAAAACATAACAACCCACAAGCACTCAACAGGAAGAGAAGATGTGTTTTTTTTTCCAGCTGATTGAATTAAATGCAAAAGGATAATATAATTTTATAGTTGCAATTTGTGCAGATTAATGACCGAGCTCTGAAACAATAATAATAATTACTTTTGGCTCAGCATGACATAGCTACAGTTTGTTAATTCTTGAGCACTCTAAATGTCAAGCATTTAGGCCTTGGTGAGCTTAATGGATAGAGTTCATTGAAAGTCAGAACACGTTAATATTTGCTTATGGCATAAAATATGATACTCAACACATTGTATCCCGAGAAACCAGAAGGTATCTAAGATTTATATAAAACACGACTTGCAATACTTTCAAATTAAACTCCATTTGGAGTGCCACCCCGCATTGAGGCCCCAGGGTGCAGCTATCAACCAGCAAAGGTTTTAACGAGGCAAACGAGCCAAGCATTCTCTCCACTTGAGCTGTCCGTGAAGTTTGTAATTTGGCCAACATGCCTCCCAAAGATCGACTCCAATTAAAAAAGAAATACCACTCTTAGAGTACGAAGCTCCACAGGCAAGAAAATAGGGAGGCCTGTACTCTTTATAGCGCTCAAGGGTGTTCACGACTCGTTCTGTTCTTGCATATGGCAGCTTGCTTTCCACGTGGCTATCATTTATTGGAAGCGTGGCTGTGCTGTTGATGCTGTGTCCCTCTTCTAGTACCAGTACACTGGTACTCATTTTGCCGACCTCGGAAGGATGCTGAGTAACCCCACCTGGTGTTAATTCAGCAGCCAATGGGCTCCAACTCAGGACCCTAAGATCCTAAGCTTCACGACTAGTCGAGAACACGTTTCTTGGCTAGAACGCAATCCTGGTGGGGGTTGCCGCAGCTCCAACAGAATACTTGACCGAGGGTGCAGGAATTTGTAATTTGTTCAGGATGCTAGAAATAACTTGTATACTCTTCATGAAAAATACCGTTGGATTTTTGACGTCTACCAACAATCAGTGGTGCCAAACAGGTTGTCCGGCTTAATGTCGATCTGATGGACAGCACACACAATGATGTTTTGCCTTGAATGCGAAACACCAGGATGACGGTTTATATCAGGATCGGAATTCAAACCCAGGCGAGAGAACTCAGAGGCACATGCGCAAACCACTAAGCTATCCTGCCAGTTTGACAGGCTAGAGAAGATGGTTTTGATTAGAATTTAAGTCATGGATGAAATCAATGGCAACGTTTATGCTTCTTTGCTGAACTGAAATGCATGGTTCACATGTCTGGGATATTGAATGATCGTCATGACATGTCCTCAGCAGAAGCAATTAACACACACTGTCCATTTGCACATATCCATGGTGCCAAGTCCCTTTCTGACATGCACCACTTCCCAAGGAAGCAGAGACATTTGTATGCACAGCCATGCATGTGGTATGCATGAAAACCCTAACATGCAAACAAAATAATCCTCAAAACTCATCCAGCATTGCTTAAGGACGGAAAGCCATACAACATTCATATAAAAGATACAGTACCTCAAGTCTTCGAAAGCTTTTACTAAAATTATAACTGCAAACATTATTTCCAAACCACAAGCCTTATTGACGAAGAACCTCCCATAAAACAATTCCTTAAAACAGTCAAGTGTTTTTATTTTCAAAAAGTAGTAACAATGATAACTAGAGCGATGTCAATGGCATGCCATCGCCAATCGCAACACTTTCCACCTAAAGCAAAGTTGAAAGATGGCTAAAAGTTCTACCAGGTATGACCCAATATCAAATCTTGGGTTGTTTTATTTTCCGTTGACCCCTGTGGCACGAGGGGTATGAACCAGGGGGTCAAATTCAACCTACATACATACATCCATATGTATATCTATATATGTATGTATATATATACATATATACACACACACACACACACACACACACACACACACACACACACACGTCAGGAAAACAACAGACAAATTAGCACAGCAAATGGGATGTGTTGAAATTTGAGCCCAAGATTTGTGTTCAGGTGTTAAAACTAAACAAGAGAACACACAGCTCTGAGAACAAGCCAAGAGAATCGTTTTAAACCACATCAAAAGGAAACACGATCTAAGAGTCACAGACTGTTCTCGTAACCCTAGTTTAATGAACGCCTCGATAAAACCTATTTGACATCATAAATGGGTTCCTTGCAGCAAGCTTGAATTGTTTAGAGCCCAATTTAGTCGAGTGATGAGGTGGATAATCTCCAACCTGAAAGGTCCAAGCAAGCAAGGTGCATATTGAACATGAACAAAAACACACCTTCGATCGAATATTACTTTAATAAAACTTTTCATGTCGTCACATCTCCCGTGAACCCACACATTCATTGTGAGTGGGTGTGTTCAAATGTTTGTGGGATCCAACAGAGTTTTGTTCTGTCGGATACACACTCCCATATGATTAAAGTACATGTACTTTCATATTATCATTATCCCCACGCTTTTTGTAAAAAATGGGGGATATTTAATATAATCGGCTCCTTCTGTCTGTCTGTCTGTCTTTTTGTTACACTATCTCCTCCTAAACGGTTGTGCAAACGTTCACCAAAATTTGTAGTTATAATCATGACATGGCAAGAAGGGAGAGAGCAGTATCATTCTTGGCCCTGCCTTCTGGGGCGAGGTCAAAAGGTCAAATGCCAAAAAATGCAATTACGGGCACATTTGTAATAAAACTTCGTATATGCAATCAAAATTGAGGGACGCATGAAATATGTAAAGATTTTTTGGATTTTACCCCCGGTTCATGCCCCAGAGGTGGGGACTTGGGGTCACAGGGGTCAAAATGGAGAAAAAAAGATAATTAAATCTCACAATTTGATATTGGGTCATTCCTCGTGAAACTTTTTGCCATCTTTCAATTTTTGCCATAAATAAGCTATTAATGATCGCAACATAAAAGGATCCCCCCCCCACCCCCTTTGCCCTCTCAATAAATGTAGGCCTTTAGGCCTCTGCATTGGTTAAATGAAAAAGGGCAAAATTAGTCCATCTTGCCCCCATACTTCAATTGTGCATCAACCAACCAACCAACTTCATGAAGTTGTGGCCATGCCCAATTGGTTCTGTTGGCAGAATTTTTGTTTTCAATGTCAATTTGATGATGTTATAATAACGACGTCTTGGTCTTCCATGTTCCATCTACCCTCAGGCTGCATCAGAATGACCTTGATCGCCAGTGTTAAAGTTCTTTATTTTACTACTTTATGGAAGAACATTAAAAAGAAGAGCAGACACAGAGAGGAAGGTTATTCATTCTTTCATTCTCTATTATATCATGCTCTACTCTCTACTCGCACACCAACAAGAGTCCAAGCCAGTGGACCTTGATCCAAATGTCAAAACTTGACTTCACTTTATCCTGGCAATTAAAAGTCCAAATTGTCTCCATAAATGTCCTTGGAAATCATGTAAAAAAAATATCCCTGGTGTCTCCTAATCTATTCCTCCTGCATGTGATTTAGTACAAAGTTCCTCCGTTGGCCTTTGATCACCAAATTTTAAAAACTGTAGAAAACGTAAGTGCATCTGGAGAACATCTGTAAAGACTGGACATCTCCCCACAGCTTGAAACCGACCTTCTGCATGATGTGTTTGAATACACATTCGCGCATGAAGATAGGTCATTGCAAAAAGCAAAAAAAACAACCTAAGCCTTAACCTCATCATCACTGAGGGCAGCAGACATCCAGACATGAAACCTGTCAAGTGCTCTACATTTCTTACTTTTGAAATCAACCACAATTTGAACTCAATGCTCATGGAAAGACTTCCTTTGATATTATTGGTTATGCAACCAAAGTCATCTTGCTCTAACCCTCAGACCAGGTCAGAGCTCGAACACCACAACACAAGTAAATCGGCCAAGGCCGCAAAATAGCAAGGTGAACTGGAGTGAACTCGATGGCGTGCCATCACAAATCCCCATGCTTCTCACTTCAAGCAAAGTTGAAAGACGGCAAGAAGTTCCACCAGGAAAGACGCAACATCAAATTTTGAGTGAAGTTTTTTTTCACGTTTTGACCCCTGTGACCCCAAGCATCCACCCCCTGGGGTATGAACCCAGGTGTCAAACCCAAAAAATCGTTGGAACATATTTCATGCGTCTCCCAATGTTCATTGCGTATGTAAAGTTTCATTTAAAAATGTTTTAAAATGTGCCCGTAATTGCATTTTTTGGTATGTGACCTTTTGACCTAGCCCCAGAGGGTGGAGACAAAAATGATACACCTATTGCACCTCCATGCCATGTGCTGATCATAACTCCCAATTTTGGAAAATTTCTGCACAACCATGTCGGAGGAGATAGCGTGACGGACGGACGATGGAACCGATTACAATACCCCCCCCCCCCCCCCTTTTTATTTTTCAAAAATCATGGGGATAATGACTCGATATCCAACAGAGTGGTTGAATCTCATCACATGACATCAAGAAAAATTCTAACCACCATCGTGCTTTATAAAGAGAATTTTGCAATTAGCTTGCTTTATACAGAAAACAATGGTAAGGTTGTACTTAGTTTGTCATAAATGGCAGGAAATTATCTTAACCTGACTGTGGCAGCTCTTCCATGTTCCTCATTATCCACACTCCCACGGGTAATGAGAAATACCACAGGAAAGGCCTCTCTTTTTGCAACATCAATTGTGGAGATCGAGCATTCTCGTGTGTAAAAATAACATACGAGTCACAAATTTCAAACAATATAGTCTCTAACTTATTTTAACCGATTTGGTGAAACAAATACCATGACAAAGGAGAGGGAAAAATAATCCAAAAAAACTGTTCTTCTTTGTGGATTTTCCTTTGGTAAAAAATAATCGCATTAGGGCCGGAGGAATTTCGTTTTCATTTTAGATCCTCGTGGAGGATCTCGAAGTCTTACTCACGTTGTTGTTCTTGTGGATTTTTTGTTTCACAGCCTACAGTTTTATCGAAACTTCCTGCAACTTGGCGAATATATGTAAAAATTCCCTGCGCAGACAGTAACGATCTCCGATTTGAAAATTCTTCCTAGAAAAAAAGTTATGACGTCAAAATATCTCCGCTAATAGAAATCGCCAAAAAAATTATCTCCGAAACTAGGCAAGCTTTTTGAATTCTGTTTGCGGGAATCGAACAGGGCATTAAGCAAGATTAATTACCGGACATATGATACATCACTATGACGTCATCAATTTTTATGACGTCATTCCTATTTTTTGACATTTTTTGTTTTTTGTTTCATTTGTTTCACAGCCCTACAGTTTTCATCGAAACTTCCTGAAACTTGGCATATATACGTAAAAAAAATACCCTGCGCAGACAGTACTATCTCCGATTTTGAAAATTCTCTTAGAAAAAAAAGTTATGACGTCAAAATATCTCCGCTAATGGAAATCGCCTAAAAAATTATCTCAAACTAGGCAAGCTTTTTGAATTCTGTTTGCGGGAATCGAACAGGGCATTAGCAGAGATGAATCACCGCACATATGATACATCACTATGACGTCATATCTATTTTTATGACGTCATTCCTATTTTTTGACATTTTTTGTTTCACAACCAGAGTTTTCATCGGATCTTCGTGAAAATTGCCATGTATATGCAGAAAGCCCACGCGCAGGCAGTAACCATCTCCGATTTGGAAATTCTTCCAAAAAAAAGTTGACGTCATAATTTCGCCGCTAATGGAAATCGCCTACACCATTATCTCCGAAACTAGGCAAGCTGTTTGAATTTTGTTTGCGGGAATCAAGCCGGCATTAGCACAGATAATTTATCGCCAAACCTGAGCATCACAATGATGTCATATTCGTTTTTATGACGTCATCATTAAGAGGACGAGGATCTTACCTCATTTGAGCTTGTTTTACTTGTGGTTGGAAGCACCTTCTTCTTCTTCAAATATAAGTAATCCCAACTGCCCCAATCTTATATATAATTGACCCCTCCCACACTCCTCTTGCCGAAGAAGCTACGTAAAGCAACCCAAGAAGACTTACACAAGGTAAGTGCTACGCTGTTTCAAACCCTTCCCTACACACACACATGAGAACCCCAATGCTACACACCCCCTCAGCTACTAGACCGGTTTCATCACTTATTGGCAAATCATCAGCGATAGCTTAAACAGAAATGCATACTGAGGGTGTATAGCATTGGTATCCATCATGCAGTTTTACCATGTGAGGTGGTTGTTCTGTGAGGATTATGCGGTTTTACCGTGTGAGACATAATCCGTGGCAATGCTCACCGTAACAGTCTGGACGTGTGTCTGATGTATAAACGACGAATGTGGGCATCATTGGTTAAATATTTATCGGTATACCATCTTGATGAGGGCAAATAAGCCCGAAATCCGGGTCGATAGTTTCGTTTGATGTTTAACTGATGATGACCGTATAATATTTGTCTCTTTTACAGTCACCGGGACGAACCCTCTGCGTTGGAGGTGACACTTTGGTGTGGAATATGTCCAATGGGGATTGGCGGAGTGCTCGTCGCACTCCACATGTTTCGAGATATATATATATATATATATACATATGTAAATAAAATATTTTGGCATGTCTGTTTGTTTGTTAGGGTTAGTTGTCATGTTAGGGTTAGTTCTGTTTGTCATGTTATAACTTAGGAATGGATTAATGGATATCATTAAATCGAACTACGGTGGATTCAGTGAACTTCCTGGAAGGTTTTTGATTACAAAATTTTTTTTTTTTAATTTTTTATGGGTAGACGTGGTGAAACTGCAAATGCCAACTTGTGATGCTGGCTATCCCTGCATTCCCAGGAATCCTTTTTCTTCTTGTCCTATTGATTTGCCATCACAGCATAGATTGGTATTGCCATCAGCAAAGCTACGGGTCTTATATTCTAGTATATTATAAAGCAGGAGTGTCTGTCTGTCCGTCTGTCCATCCCTGAACTACTCCCTCAGTTTTGAGGATAATCCCATCAACCCTTCTGTGGAACCTTTTGGGTTCCCAACCGGTGTCCTAAGGTGGGCGTTTGTTTTGTTTGTTTTGATCCGTATGAAGCTGCTCCCTCTCCAGATGTAACATCAGCACAGCGTTTATCTTCGTTGATGTCACGAGTGTTTGGAACATTGTATTTTGTTTTATTAATGGTATAGTATTAATTTGTGATTGGAGTGATGCTGTTTGGAATGAAAATATAGAGAGATTGAGTTTAAAGGAGAATTGGGAAATGATGTGAGGGGTTCCACCCGTGACATTCGTGGATTCGGCATTTACAGTTTCGCCATTGACATCATTGAAATATTACCCAACTTACTTCTGTTTGGGTCGGCTGCAGTATTTTTTCCCCAAGTTCTTCACAAAATGGTTGTCCATGCCTGAGGTTCGATTGAAGGTATTATAGGAATGTGGAATTTATTGGTTCATGGTTTGGCATTCGCTGTTTCCACGTTGTGCATTTGTCTTTTGACTCCCTCCCATGCATAGCACGGTACCTCGCTAATGTATATGTATATATATATATATATATATATATATATATATATATATATATATATATATATATATATATATATATATAAATTTATATATATAAATAAATATACAGGGCATTCCAAAAAGACCTGGACAACTTTATTTGTTAATATATTCAGTTCCACAAATGGTACGATACCCTTTGTTTTATATGATAGAAAAACCCAAAAGTTTTCTTTATTTTCAGGTCTGGTGGTTTAATGTAAAAGAAAATGGCGACTCCACAGGAGAAACCTCAGTGCGTCAAATGGTTCATCGAAACAGGAACCGACACGCAAGTTCAACATAATTTCCGTGCGAGGTATGGAAGGAATCCACCATCATGGATTAGTATCAGAGAGTGATACAAGAGGTTTAAGGAGACTGGAAGTTATCAGACATACAAAAGTACATGTTGACCAAGCACCAGTGCAATCGACGTTGTACGAGCACTTTGAATCATCTGAACAAAGTTCCACAAAATCAATTTGATGCACATCCAGAGAACTAGGACTACCAACCACCACTAAACACAGAATTTGCATGAAAGACTGAAGCATTATGCCTATAAGGTGCAGATTATGCAGGAACTCAAACCAAATGATGGGCACAAACGCAATGTGTTTGCCTTGGAAATGCTCAGTCGCATGGAGGATGATGAAGGTTACCTGAAAAAGGTCATGTTCACAGATGAAGCTTGCTTTGATGTATCGGGGAAGGTCAACTGGCACAATGTGATGATTGGGGCTCTGAAAACCCCCACGTGGTCATTGAACACCTACGTGATAGTCCAAAGTTCAATGTGTGGTGTGGCCTTTTCACTGACAGCTTGGTGGGTCCGTTTTTCTTTGCGGAGGATACAGTGACCTCAACAATTTGCATGAACATGTTGGAAGGATTTGCCTTCCCACCGATTGAAGACCTGCAACCCAATATCATTTTTCAACAGGACGGAGCTCCCCCTCATTTGGCCTTGGTCGTTTGAGCCATCCTGAATGAAAAATTTCCAGGTCGCTGGATTGACCGAGGTGGACCAACTGTCTGGCCCCCACAATCACCAGACCTATACCCCTTGATTTTGTTTTTCTGTGGGGGGGGGGGGTTGTCAAAGATGTCTACAACACCAAGGTGGCAAACCTGCAGGATCTTCGTTCTCGGATCACAGCTACATGCTGAACTAAACATAGCAAGAACTCGTGTACCGCCTTGATGTCCTGCGCGTGACAAACTGAGCTCACATTGAAGTGTATTGATGGTGTGCATAAATCTTTATGAGTTTCTATATCATATAAAATAAATGGTATCATTGTATCATTTGTGATTATAAATATATTGACAACCAAAGTTGTCTGGGTCTTTTTGGAACACCCTGTGGTGGGACAAAGTGATATTTTTATCTGAGTTACAAGCAATATGGATCATGAATACAGGTAAGTATTAATTGACTAAAACATTTTTGAATGTTTGTTATCACCAGGATGCCTGAGAAAGAGGTCTGACTGGATACGTAAACATGCAATACTTAAAATTTGCACTGTAAACTTACCACTGTACACCATCTTTAAACAATTAATGTTTATGACATTGTTCCTGGACTCTTGGCTTTGAGATAGATCAATATGGAAAATCTCAGCTTTCTAATCCACCTAGAAAGTACTAAATATTTATATCAGTGAGTGGTTAGAAATATACAAATGAACTCCCATGCTAGCCACCTTAGTGTAGCAGCATAGCAAACCTGTTGTGCATTTTGTGATACAAAGCACCAAATTTGGCACAAATGTACATTAATATGTTGCGAACATTTTTCAGAATATTGGGCCACTTGAAATTTCTCTTTATGTCCGCCATATTGGATTTCAAAATGGCCGCCACTTGAAATCTACATTTGCTATTATCTCTGGACGTAATGCAGCTATTGACTTGATTCTGGTATCTAAATGTATGTTTTTGGGGCAAGGAATCCAAGGTACCATTTTCAACTTAATATTATCTATCACAGTCTGTTATATAATTTTATTTGGAATTATCTAGGCAAATATTGGATTCAACACAATACTTTGAAAAGAATGTCTTAGTTCTGTAAATGTCTTAGGTATAATACTGACATGCTACATGGTCTAGTAATTTGAGGCTAGGTATATACCGGTACTGAAGATACGTGTACATAAACAGTGTCATGTTAACAAGTTCAGCATTGCCAAAGTACATGTATTTGTTGACTCATCGTCATGTGCAGTCCCCTTCACACACACAGAGGGCTGTGCACTGAAGGGCAGCCTTTTTGCACTTGCAGCGCCTCACACACCCTTTCTTGCACTTGCAAGAAACCAGCTCAATGCAGCTGTGAGCTGCCTAGTTAGCCTGGTCCAGTAGGTGTGTACTGTCCTTCTCCAGTCCTGACCAACCCCAGTTGGTTGGTGGAGGGAGCTCTGGTGCTGGCAGCAGTATTTGACCCCACACATGTCCACCTTGATACACTGCCTCTTGACATGTTCCTCCAGAGCTGCCTTCGTTGGAGGGATGAGCTGCACATTGTTCTTCCTTGCGAAGAGTTTCCTCCTGGCCTTGTCAATGTCTGTGCATTTGCTGGTTCGATCATACACAGGATCACGAACCTCTCGATGATGCGCATTGCATCGTCTGGTATGTCACGAGGTGCAGAGGACAGCAGCAGCAGCGCCTCATGGAGTTCTGGCAGTACCGTCCAGACTGCCCACGCAGTCTTCTTGCCATGTCTATGAAAACTAGAACAGTGTCGCATCCAGTTAGAGCGTGGAACATTGGCAGTGCACGAGCCTTCTCTCGTCCCAATCCAGCTGCTATTTCGTGTGCTGCTAGGTATCGGAAACTCTGGCCTGTTCCGAATGCCAGCCACAGTTTGTCTTCTGGTTGCAACTCCTGTGCCAGGGACACTGCCGCACCACAACATCGGTGTCTACAGTCCGGATGAGTATTGCATGGTGTCCATGCTGGACTGCGTGAGATGCATGCAGCAAATCCGACTGTCAGCTTCTTCATGTTACATGGGGCGAGTGAGGTCAGATCTGGCAGTAGTGGCTTGCTGAGCACTGCCTCTCCATCAGTAATGACGAGTTGCTTGTCCTCCTGGTCAAACCATTCCATGAGAGCTGCTGAGAGGAACCTGAACAGCTCGTCTTGTTGCTGTCCACTCGTAGGAAGTTCTGCCAGTTTCCTGGTATGGCTGCGGCAGCCACCACACGCTCCGCACACCTTGTCCCCGCTTTGCACGTGTACTACCTTTCAGTGAATCAGCAAGGTAGTATCCCAGACCAGATCCAGGCGTGACACTGTTTGCAGCTTCGTGGACATATATGGGATGAAGATCTGTTGTGCATACTCTTCAAAGGTCTTTGATGACGCGGGCTTAAGCATCTGGACGATGGCTGCTCCATCAAGCACAATACAGGTCGTGACAGGAGTCTCTGTCTTGCGTCGGAGACTTCTTCCAAGCATGTGAGGAGATCACTCTTGGTACCAGTGCAGAGGCTTCCACCATCAGACAATGCAGGAGGACATGCCTGATTCTCGTGACAAAAGAACTCCTCAAGGTTTCCATCCCTCGTCTGGCAGCCAATGTACAGGCGTGCGAAGAGTTCACGGTCATTCTTGATGGAGGCGAGCTGTTGCTGACCTATGCTCTGGCTTCTTGGAGTGGAAGTGCTGAACACCTTCAGCTTGTTACGAGGAATGGGTGCGTCCACTGCCTTTGTTCTGTCCAACAGACACTCTCTGGTGAAAGCCTCGAACTGCTCTTGGCCAATCCTCTTGGCATTCATCACGGTCTCCACAGCAGCAGGATCTGCGATCTCCTTTGTGTCCAGTTTGACTACATCCTGACTCTCCTCCTCGAATGGGTTGCCCATCTCCTCTATGACACCGACGAGAGAGCGAACATCTTTCACAAATGAGGCTTGTACACTTGGCGTCTGATCATGATGACGTGTGTCTGCTGTTTGCCGTCTCCAGTGTTGGTTCCCATCCTGGAATTCTTCGATCACCCTGGCAACTTCTGGTCCCGCAACCATCCAGCGACGTAGGGCACTAGGGTTGTCAGTGAGCCCAACTGCTCCACCGTCTCCTTTGATGCAGGCATTATTCTGCTCATGTGCCTGGTCAATCGGGATTGAAGAGAAACCCTCTGTGTTTTCTGAACGGTGAAGTGGCTTTCCCTGAATTTCCTGGCTACATCTGGGTGTTTGATGGTGAGTTCGGCCATGTCTTCAGGTGCACTGGTATCCACCTAGCATAGTGGGTGTGATCCAGTGCATGGAACCAGGGGACCAGCTCTGTCAGAGCATCGAGGTACATCATTAACGATCCCTGCCTGAGAGAACGCACATACACTAGAACCAACAGTTCTAGTTCCAGCACGGTTGCCCAGTAGTGAAACTGGGGGATGTCTTTCTCTCTCTGGCAACACCAGTCTTCAAACCCCGGAAGGTCCTCTGCATCCTGGTTTCTCCCAGACAGTAGTGGTTGTAGGCACGGTGTTGCAGGATGTACAGTGCTGCTGCAGTCACTTGATGTCGCTCTTTGTGCGCAAGACATGGGATGCTCGCAGGAATGAGTCTGCTGTCCCTGCTGTCGCAATCTCGGCTTGCACAAGTGCTTGCACCCAACCACTCCCTTTCAGCCAGTCCCCAGTGTCTCAGTGCGCCATCTCTATGTGGAGGCCACCAAACATCACCACTATCTGGTCCTTCACCATAGCTCTCTGGCCACTTCCACTGTATCTGCTTGGCCAAAGCAAACAGTGGCTGATCAACGGTGGCCACTGGTGTCTGTCCAGGATTCAGGTGTTCCACAGTATTCTTCACGACGTCCATTGAGTGCCGGATCATGGCCACTGTGTGGGCACTCTCCAGGAAGAGTGGAAGCTAGCGACGTGGGGCAGAGTGACTGAGCATGTGGTGGCTGTCGGCTGGCATGAAATGCAGCCCAAGATGTGTTGTCATTGTCCACTGTACCAGTGTTGTCTTTCAGGACTCGCTTTGCATTGCCTCGCCATTGGTATTCTTCATCAGTCTGCTGTTTGAAGTCTCCTCTGGTTAATGACGCCACTTTAGCAGCTGGAACATGCGACTTCTTGATGCTGCTAGTGACAGGGGGTACATCAGTGTTGTAGTGCGGCAAGGGCGCGACTGTCTTGGACCGTGCATCCCCAGATCCACACACACAGTTGATGTGGGTCAACACACATGCAGCCTTTTATTTACATTGCAGCTTCTTCTATACTCCTTATATTGGGTCAGGGCTGTGATTAAAGACATGTAGTGGAGTCATGTTTGTAACATTGTTAAAGACATGCTACAGTGCATTGTTAAGGAAACAAGACAGATGGAAGCCTATACAGAAATTTCTGTACTCTAGAAACACAAAAGAGCTTAAAGGGTCTAGGAAAAGGGGATTATGCATGTTTGGTATTTATTGACAATATGAATGTAATGTTAATAAAATATGCATGAAAACACAAATGAATGGGTCACTTTGTTTCCTAATGGGATATGAATTTATATTTTAGATGCCAGTATATATGAGCTTGTCTGAGTTGTTACTAGTGATTTAGTATAGTTTTTTTTTATTTATATTTACAGAACTAAGACATTCTTTTCAAAGTATTGTGTTGAATCCAATATTTGCCTAGATAATTTCCAAATAAAATTATATAACAGACTGTGATAGATAATATTAAGTTGAAAATGGTACCATTGGATTCTTGCCCCAAAAACATACATTTAGATACCAGAATCAAGTCAATAGCTGCATTACGTCACAGATAATAGCAAATGTAGATTTCAAGTGGCGGCCATTTTGAAATCCAATATGGCGGACATAAAGAGAGAATTTCAAGTGGCCCAATCTGAAAATGTTCGCAACATATTAATGTACATTTGTGCCAAATTTGGTGCTTGTATCACAAAATGCCACATTCTTTTGAATATTTGGGCTAAGCCGCCCCACTACCTGGGTAATTGATGAGGTGAGAGCTGATTCGTTATTCCCTGCAATTATGGGTGAGCGATGTGATTGAGTGATATATATATATATATATATATATATATATTATTAATATATATATATATATATAT
>CM068965.1:21285141-21297660 GCA_035128595.1 Eptatretus atami
AAACAGAAGATATTTGGCTGATTGTTTGATCAGGTCTTGTTAGAATGTCTTTAGACTCCATCATCATCCTTTATTTAAGTTTAGTTGGTTTTCATGTAAACAAGTTCCGATTGCATTGCATTTGATATAATAATAATGAATTAATTGTTTTAGTGAGGTAAATATTTAATTAATACTATTGATTAAACACTATTGATTGTAATATATATATTATAGTATATATATATGCAGTATATATATATATATATATATATATATATATATATATATATATATATAATATATCATATATATATGGAGGTATTTAGATAAAAATAAAATAACAGAATATAATTATAAAATACATCGACACGAATAAAAGCCTGTGTGTGTGTGTGTGTGTGTGTGTGTGGTGTGTGTGTGTGTGTGTGTGTGTGTGTGTGTGTGTGGTTGTTCAAAAGCATAACATATTCACTCTGCGAACTCCCTTACCCCCACCTCTCTCTCTCTCTCTCTCTCTCTCTCTCTCTCTCTCTCTCTCTCTCTCTCTCTCTCTCTCTCTCTCTCTCTCTCTCGACATATCTGGACGGTAGTTACGCCTGGACAGTGTTTGTCTTCGGACGTGTCTGGACAGGAGTTTGTCTCTAGAACCGTGTTTATAGTCTGACCAATTTAAAATGGATTTCAGACATTACTTTGTTTCAATCTTCACTGTTATTCAATGCAGAATCTTTGATGAAACAGTATGAATTATAATTAACGCTCCACCGCACGTCTGCCTTCCCTTCCTCCACTCACACTGTCTTCCCTATTCCACCTCTCCTTCCTCCCTCCTCTCTCCTTTCCCCTCCACCTCTTCACTCTCCCCGCTCTCTTTCCCCCACCCTCTCTCCCTCTTCCCAACTTTTTTCTCTCCTCGCCCCTTTAGGATCTGTCAGCGAAGCGACAGGTGGTATTTGCTAGTACATGTGTGTATATATATATACATATGTATGTATATTATACATATCTATACATCTATATACATATATATATATATATATATATATATATATATATATATATCTACAGGGTGTCCATAAAGTCTCTTTACAATTAAAAAAATTTATTACAAAAGCAAATGAATAGATAAACCTGTGGAAATTATTTCAAAATGAGGAGTAGATATTGACGTTTTTTTGCCTCATTTAATACACTTCTATATGGGCATCATTAGTTGCACGAAGCACATCAGACGGTACAATTATAAAGAGACTTTATGGACACCCTGTATATGTATATATATATTATATATATATATATATATATATAATATAATATATATATATTAATATATAATATAGATATAGATATACATATATATATAGTAATACATATATATATATATATATATATATATACATATATATACATATATATACATATATATACATATATATCACATATATACATATACATATATACATATATATATATATATATATATATATATATATATATACATATAATACATATATACAATATATATATATATATAACACATATATAAATGTTTTTAAAACTTCACGAGCACATGGAAAAAGCATATATATATATATATTATATATATATATATATATATATATATATTATATAGTTTTATATATATAAATATATAATATATATTTATATATATATAAAACAATCTATATATATATATATAAATCGTAAAGTTTTTAAAACATTTATTGTACTCGTAAATATCCACTTTAGAGCTCGACTTTTCACACTGACACATTCATTGTGGTCAGAGTATGCTGACCTGGGCGGGGGGTGGAATGGGGTTAATAACATGTAATTATCAAATTGCTGCCATCATGACTGTTTCCCTGCGGCAGGACAATTGTCGACTGAAAATAAATTCAATGAGAATGAAGTCGAAACCTGAATGCCAAACAAGCTTATACCAGGACCTCCATCTATGTCAGAGTTGCAGATTAAAATAAATTGGTGATGTGCTCATTTTCAGGGAAACACTCTACCACTGCCATTCTACAGGGCGCATTGTAAGTCACATTGCCCCCTATAAATATTGCATGCATGCTTATATGTGGGGAATATATATGAATGGAATGTATGTAGGCACATATGTAGCTGTATTTATTAATATTCCATCACATTTGTATGCACATGTTGTCATTTTAAATGTAAGAAACGTCGGTGTGTGTACCATCATTTTCATTGCATAGTTTAATGTGTCTCCATCCGCTCTTTGACATTGAATTTAGCATCATTCTGTTTTGGGAGAAAATTGAAAACGCATTCCGTGCACCCTGTTTCAGGTCATCTGTTATGTGATTGCCAGTCTTCTGACACCTTCTTTGTGATTCCCCATAAGGAGTCATTGCATGATGACAGATCAGGGCTTCTTCGTGGTCAGGCCAGCAATGCTGGGAAGTTTGCAAACCCACGGCCTATCCACCCATCTCTAAGAATATCACAGAGGTATTCTCAAATATTAATAACATAATGAGAGACATCTTGCTGAAAGCACACTTATCCAAGAAGGTTTAAACTATCAAGTTCCGGCACAAACTAGTCTCTGAACATGACCAGGTAAGGCCTAAGTCACATTTGCTCTACGGTGAGGATACGGTAGCCGTATGCCTCTGAATTGACAGAAACGTGCGGCGGCCGCAGAGTTTCTGCGGTGGCCTCAGGGTGCCCTACGCTGTTTGGCTAACTTTTACAGGCCGTAGGGGTCGCCGTGGAATTATAACGAAGAGTTATAACTTTTTTCATTTATACGTTCGCCGTAGCAATTCGACTAGCTGAAAAAAAAAACTGTAAAAAAAAAAAAAATGAACTCAATCGTTACCGTCCGTCTGGCCGCACGTTCGCCTTAGGGCCCCCCTACGCGCCCTTGCGGGCACCTTGAGGCTACCTTGCGTCTGCCTTGAAAATTCTATGGCCGCCGCAGGGCCCCCTTAAGGTCACCGGGCGACATCAAATCAAAGACCGTACGGCACCCACGTTTTCGGTCTCCAACATTTCTAAATACGCCGTGCGGCTCCCAAAAAATAAAAACATATGTGACTGCTACATTGTGTGACCGTGGAAATACTGCGGCCGCCGTATAATTGCTAGTGGCCGTAGATTTTGGAGACCCCACGGCGCCGTGGCAAATGTGACTTAGGCTTAAGTGTGTTGGTTTACTGCACCATCAAAACAAATCGGCCCCAAAGAGGTTATCAGCTGACATTGCTGCCCATATAATGACATTTGGTGGGTTGTGTTCCAATTCTGCATGGAAATGGGTATTCTCTTTGCTCCAAAAATAAATGTTCCTTGCCTTTGAACTGCGGTATATCACACATTCATGGGGAAAAAAAATGACTGTCACGCTGGCAAACTGAGACCATTACCTCAAGAAATTGTCAACATACCTTATGTTCAGTAGGAATATCTGAAATATATATATTTTTAACTGGGTACAACACAAACAAGAAAAAGAGCAATCAGAGATTGCAGACCCTTGCCAGGACTTGTTTTGTATGGTGTTTGTGTTTTGTGTGGTGTTTGTGTCCTGGTGTGTTACATAATTAATAAAAGACATAACTAGAACTGACACTTTATAATGACTGGCAGTGATGACTGGGTACCAAGACATCCCACATTGAATGGCCACTTGACTCTGACACATGACATTTATCATTATTCAATTGAATTAAGAATGGGATTAAAATAAATTCAATCCAAATCAAATGAAAGACTAAATAGGTACAGTCCTGCATGGGAGTCATCAGAAAGAACTGAAACAAGCAAAATCAAAGATGAAGTAAAATCATCAGGAGGAACCTGGATAGGATTCACATTTCAGCTACTACTCTTCTACCCTCAAATCCTTCAGGCACAGCCAAGTGAGCCTTATTCAAAAAATTTAAAAAAGAACCCAGATCAAAAAAATCAAATAATTCTGCTGCCAGACCATGCATCTGATCAGGTTGAAATTTAAAACATATTGCCGTATCCAGGTCAATTGATACCAACGATGGATAGATAAGCCAAATTGGCGTTTTACTCCCTCAGACGACGTTCCAAGTTATGGCGGACAATGAGTGCATGGGTCGTGAAGACACACACAAAAACCTTAGCCCTTTTTAAAACCAACGGATTTGTCCCTGAACCCACAAACAATAACTCAGGGGTGATTGACCGGCAGAGGGATACGATGGCGGGTATTGGTGGGGAAGAAAGGGAATGGAAGTAATAAAAAAATTTAGGTACAATGAGAATAAAATAAATCTAAAAAAACTAAGGCACCACACACCAGACTCAGTCACTGATCAGGAAAGGGACAAAAACTGGGGGACTCAACTCTGGTGGAAGCGGGGAGAAGCAGGTGATAAGGGGATGATGATCAGGATGATGAGGCGAGCAGACGATGAGCAGGATGATGAGAAGATGAAGCACACATGCAGGTCGATGAAATGGGCAGAGGCAGGTAGGCAGGATGAGCAGCCACAGGCCAAAGACAGGCAGGCAGGCCGACCTCCTGAGAACTCTCTCACACGCCAATGGTTCTCTCCTCAGGCTTCAACGTGCCTCACCGACTCTCTCAACCGCCCAATTCGGCTTCTCGCTCTTCTCTCCCTGAGCAAAGAAAAACTCCGCCCCCTCTCGGCAATCTGAGCTCCACCCCTTGGGAGGCGATTGACGCTCTTCCCCTCGCTCTTATGCTGAGTCTTCCGGTGCCCCCTGGTGGAGGTTGACATAGAGGTTATACGCACAATTTCTTGAACCATAATCCCCAACTATTACCATGCAGCATCCCCTAAAGCGGTGATCTTCACCGTTGTTTGAAGGGGGGGGTGTACTTTTGCCGATAAGACATCAGTGTGAGAGCCACCACACCACCTAAAGGACTCCATAATGGCTGCTATTAGGCCCCGCCTCCACATGCTCTTCTTCGTTGTGGTTAACTGGGCTGCAAGCATAATTGTTTGTATACTGCAACCATATCCTGATGTAGTTGTGTTACTTTTATGCTTCGCACTGGAACACTCATTTGAAACAATTGGGTCAATTTGATAGTATGTATGGTGGATTACGATGGAGTGTTTTCACATTTGTGTATTATCAGCCACACGTCAGGGGCCACACTTTAGGCCACCAGGGGCCACCAGTGGCCCATGGGCCATGCTATGAAGAACAGGGCCCTGTAGGGTGCACATTTAAACAAGACATCCTTAAGTGTACATGTCCCAACTTATTACATCAAGATTGGTTAACGACCTGAACACAGACCATGCTACTCTATACATGCCTATTTGCTCGAAGGTGATATCTAAGCTCCCCCCTCAACCCCTCCCCCTCCCCACACCACCTACAAACATAACAATATATATCACCCATCACTACAAGATCATAATTTTGAAGTTTCACGTAGATCGATGAAGCAGTTCAAGCAAAAGAATTATTTTTTAAGATTGTCATTCAATCCAATAAGGCTGCCAAACCGTGTGACCTATCAATTATTTGTGAATACCCTGGTATTCCCATGGCTTGGGGAACATGTGTGTAAGTTTTCTTCTCAATCTGTCCAACCGTTCTGGAGAAGAAGATTGTTAAATGTTTCAGGGTAAATCCAATATGGTTGCTAAACCATGTGACCTATGACATCATCGGTGCAAACATTTTGTTCCTCATGGATAAGCAGTCAGAGCTATAAATTTTGCCTCAATCCATTCAACTGTTTCAGAGAAGAAGATTTTTGAGGGTTTGTTTTTTTAAACAACATGGCTAAACCACGTGAGCAATGATGTCATCAATTTTTTTCTGTTGACCAATTTATCCTAAGATCACCCTCAAAAATTTTCATACTGATTAAATGTAGCATTCTACGTATACAATTATGATGTCGTAACCTATGAGATCATACAAAAATCACACTTATTCCGCATGTGGAGTACTTGCCATGTGTCAAGTTTCAATTTTTTCCATGGTGCAGTTTCAGAGCTACAGAGGTCCAAAGGTTTTCCTTTTTTCCAACTTGGCTGCCACACCATATGATCTATGACATCATAATTATCATTACAACATTCTACATGATTAGTCGCTCCTATGCTGAAAATTTCGTTTCAATCTGACAAGAGGTTGCAGAGAAATATCATACTCACATTCTGTGCGGACAAAACAAACAAACAAATGAAAAAATCACTCATAGAGCGACACTTGGCAAAACAGAACAAAGTAGAATGGCACTCGGTAGCGTATATACCAGCGTGTATACCTCCGCCAGAGTGAAGAGTTTACGTTTTGTTTCCCACTCATGGGCTGGATCTAAACCAAAATCTAATCTGCTTGTTCTTGTCACCCAGCCAACTCATCCACCTAGTTTTGTCATAACTCATCCACAATTTTTGAGATATCATGATATATATAGTTTTTGGTCCTATCTCTCAATTTTAGAAATTAGGCCTATGTTGACCTTTTGACCTTAAAAAATAATTGGTGGTTGAATTAATTGACCTGATATGCAAATCCTGTTCAAATTTCAAGTTAATTCGACTAAAATGGAGGATTTTAGAAGTTTGGCCTTTATTGACCTTTTGGCTGATGTTGACCTCAAAAATAATATGTGGTTAAATTTATTGACCTGATTTATAAATCCTCTTCAAATTTCAAGTCAATCAGATGAAAATTGACAATTTTTAGAAATTTGGCCTATGTTGACCTTTTGGCCTATGTTGACCTCAAAAATAATAGTTATTTGAATTCAGTGACCTGATATGTAAGCGCTCTTCAAATTTCAAATCAAACGGATGGAAATTGAGCATATAAAAAAAATTGAAAACGTTGTTGACCTTTGGCCTATGATGACCTTTTGACCTAAAAAAAGAAAGGAAAAAAAAGAAGTATTCTGTCGGGCCACTATCTCCACCATTTGGTGAAGTTTTGTGAAGATCGGTTTAAAATTGTGACCCGTAGGTGATTGAAGGTGAGCAGACAAACAAACAAACGGAAGCAATCAACATACTTGTCAACAAAATTAATAATTGCCAAGTAATAAACGAGAATGACCTCGTGCATGGCACAATACTTGCAAAATCCATAAAACAAATTTGACCTTAAAAATTAATTGGTGGTTGAACTCGATGACCAAATATGCAAATCCTCTTTAAAATTTCCAAGTCAATCGAATGAAAATTGACAATCTTAGAAACTTGGCCTATGTCGACTTTTTGGTCGAAGTTGACCTCAAAAATAATTACCTGGTTGAATTCAGTGACCTGAAATATAACCTCTTCAAATTTCAAGTCAATCGGATGAAAATTAAAGATTTTAGAAATTCGGCCTATGTTGACCTTTTAGCCGATATTGACCTCAAACATAATTGGTGGTTTAAGTAAGTGACCTGATATGCAAATCCTATTCAAATTTCTAGTCAATCAGATGAAAATTGAGGATTTTAGAAATTTGACAATGATGTTGACCTTTGGCCTCTGTTGACCTTTTGACCTTTGGAATTCAAAAACGATAGGCTTCTTGCTGATGATGAACTGTACCAGGTGGTGAAGTTTCGTGAAGATCTGTTGGAAATTGTGACCTGTAGGCTGTTGACATACAAACAAACAGACAGAGAGAATAATGCACAAGACCAGCCAATATACTTGAAAATCTTTGATTTTCACAACAAACACAAACAGACAAACTGACCCAAATGCAATACCCTCTCCTCTGGCAAGGGTAATAATAATCATGTACATAAACATATAGACATATACTGTATAATGCGACTTCGGACACACCCTGCACATTGCTTCTTCAAGAAGTTAAATTACTACCAACAATTGGCCGGAACGTATTAACAGACAGGACGAAGTGAACATTTTTTGTTTTGTTTCAACAGTCATGAAACCCTGGCTCAAGAGCAACATGACATTTAAGCGCTGAGGACGCTCAAATCAGCCAGGCAAGACATCTTCCCTAATCGGCAATCGATCGTCACCGGATCGCAACAATAAAAGTCAAAGGGCGTCGAAGGAGATGTTAACAACGTGTTTTATTAGCAAAGTTCTCAAGACAAGAAAGAGACTGCACGTTAAAAAGCTGTCAGCTTCACTCACAACAATGCACAAATCTGAAACAGCTTACCACACAACTATACGCAAGTAAGTTTCATTAATGTTTTTTTTCCATTTTTTTGTTGTATTCATCTATCTAATTATTTTTATCTATGTTTTTTTCAAGTTTTTAATGTTTTGTCTTCATATCGCTCCGATGATGCACAACATATCGATCTCTGCACGAGCATTCACAGTCGCTATGCGGAACGTAAACAGTGAAATACAGAACAAATGACCGAGCAGGATTGGAGGGGAAAAGTAATCCTCGATTTTTTTTAACCTTAATGCAGAAGAAATGACCGAGCAGAATGAAGAAAACCCCCAAAAACTCATCGATTTTTAAAACCGTTTTGCATTCAAAACATCGTGTCAAAAATACTCACGCGGACGCATAATTCTCTCCGGCGCGACGCGAGCAGGCCAGGACGACTTCTGTACAAAATTATTGATGATCATGATGCAGACTCACATCTTGCGTGTGTAAGTTGCCAGCAGGTGAGTTCAAAGACCTCAAAGTTCCAAAAAACAGGTTTGCGAGAGATGCGAAGGTTTTGACGCGATCCTCGAGGATTGAACACGAACGTAGATGATGAAAAGGAACAAGACGTCGGTGCAAACACAAAAGATAGGACAACTAGCCATATACTGAAACCTGAACCCACTCGTGGTGCATCCAGAGTAAAATTGGCAAAAGTAAGTCTTCCTCGTCATAAGGAGGAATAGTTGGCTGATAAAAAATAATGCATTAAACACATCCTGATGTAACGCTTCACAAGTTTAAAAAGTGCCTCATTGGTCATCCTTCATGTTTGATTTCTTTTATCTTAAATGTATCTGTTTTTGTTCAATAATCTCTGTTCTCAAGGCTTCTTCAACCATCCTGGAACTCGTAAATGTTTGGTGCTGACCTTTTGGCCTCCTGACATGCAAAACCATGACGAGGAATTAGGACTCACTATTTCAAATTCACAGAGCACGACAGACATTGAAGAAAACGCCACACTTAACCTTGCACTCAGGAAATTTGGGAAGGTCCTTGATACCATTATATATATATATATATATATATATATATATTATATATATATATATATATATATATATATATATGTATATTGTAGATATATGTATATATGTATATTTATATATGTATATATATGTATATGTATATATTATATATATGTATATATTACGTATATATATATATGTTATATATATGTATATATGTATATATATATGTAATATATGTATATACGTATAATTATATATTATATTTATATATGTGTGTGTATATATATATGTATATATATGTATATATGTGTATATAATATGTATATATAGTATATTATATGTTAATATATATGTATAGTATGTTGTGTGTATATGTAATATATATTATATTATATTATGTATATTATAGATATATGTATATGTATATATGTGTGTATATATGTTATATATATGTATATATGATATGTATATTATATGTTATTATGTATATATATTGTATATATATATGTATATATATACATATAAAATATGTGTGTATATATGTATATATATAATATATTTTTGTTTTGTGTGTGTGGGTGTGTATAATATATATATATTATATATATATATATATATATATATATATATATTATATATATATGTATGTGTATATATATATTACGTATATATATATATATATATAGTATATTTTGTATATATATGAATATATATTTATATGTATTTATATATGATATATATGTATATATATATGGTGGTATGTGTATATTTATAATATAGTATAGTAACTGTATTATATATGTGTTATACTGTATATATATATATCAATGAACCAACCCGAATAGGTGTTTTTGAGGCCTATAAATTGCCAAGTCTAATCCATTCTGGCCTGAGGATGTCCGTGTACCCATCCCTTGTTCAATTATCCTTGCCTTATATGAATGGATCTTTGCTACACCACAATCACGGATGAACGATATACGTAATTATAAGTTAGTTCTGACAGATAAATTTGTAGAGCCATTGTAGCCAACCCCAAAGTGTTAAGTAAATTTTAATTTGCAAACACGGACACGTGAGGTCTAAAGGCATTAGACTTACAGAACATTCTTATACACCTGTTATTTGCCACCAGTCACAAAATATTTACTTTTATTACAACACCCTGTATATCACCCTGCCAATTCGTTGGGAAATTGCTTCGATTATTCATGGTGCCTGCTCCAGTGTCAACATGTAATCTCTGCTACCTTCGGAGCAAATATATTCAAAAAGTGCAAAAGCGGTTAATAAATAATAATAATAATAATTATAAAAAAGAAGTTCCACACTCCTCTACTATTAGCTTGTAAGAATTGTTTTGAGAATTATTTCAACAACTTTCAACTAAGCCAATTAATGTAAAAGAAGGAAATAAATAAGTCATTTATTCTCTTACATCCGACCGATACCAAATTGGGCGGATTGGTGTGATCCCAAAAATGTCAATTACTGCACCACCAAAAATAATTAATTTAATGCACTGCACTCCTAATTTTCTTTTTCTAGGCATTCTCATGCACCATGCCATGATGTTCGATTTGAAACTTATTGCACTGGATTGAATATAATTGATTGCCTCTTCTGCTCCAAGTGCAGGCCCGAGTGAGTATAAAATGTGACAACCCCATCTGTTAATTCATGGAAGCCATAAATACTATTGCGGTATTCCGCTCTGTGTCTGACTCTTCTGCAAGAGAAATAGAGGAGGTCAGACATATGGGAATAACTTGGCAAAGTGCAACTCTCCTATTTATTTGTTTGAAAATCCCGAGGCAGTGATGTAGGTTTCTTTGACACTCCCAATATAATTACCAATTAGCCTGAGAACTAGTTGACACTTTGAAATGAAGAATAAGTATATTTTTGAAATATCAACCCTCAGCAATGTCTGACTGTATATAGACATCTGGAGTGTCTGACATTGTTAAGATTCTTTTTCGAATTCTCAAAGGCTGCATGGCCACATCGAGACCCCAGCGTATAAGTGATCGAAATTCCAGGGCTTTCGACCTCTCCCACCCAACCCCTCCTTCCCTGCTATATGTTTGGCTTTCCAAAGCCCCAAAAGACTCCCACACCTGCACCCCAAAAGTAGCGAAGCAATTTTCTCTGGACCATCGTAATCTTTCCATACTTGGTATGGAAAGATAGTCTTCACAGCATGTGCTCAGAAAGCCTTGGGCAATAGCTGAGCTGACACTGTGGAGAATATGGCATTTTCCCAAAGCCCAGCCCTTGTGTACAGAAGTGCTCTTCAGAAGAGTGGTCCCACAAATTGTCTTTCTTCTTCAGTGGAGAATTGATTGTAGGAGATTGTTAGAGCAAAATGTTTTCTTTTGCTTCCTTAAATACCATTTTGTTCCCATGGGCGTGAAACAAAGCATCTGTCCAAATGTGAGGAGTGTCTGTCCAAACACTGAAACATATCAAGTATCTATCCTCCTTCGACCCAGTAATGCGCTCACCATCAATAGGTTGTGGGCCAGAAGTTGATCATTGACTGGGCCCTGTAACCAGAATACAGGGGGCATGAGGTTGCCGATCTCTGTAAGAGTTCCAGTTCATACAGTCATTGTTTAAAACTTGGGTGTCCTCCTCCGCAGCACGCTCCTTCTGTCTCTCTGTATCTCTCTGTCATGTTATCTCTCTCTCTCTCTCTCTCTCTCTCTCTCTCTCTCTCTCTCTCTCTCTCTCTCTCTCTATCTCTCTCTCTCAAGGGATGACCTTTAATATGTTTGATAATGTCATCGATTTTACGAAGAGATGGGATTGAAAAATATCTTGATGTGGGGACCAAGCTCGTTATGGAAGTGTTCTGCAAATTATTCGACCTCCATCCATGGGGATCCAGAATTGTAGACAATGGGATATTTTGAAAAGTGACATCAATTTCCCTGCCAGGACGAAGCTGGTGCTATGGTTTGATGATGAAAATGAAAGATATTACATTCTAGATGTGACAAGAAGTGATGGTCTGTGACAGACCAAATCAAGTTTTCTTTTTATCTTGACATTGCTGAAGTTATTGGAAGAGAAAAGAAGTTTTCTCTGTTTTGCCAATTTACCAGAAGTAGTGTATTGAAGAGCGTGCCGATGCAGGCCTTGGGCTCCTTACACCGGGATGGACAGGAGTGGACTGCAGATTCAAACTGCGGCGTCTACTTTGCCCACCGGATTTGTAGGCTGTAGCATGACGGTGCATGGAGAATGGAGGAAGACCTGTCGGAGAAGGTGTTGCTGGAATATGATAAGATGATGGAGGAGGTGGTGGAAATGAAGGAGAGAGAGATGGAAGAGGGGACACCCGTGCTAGTCAGAGCGATGATGAGCTCTGAGTGTAGTCCTTGAGCAACATGGCTGCATAACTTGGAGGTGAGGG